>CM053601.1:31962305-31990424 GCA_028646575.1 Pseudocheirus occidentalis | reverse complement strand
TCTTCTTTTTAGCTACATGAACAGTAGCTTGCTCTTCCACCTGAGACCCTCTAGTTTGTTCTTCTGAATATTGTGGCACAGAAGAATCCTCAGGCAAACCAGCCAGCTCTCTTGCCAACCTGCTATTTTTCTCCAGCAGCTTATCTCTCTGCTTACACATAAGATGATAACTTGTCAGCAAGACCCAGCCTCTCCTGCATACTCCTGCCAGTTCTTTGCCTGGTTTTATGGGTATGCCTTGCAAACATCTTTCCAAATATCCAGGTTCTCCCTTCTGTAGCCTCAGTTCCCAGTTTTCACAGGGTCCTGTGCTTTTGGCCCATTGTCTCGCTAGAGAGGAAAAAAGCAAATCCTCCCATCCTGGGATAGATATTTCTTCCTCTAAAGGATTCCTGCTTCCAAGTAGAGGCCTGACATTTTGTGATCCCATCCTGGTCACCAAATGTATCAATAATGAGATATTCACAATGCCCATGATGTTTATGGATATGCTGGTATAGTTTTGGATCACAAAATGTAGCAAACTCTCCACATGGAAGGCAGGACCAAGGTCTTTATTCAGAAACCAGAACACTGAGTCCCAAAACCAGAAGGACAAGTCCCAAAACCAGAAAGCCAAAGTCATTATATTGGTCACAAAGTTGATACACATAGTTAACGCAGTGGACACCCACATTCCCAAACCTTCACAAATAGAACAGGATCCCTCAAGCAGGGATCCCTCTCAGACTCATGACAGTTTCTCAGCCTGGTCCTTGGAAGTTCTCAGTAGAAGCTGTAGAAGGAGGATCTCAGGAAAAGGTGCAATCTCCAGGTGGTGACTGAGAAATGATCTGAAGGTCCTCCTGGTTCTCTCCTTATATACAGTGTAGCTCCTCCCTGTTCAGCCCCTTCCTGTTAAGGTGTGAACTACTCCCAAGGAGTTAACTGGAAGTAAGCAGCTAAGTCTTTACTAGGTGCTAAGTGCCTTTACTAGGTGCCAATAGAAAGGGGCATGGAAGACCTTCTGATTTCATTAACATTACAGGGCCAAGGTTTCCTCATTTGGAAAATAAAGAGGTTGAACTAGATGACTTCTATGGTGGGTGGGAAGTGACATACAGATGTAAATCTAGGAAGGGATGGAAAGGGAAGAGGAGCGAAATGGAGGGGAAGGGAGGGGAGAGGAGTTGGGAGAGGAGAGAAGAAAAGAGGGACAGAAATGATGAGCTCTACAATCTTACAAAAACTTGGATAGACTTTGACAAAATAATGAAGAGTGAAATAAGCATAACAAAGAGAACACTGTATACAGTAACAGCAATATTCATTTAAGAACAACTTTGAGCAAATAAGTCAGTTTGGCTTTTATAAATACCCAAATTAGCTACAAAGGCTATATGAAGGAAGATGCTATTTGCATCCAGGGAAAAAACGAATAAGTAGAAGTATATAGAGAATGATTTTACACACACACACACACACACACACACACACACACACACACACACACACACACACATAAACACACACGCACACGCACACACACAGATATACATAAATATTGTGTTATGGCAGCCATCTCTTGGTGAGGGTGAGAAAAAAAGAAAAACATTTACATGATAACTTCATTATATATTTAAAAGGAATATTAAATTCTACATAATAGGTTTGCAGTTTCATGTGCAATTATCTTTTTATTATATGTTATGCAAATGTTTGCTATATTCCATAAATTAAAAATAAAATAATTTTTAAAAGGGGAGGAAGGAAAGAAGAAAAAAGAAACAAAAGAAAGGAAGAATGGATGAAAGAAAAAAGCAGAAAGAAGGAAAGAAAGAAGAAAGGAAAGAAAGAGAAATAAAGGATAGATGGATGGATGGATGGATGGATGGATGGATGGATGGATGGATGGATGGATGGATGGAGTCAAGGAAGGAAGGAGGGAGGGAGGGAGGAATGTAAGGAAAAATTAGAAGGAAGAAAGTAAGAGAGGAAGGAAGGGAGGAAGGAAGGGAGGAAGGAAGGAAGGAAGCAAGGAAGAAGGAAGAAAAGAAGGAAGAAAGGAAGGAAGGAAAGAGAAACACATATGAATTATTCTGTGATGTTATATTTTTTCAGAAATTTCTCCAAGATGCAATCTGAATTTATCTATTCTAAAGAAATTGCTAGATAAAAGACAGACTATCATGGTATACAAATCAGCAGGGTGGCTAAGACCTGCCTTTACTAAATAATCCCACCCTGTTGTAGCAGAGGTCATCATATTGATTGTTCCTTCCATTATTCTCTCAACTCTAGTAATTTCCAGAGAAACAGCTTGCAATGTTCCTTTTCTGTCCTCTTTCCATGTCTTCATTCCCTAATTTATTTTGTTGACATCCTTATTCACAACTTATGAAAATATTCATGTTCTTAAAGGTTTTAGTAATGAAAATAACACAAAAAAGATCAAAAGAAAATGAATGAAAAGCATAATATTCCCTAATAAAAGACAGAACATCATAGCAGTCAGGAAAACAGAATTTGCTCAGTGGAGGGAATTTATATGTTGTTTTGTTTCAGGGGTTTGCTTCAAAGGAAGAGTTAGCACAGTGCAGGATCTCTGCACTGTAAAAAGAGCTTTTCTTAAGAATTGCAACCAACTCATTAAAGGAAAGAAACCATTTGAAAGTATTTTATGCCTTACAAAAGGCAAGAGTGCAATATAGAAAAGGTCCTGGTTAGGAACAATGGTTAAGGCAAAATGAAACCCTGAGATTCTGAGATAAAAAAGTAAAAATAGAATTACAAAAAGAATTATTGAATCAAAAGAGTCTAATTTTATATTCATACTCACATGTAACTGTTCTGATCTCAATTATTTGAATATTTCCTCTGAAGATGTATATTATAACCCTTCCATCTCTGACCATTTTCTACTATTCTTATCCATGTGTTCCCATCATTTTGCCAGAAGGCAAACAACATGCCTTGAGGCTTCCTGACATCATCAGTATATCAATGAAACATTAGTATGTCTATCTATTATCCCTCACTCTTACCATGTGGCCAATCCAGCTTTTTGATTAATAGGTTTTTCATTTTTTTCTTTTGATGTTTTTAATCTATCCATATTACTTCTTCCCCTCCTAAATCATTAAATTTAAAAAAAGAACAAAGCTCTTGATTCATAACAGCATAGTCCAGCAAAAACAAGTTCTCACATTGAGCTTATTCAGAAGTGTACATCTCTTTCTGAATTTTGAGTTCATTGCCTCTCTACCAAGATAAATGACATGTGTCGTCTACTTCCTTTTGGAGTGGTGGTTTTTCTCTATAATGTTATGATTGTGAAACTTGATATTCTAGTTCAAACTACATCTTTTCATTGAGGTTTTTTTTTCTTCTCCTCAGAAGCTGTCCATTTCACCATTTTGAAAGAAAATAATATTCCTTTGCATTCATAGACCTTTAGTCGTTTCCCAATAGGATCCTCTTAGTTTCCAATCATAGGTCACCCTAAAAAGAACAGGAATAATGTGTTGTTGTAATTGCTGTTGTTTACATATACAACATTTTTCTCTTTTTTTAACATTTCTTTAGAACTAGTAGTGATACAGCTAGTTCAAAGTTACATTTTACTAACTTCTGGGACATAGTTCCAAATTGCTTTCTAGAATGGCAGGATTAATTCATAGCTCCACCAAGAATTCACCAATCTGCCTATTTTCCCACTGTCCCTCCAACACTTCTCATTTTACTCTTTTCTCATATCTGTCAGTTTGAAAAGTGATAAGTAGAAGTTTAAAGTTGCTTGAATTGGCATCTCTCTAAATATTAGGGATTTGGAGTATTTATCATACGATTGCTGCAATTTTTTTCCAATTTTATATAATGAAAATTGTCCATTTTATCTTATGTGATACTGTATGCCACTTGTTTAGTCATAAAATCTCCCCTGTACAGAAATCCAAAACATAGTTTCTTCCTTGATCCTTTATTTATTAATGATGTAAGTTTTTACGTCCTGGTCACTTATCTATTTGGAGTAGCATATCTTTTCCACTGATATATACTTCTGGCTACATCCTTTAAGCCTGGACTTACATCTGAAAAGCTTCCCCATTGCTCAAACCTACCATGTGACTTTCTGCTGTCCTCTGTAAAGTATTCAATTTCAATTCTTTGGAGATTATAATATTCCATAACTTGCAGATATATAATTCAAAGATAACACTGATAATATACACGTGCATATAAACATGTGTGTATATACATGTATATATTCATTGGTATATATGTATATATATATATATGTGTGTGTGTGTGTGTGTGTATGTATATATGCATATACAGAAACAAAAACACATTCACTTACATTTTTGTGTCTGTACATATGCATAGGTGTGAGTGTGTGTGTATATGTGTATGTATTCATGTATGTATGAATGTATAGGTAATAAAGGGACAAAGAATGAAAGACTGGGGGATAGTATAAAAACAAACCTCTAAAGAGCTAAAAAGAGGGAGTATCTGTTTTCTGAGCATTCTTTTATACATAAAATTAAAGGAAATCTTTACATCAAATTTAATGTTGAATCAGAATAATGAATTGCATTTATAATGCATTACTTGCATGGCAGTTTTTAATAAAATGCAATTTTATTGATATATTTTGCTTTCTTTTTCATGTAACCATATTTTTTCACAGTAGCCCTCTTCTTTCTCTCAGGGTGTCAGATCATATAAAACTAGCATTTTTAGGCAAAAAAAAATGAAAAGAAAAACCAGTAGTACTAATCAATACACTAAAAAATCTAAAAATATATTCATTGTAAAACATATGAACCTCCTACTTCTGCAAAGGGATAAGGTGCAAGGTATTTTCTATTATACGTTCTTTTGAGTCATGAGTTATAATTAAGTTATAATTTTGTCAGATATTTTATCGTTCTTACTATTGACATTATTGTCATTTCCCTAGCAAATGAACCTCAAAACTATCTCATTTTTCTTTCATATTGAGCAACTCACATTTCCCCAGCCTCAGTATCTGTCCCAAATGACTTCAAAGACCACAGAACTGGTCCCAGAAGTAGACTGGGACCTTGTTTTCAGACAATGCCAGTGAATATATATACATTCTGGTATTCCCTGAATTCATCAATGCTCTAGCTAAGTATTATTATAACAGAGAACATGACAGCCTTAACTAGGGTAAACTTCTGCCTCCTGGTTTTCCATAGCACTGTGAGAGGGACAAAAAGGAATATTCACAAAAAACCATTTGGCAGCAGTTAAAAACAGATAAGTTGATTAATTTAACAGACTAGGCAATGGAGAATAAAAATAATGGAATTCAATAATACAGTGTTTGATAAACTTGAAATACATATTTTCAACATAAATCAGGACAGAAGTGATGATTTGATAAGTCCTCCTAGGAAAACAGCAGTCTGAAAGAAATTGAACTTATGCCACCAGCTTACATATTACACAATAAATTCAAAATGGATGCATAACTTGAATATGAAATATCGTATTTTTTTAAAAAAAATTAAAAGAGAAGCAGATCATCCACCTTTCTTTCCTAATACATTTTATTTTCCCAAATTGCATGTTAAAACAATTTTAATTTTTTTTGTTTTGAGTTCCAAATTCTATTCCTCTCTTCTTCCCTCCCCTCTTGCCTCCCTGAGATCATAAGCAATCACATATAGGTTATATATGTGCAGTCATATAAAGGATTTCCAATTATTATTTTTGTACAATGACTCAATTTTTTAAAATGAGCAAGAGAAAGTGAAAAATGTCAAGCTTTTTGTGCCTTTGCTGCTGACTTTCTCTGGGCTTCAAGGCCTAGATGCTGGCTTGCACTGGAGAGGTGGACTCTTTGCTGGCTTGGGAAAAGGGGCCTCACTCTTGGCATGAGGTCTCACTGCTGACCTGCCCCATTATCAGGGTCCCCCTGCTTGGTTGCTATGGAAATAGAATTTCTCTGCTGGAGGGCAATGGGTGGCATGGGTGAGACACTGTACTGGAAGTAGGGTGACTGGTATGCACAAAAGTTTAGCATAGGCTTGCCTCAGAGGTTGCTGGCCTGGAGGAGACTGGGTCTGGGCTGGTGGGTTACCCAGGCTTAGAACTTTGCTTCAGACTCACTACTGTGAGGCTGGCTGCTGCTGCTCTGGGATCTTGTTCTTCTTTCATACCAATGAAACAGACCTTTTCTGTTGTGCTAGTAAGCTGCTTCCCTGTTCCTAGATCAATTCTGAGGTGGGTTTTTTTTGTCTTTTGCAGGGAAGGAGGGTAGCCAAGGTAATTGGGGGTTAAGTGACTTACCCAAGGTTGCACAGCTTGTAAAGTCAAGTGTCTGAGGCTGGATTGGAACTCAGCTCCTCCTGAGTCTGGGGACAGTGCTCCATTCACGGTGCCACTTAACTGCACCTGACATGATTTTTAAGGTTGTTTGGAAGGGAATTTGGGAGGGCTCCAGGGAGTTCCTTCCTCACTTTGCCACCTTGGCCCTAGAAGAAGATCATTTATCATTCAAAACTATAGATAGAAGACATATTATGAAGCAAAGAGGTTATAGAGAGAATTACAAAACAAAACAAAATCAATGATAAAAAGGGAAGCATATGAATGGGAGAAAAATTATCAGATTTCTTGGATAATGGTTTGGTATTCAAGAAATACAGACAGCTAAAAAATGCTTAAAACCAATTCTATAATAAATATATCATTGAAGGAATGAAAAAAAATATCTCCAGTGAAGAATTATACACGATTAACAACAATGTGGAAGAATACTCTAAATTCCTAAAAATAAGAGAAAAGCATTTCTTAGACATACCTACAATTTCATTTCCAATATAAAAGGATGCAAATCCCCTTCTTCATTATTTTCTCTAAAGATTCAATAGCAAATAAGCTGTGTATTCATATTTAAATTTCTCTTCCCTTTTTGTTGAGAAGTGAACAGAAAATTTTAAAAGGATAACCTATAATAATGCTTCTTTTAACATAATTTGTAACCTTTATATTCTAGATGCCTTCTGCCTCCTCCTGCCAAAAAAGAACGAGCATAAAAAGGGGAACATTTAATTTAATGGAGTTCCATTTTAAAGAGATAGGAGGGAGGCCTGTGAGGATATTTGGTGCAAAAAAAAATCCTAGATGTAGAAATTCTATGTGATCATGTAGGTTGGAGTGTCTGGTGCAAAATTCCAGATTTAACTAGAACAATGAGAGCTCACATGATTGGGTCACTCAGATAGGATGTGTCAGAGGAATGAGGTGAACCTGAATATATTCCTGGTTTCAAAGGCATCTCCCTATCTTTTATATCATCTTCCCTTTCCTCTTATCAAAACAATGTTAAACCATACCAGAATTGATTTTGTAAAATTTCAGACAGCTATTTTTCTAAAGACAGCTGAGATTTCAATGCTGAGTTTCTTTTAAAAAGTGTAACTTCATGTGACCAAGTAATGAAATCATATTAAACAGTTAAGCCAATTGACTAGACAGTTCAAGAATTAAGAAAAAATCTGATTCCTTTGTCTGCATCATTCTATAAAAATCACCATGGGTAAAAAGATCAAAATCATTGTCTCAAATCACAATTCATTTTTTATGGGCCAATGTACGCTTTTGCCTTACTGACAGCAAGTCTCTAGGAGGAGCAATCCTGAAGACATTCAGAGCCCTATCAATAGAGATCTAAATCAAAGAAAATACTGTGATCACTTTCATTTTTAATATTTTTTTGGAGGGGGACCATAGGGCAATTGGGGTTAAGTGACTTGCCCAAGGTCACATGGCTAGTTTTGTGTTAAGTGTCTGAGGCTGGATTTGAATGCAGGTCCTCCAGACTCCAGAGCCAGTGCTCTATTTACTGCACCACCTAGCTGTCCCATTAATGATTTTTTTTAATGTTTTTGATTACTTCAAGAATTATGCCTAACTGGAAACTTACAGGAAAAAATTATTATTTAATTTCTAAGACTCAGTTTACTGATCTGAAAAAGAAGTTAGACTAGATAGTCTGTAAAGTCTCAGCTCTAATAATCACTGATTCAATACTTCCATCTGTTCACTTATTAGTCTAAAAATACTCTCATTGTGGGAAGGATAACCCTTCATCTTTGTATATTAATTTGAGTACCTAAGAAAATGGTCAAAGTGTTTGCACCAAAGAGAAAAATAATGTATGAGAGTAATGTTTCACAAAGTGCCAGCTTTCCACCCACCACCAGTAGTCACCACAAAATTATCTAGTCTGCCTGTAAACACACTGATAAATGGATATGCAAAGATTTCCAAAATGTTCCACTTACATCAATTATGAACATTGATAACATCAAGCAATGCTGACATCAATCAGGCATTTTCATCTCTTTCTCCCAATTCCGTGATTGTCTAAAGCTTCAACTTGGAGTGGATGTCATTGAGTAATTGCACAGCTTAATAAAATTCCTATGTGAATTACTTCTCTAAATTAATAGCACTTTGTTATTAAGCTTTTCAGCTTCAGACATGGAGGTGGAATCTGACAATGGGCATCTCACCCTTAGAGTGTGAATCAATAAGAAAATGCCACTGAGGAAGTGTGATGGAACCCCCATGATATTGCCAACACTATATTAGGCTCTGTGATGGAAGCAAAAGAATTCTGAGACATTGTTACTGTCCATGAGTTTTAATAAAGTCAAGAATATACAATATACTCACATTAATACAAATACTAAACAATTCCAGGAAAAGAATTTCCCAAAAAATTTCCCTATTCTTTCTTTCAATTGTATTTTAATTCTGAATTTAATAAATACCAAATACACAAAATGAACTTTTCCATATTCAATGTCATACTTAAAAAGAGACATGCATATGAAACAGTGAAAGTAAAATGTATAATTTGCTTTTCTATTTAAAGTATATAATAAATTCAATATGTAACTTTCAATGCTATCTTATTTAAGCTAGCATTGGCATTTCCTCAATTCTGTTCTGCATTTTTTTTGAAAATACATGAAAGACCTCTTTACTTTTTCTTCTTCTTTGCAACCCTCTCTCTAATGTCACAGCCTTCTCAAATACCCATCTCCACTTGAAAAAAGAAAAAACAAAATCTTTCTTTTAAAATGTGCATAACTAGGTTATAGAAATCCATCTTGCCATACTAGAAAGTTAGAAGAGGATGGGGGAGGATATAAGAGAGAAAAAATTGGGATAAGGGGTATTCAATAGGCTTGCTATCTTGGGATGGAGGTATGGGAGAGGCAGCGAAAATTTGTAACTCAAAATCTTGTGTAAATGAATGTTGAAAACTCAAAATAAATAATCTTTAAAAAGAAAAAAATATGTAAATGTACAATATACAATGAACGTACAATACTTTGTGAATGTTTGTACAAATGTGAAATACAGACATTTTCTAGGACTACAAATAGTCAAACCAGTAAAATTTCTGACTTAATAAATGTTCATCAAATTGAAAAAATAAATAAAAATTTGCATAGTCTCCACACAAAGTACATTATTTATCATACAGACTTTCTTGAGAAGAAATTTTATTGTTACATATTTTGAATCATCATTTATATTCTGCTATATACATGACATGTTTTTTTTCTTCTTAATTTGTATTTAAGTACCAATATTTAAGCTGGTGATGTTTTTGTTTCTTTTCCTTATTCTGTATTTGTGTTCTGGCCTTTGAGTCCAAGATATTTTTTTAATGTGCATAGTCAAGTAAAAACATATACACATTTTGGCCCTCTTTGAAAATGTATGTCTAATTCTGCACCTTGAATGCATCAAGTCTCTAGCAGGAGGTTGATATTATGCTTCCTCATGACTCTTCTAGAATTATATAGTTAGTACTTTCAATAAACACAGTTCTCAAGTCTTTCAAAAGTGTTTTTCATACACGGTTGTTATTGTATCAGAAATTGTTTTCCTGGTTCTGCTCACTTCACTTTTCGTTAGACCATTCATGTTTATCCATGTTTCTCTGAAAACATCCCTTTTATCATTTCCTATGGCAAAATAAAATAGCATAACATTCATATGTTACAAATTGTTCAGGTATTTACCAATTGATAGAAATCATTTCTTCAATTCTTATCTTAATTTAAAAAAAGGAACTGCTATAAACATCCATGTATACATTTTTTAAACTATTCTAGGAATTCTAGTTGTACTTGTTTCCAACCTGCATTTATATCTGAGCTTTTATTTGTAGATATTTTCAAGCCATGTTCTTCTTTGTGTATTGAGCTTCCCTGTCATCATTATAACTCTTTATAGTGAGATTCTGTTTGTTAGTTTTCTCATTCTTCCAGGATACTTTTTGAATTTATGCTAATGTTGGGATCTGCACACTTCTGGGGTATTCAGAGTGGATTTGGTATTTCATAGGGGATAATTGTCAATGTCCAAAGTTTTTCCATAGAACCTCTAATCACATTATTTGGACCACCAGGTATGGGAGAAAAAAAATTTGCTAAATGTAAACATTTTATACACATACAGGTTACTTGGTGACTATATTTTTTCTAGTTACCTTACTTAGTTTTTGAAAAGGCAGTTCTCACTTGCTGTCTTAATTTCTTTTTTATTTATGAATTTCTTCAGTGAACATGGCTCCAAAAGGCACTCCTAGATTCCAGAATTATAATGTCAGCCACAAAGTCTCATTCATGGCCAAGTTAATTTGAGACATACTCTTCTACACATATAAGTAAACAAAAAATAAAACTCCTAACTTTAATTTTAACTAGCAAAATTGATAACTTGACTAATAACTTATCTTCCAAAAGTATCTAAACTAAAAAACAAATCACATTTGGTTGTAGAGCAACTAGGAAGGAGACCTCCATATCACACAATTTACCCTATTCTATCTCTCCCTATCTCCTTCTCCCAGTATATTACTCTCAGTGAGCTCATTTTCTCTAGAGATTGAGGTGGGATAGGGGAACCTCCAGTGTTTGCATTTTGCTCACATGGCATTTAAACTGAAAAGAATTGGCAACTAAGTGATGTCCATGAATTGTGGCATTGAGAACTTGGTGCCATCTCCATGCCTCAATGAGACATTATAACAAGACTTCTTTTGGAGGATAGAGAGACAGACAGAATGATAGAGAGATAGATATAATGAACTGTGTATGTTACATATAATTAAAATGTATATTATAGCTATATATGGATAATATACATCAATATGCCATTTATCTATGGGATAGATATTATGTAAGTTTAAATTATATGGAATATATGCATATATGCACATTTCTGGGATTCATATATATATATACATACATATTTGTGTGGCTATACATATATGCATACATGCAAACATTAACATGTTTGTGCTCTGTTATTTTGGGTTTTGAGAATCTACAGTCACTTTCATGATATGTAACCACGTGTATGTATGTAAACAGATGTAGATATGGATGATGCATATGTATTTGCATATAACATCAAAATATATATGCCTCTACACGATACATATATTTATTAGATGTCTACATTAAATGGTGTGTATATATATATACATAAATATATACATATATAAAATCTTTTAGGTGTAAACCATAATTCGAGAACTATGTCAAAGTCTTCTGGTTTACTATTATTAGATGAGTCTGAATTTTATTGGCTTGTACTTCTCCAAACCCACAGAGAATAGAAAAAAATCTATTTTTACCAAGTTTCTAAGAGGAAATTACTAAGAGAAAAATGTGAAAGCAAAAATTGAAAACCATAAAATACATCCTGTCAGTCTTTCACAAAGAAGCATGATAAGGCCATGTATGACTAAGCTTTTCTCCAAGTGTTATACTTTTCATATGCTAGTCATGCAACTGGAATGATATGCATTTAAACTAAAGGTAAGGCAATATATTGTTTTATACATACATACACATGTGTGTATATGTATTGCATAACATTTATAAACATAAAATGTTTACATGTGCATATGATATACATGTATGCATACATGTGTGTAGTTTCTTCTCCACTTCAAAACTGTTCACTCTGACCATTTTCATAGCCAGGACATTTATAATGCAACATATAATAGAAGACATTTCTATGTGTTAAACAGTACATTCCTGAGAGCCACATGTAGAGTGCACTCTCATAAAATAAACTGAAGTTTTCCCTGGTACATTTGCCTACTTAATCTTATTCAGGGAACCTATCTACAATTTTTATTTTGATATTAGGTGGCAAAATACACACTATTGTTATTAGTTATTTTTTACATAATAAAATTTATTTATTTATATCCAGTCTAAAACTGAAACTTTCCCTTTTAACAAGGGAAAGACTAAAATAAAAACCTCCAACACAGCGAAAGTGCCTGAGTTCCTGCAACATTTTAACCTCCACTTAGACCAGAGGCAAGCTGGAAATACATAATCAGCTTGGAGTTGTCTAATCCTAGATTTTGTTATCTGGGTATTATGATTATACATAAAGGACCTTCGAACTGTCCTTAACCTTAGAATAAGGGCTCTTGTTACTGAAATTGGGATGGCTCAAGGAAAATGTATCAAGAAGATGTAAAAGAGGTCAAGGCTCAAGCTGCTAATGGTATAGTCAAATGAGGGGCACTATTGAACCGGCAAAGTAAAAACACCAGCAGTCATCATGAGATCAGCCTACAAGGGACAACTGGTCTACCTGTGACCACAAGACTAGTACAATCTAGTACAGAGCATTTAGCAGGAAGAAAACTCAGTGAGGGAGTAGTGCCCTCAAAACTATAAAGCCAAGCATGAGCAGCTTTCCAGAGGACTGCTTCTATGAACAGCTTCAAGGCTCTGATTACATAGTATAGTGAACTCTCTATTCAGCAGTAAATTAAAGCAAAACATTCACATAAATCAAAGTACAGCATTCATAATGTTATGACTTAACTTATCACTAAAATTCCCACTTAGTTTTCACCAAAGTGGCTACATAGTTTTAATCAAAAGATATCATTCAGTAAGAACTTAACCATCCTTAAAGAGACTCCTTAAGGGACACAGAGTACAAAGGTCAAAGTTCTCTACCCCCTAGGTCACAGTAAATCATAAATCTTCTCAGTCAGCATCAGGTACCCAAGAAGATATTTTTTCATCTTGACTCAAGGCTGGCTCTCAGCTTCCATGGTTCCTCTTCCATGGTCCCAACTCCTATCTGAATCCATCCAACTTTCACCTGGGTTGAAAGATGGGATGCTCCCAATTCAGCTTCTTATCTAGCTCCTTGTCCAGTTCCTGTTCCTTGTTGAACTTTACAGTGTCCAGTTAACCTCAAGTACTTCACAGTTTCTGTTCCTGGGAAGGTAAAACTTAACAAAGTCACAATAACATACATAACATTGCTGACACCATCATCAATTCACTTTCTGCCTGTGAAATCAACATAGACCTAACAAGGTCTGAGGAATCAACACAAATCATCAGTATAGTCTGAAAACCTCTGGAAACATCAGTAAGTCCCTCCTCCAGGATTTCTGTAAACATACAACAAGAAAATCCTCTTTCAAGGCTTCTGAACCAGCAGTAAGGTCCCAGGCCTTCTGGAACAACAGCAATATCCTCTATCAGGAGACAAATCTGACAAAGTAACATCAAAACTGCAAAGTACTGGCACCACAGCATTACTTCCTCCCAGTTCTCCTCTCTTATTTCTCAGTTCTTCTCAGTTCTCACTTCAGCTCTCAGTTTTCTCCAGCAGTAGGAGCTCAGCCTCCATGCTGCCCACTCCCAGCAGTTCTTGTTCCCAGCAGCTTTGGCTGGCTTCCAGAAGCTCTGGCTCCCAGCAGTTCCCAACTCTTAGCTTCCAGAAGCTCCCAGGGTCCCAGCAGTTCTCTTCTCTCAGTAATTCTGGCTCTCTACCTTGGGTTTTTCCTTATATATGATATTGGCTCCTCCCTGCCCCCCATTCCTTTCTGTATACATCAGCAACTTCCTCCCACTGCAGGATTCCAAAGTTCTGGATCTTAATAGGTGATACAATCATGAACTGAAACAAGGTGATAAATAGTTAAATAGCCAAAACAAGATATTATCTGCTTCTGTCTGATTGCCAATACAAGGGGCAGAAAGATGTTCAAATCTCCATCACCATTAGAAAAACTCATAAAAACATCACCAGGCAATATCAGTGCACTTAACAGTGTCAGAAGCATGAGTTGTTCCTCTACAGGAATTCCTCACAAGTGGGCCTCTCATGTCTATTCATGTTCTCTTTCTCCAGTCGTGGGTTATATATTTGGGTGGAAGTGTACCCTGTGCTGGAGATGGGAAGAAGCTGGATGTTCTATTGTAAACTTCCTTAAAATTGTAAACATTTTATTAAATGACATCTTTGAACTAGTTGTGTTCTCAGGTTGACAAAATTAAAACTAAACACATTAGTGAAGGATTGTGACTTGTTGTGCTTGAATGGATGTAGGCCTATAGAGTGCTTTGAAGTTCAAGTATACCTCAACTTATCTAGTCTGAAGAATTAATATGGGGTGTCCCATATATATATCATAGTTTATTGCCTACTACATTCTATACAAAAATAATACAAATCTGCCAATATTTCTCTGATATTCATATTTGTCCTTTCTTACTGCAAAATAATAAGCCTTCATATTTATATTCTACAGTGCATTGAGTCATTCTCCTGTTCAGCAGTCTGGCTGTTCATACTACCATACTATCTGTGAGCAGAGACATAAAGTTGAAAGGAAAGGAGCATAGCCAGAAATAGGGATATGAATCAAACAAGTGAAAGAATGATATGAAAAGGGAGAAGAAAGGTTGGTCAGGAGAGATCAGAAGGAAACCTGCAATTGGAAGCAGCCTGAGTCAGCATCACAGGGATGCCAGAGACACAGCATAGACTGTTCTTTCTCAGATTTTCCAGTAATGAGGAATTGTGGGTCATGGTAATGTCTTTGGAAAGACCGAGCAATGAGGGAAGAAAATGAATGTTGAAAGGACAAACATGGATAGCATTCATATTCTAACCACTCTTTCTTTTGTTGAAGAGCAAATTAGTGAAAAAATATTATACCTCTTCACAGTTTTTCATATACTTTATTGCTATTTCTCTCATTGACTCTTCTAAATCTGGAAGTACTTAAACATTTTAGAAATCTTACTACTCTGCTTGGTGAAATTCTTATATAGGATATTTATTCATAGCTCTCTGGAGGGTGATGATACCAGTCACAAGGAACTGTCCAGATGATTGTCTGAAAATGAATGTGGAAGACAGACCAGGAATAAAAATCTACATCCACAAAAACACAAGTGTGACAAAATTCTCAAATTTTGTAACACTTGGACCTTCCTCACTCGTGTTAGATTATAGACCCTTACTCTTATGCTCATCAAATTGTAGAGATTTTGACTCACATTTTGAATCTTGATTGTGCCAGAGATGAACAATGTTTTCTAAACTGATAGAGTGGATTACTTAGAAAAATGAACCCAATTTAAATATCCATCAGTTCAGTACCTATGGCACTAAGACTTTTGGAACATCCTGTAAAATTAAACTGCTATGTTAACTTTGACACTCCTTTAGCCCTAGATCTATTAATAGTTACAGTAGTAAGGGAATTGAGGTTCACAGAACTCTAAGATTCCGTCAGTCAACAAGTAAGTTTTAGAGAAAAAGTGAACACTAATAAGTCTCTAGAATTGGATTTTGAAGGAAAGTGGTTATGATGAGCATGTTGAATTTGTATATGTACAACTTTTCCATCACATCCATACTCTAGTCTAACAGCACTTTTATTGTTATTCACTAAGTATAATTTCTACAATGACAACTTTTTTTCTTCTAGAAATAAGAATTATTTTAAAAACTGTTATTTCATCTAGCCCTTAGCATAGGGTCTTACACATAGCAGGCACTTAATAAACCTTTTTTGGTTGATAAATTGATTCATCTCCTCCTACTTTCCCACAAGTTCTCCTTTTCCTCTTAGATAAGTCTGATTCTTTTCATCTAATCACCCCGTTCATGCTTCCACTTCTTCTCCCAACATGTACCACATCCCTGATGTGACATGACTGATGTGAAGTACTGGATTCATGCTGTGAATTCCTGTTTACATTTACCTCAAAATTCTTGCTTATTCATTTCTATTCATTTTCAGATTTATCATATTATTTTAGGTTCCATGGACCCATTCTTTATTTACATTGAGATGGGAGGTGACTTTACAAATGATCAGATCTAAACCCCAAAATTTTACAGAAAAGGAAAGCCAAGTGCAAAGATGGATCTAGGGTCATGTAGTGAATTAGCTAATTAATTTGATCAGGAAATTGAAGTCTAGTCACCTAACCATATATTCAATGGCTACCATAATATAAACGGAATGAAAAATGAGCACAAAAGTACTGCGACTGGATGTTGCAAAATTACAAAGAGCAAACATACCCCTCAAAAAAAGAAGAGATAGGAGAAGATAAATCTACCCCTACTACTTTACAGAGGTGAGGGGTTCACAAGTGTGTCGCATTTATAATTATATTATAATGTTTTTCATTGCATATATTATCATATTTTTGTCATGTATTTATTGGCTTTCCAGATTTTATTCTCTTCTTTTTTTAAAGAAAAATCTTTATTACAAGTGATGCGTGTTTTGTAAGAGAGTATAGGGTGGGACTAGGGGAAACTTAAGTAGTATGAAAACAAAAGATATAAATATTTATTTAATTTTAAAATTAGCCATTTTTCTGAGAATGTAAAATTTATTCTATTTAGTAAATGGGATCTTTCCACTACATAATACCAGGTCATCTTCTCTAGGTCTGCTTTGATGTTCAAAGATTTTCATAATTTTATTGTGTTAACATCTTTTATGATAAACTACAGGAGAAATATATTTAATACAGCCTTGTGTCTTCAATAAGCTCTAAAGTAGAATTATGACTTCCCGGCAGGCATTCAATAAATTCTTGTCAACTGACAGATAATATTCTATGCTTTGCATTGCTTATCATTTATGAAAGCTTTTTAAGCACAATAACAACCAACACATGTTTTGTTTTCCTCATGACAATCCTGTGAGATAAGTAAAGTAAACATTATTATCTTCATTTTATATATAAGGAAACTGAGACACCTAAAGGTAAAATGACTTGCCCATAACCACACAACAAATCTCAGGCAGATTTTTAAATCCAGATCTCCTGACTAATCTTCTGTAAATCCTAATTCCAAGCTAGAAAACCTAGTAAATTATTTGAAAACATTTCAAAGCAACCCACCTTATGACATAGATGTTTATCATTTTTTAAAATTCTCACACCCAAAATCCATCATTTGTATTTGTTACCTCTCTCATCATCAATGTCTCAACAACCAAAATCACAAAAATGAAAACATGCACCAGAACCAGGTAGTGTCTGTGAAAGCCAGTAGCTTGAATATATTGAGAGGAAGACAGAAAGAGCTACTAGTTAGAGCAATTGAAAGTGAAATGACACAGCAACCAAGGGAAGGGAAGGGGAAGGGGAAGGGGAAGGGAAGGAGCTGGAGAAAAGGCAATCTACTCCAGTATCTTTGCCAAGAAAACTCCAAATATCGTCATGGAGAGTTATACATGACTGAAATGACTGAACAACAGCAAGTACTTACCCTATTTTCACTACATGATAACAACCAGCTCTTTCTTAGGTCATACATCTATTGGATTCTTCTGCCATCAGCAAATAAAATATTCATGAAAATACTTGAAGTATTTAAATATATTATGTGGAGGTTTGCTTTTCAAAATTAAGAGATGAACAGAATTTGTTATTTTGGTTTTCCAAAAGGGTAAAATATGATTGGACAAAACTTGCTTGTTGAAGAATCATGCTTCAAAAGCATTTAATTTTCACAGTAGAGAGACTCTGGGACAGGAGTCAAGAAGACATGAGTTCAAATCCAGCTTCTGGCACTTAGTACCTATGTAACACTGGACAAGTTACAGCTTCTGTCTACTTCAATGTCTCAGTCATGTCCAACACTCCATAACCCTATTTGGGGTTTTCTTGCCAAAGACACAGAAGTGGTTTGTCATTTTTCCACCTCATTTTATAGATGAGGAAATGGAGGCAAACAGGGTTAAGTGATATGCCCAGAGTAGCACAGTGTCTGAGACTAGATTTGAACTCAGGTCTTCCTGACACGAGACTCCACATTCTATCCACTGTGCCACCCAGCTTCTCAGAGTTAAGTACTACAGGATTTAACCAGATTTTATAGATAAAGAATCTGTGACTCAGAGAACTTGATAACTTTGTTACACAGTAAATTCCATGGTAAGGATCCAAATCCAGATATTCCTGAGTTTAAATCCTTCTCTCCTTTATTCTGGCCACTAAAGTGACAAACATGGGGAAGAAAGATTGTTACAACCAGGCCACCTTTCTACAATTAAGTCTAAGAATGTGTTTAGAAGAAAAAAAGAAGAAACATATAAATGAGCTCCCACATATGGAAGAGAGAAAATAGACTATTATTCAGCCAGAGAGAATTAAGAGATTAACCTCCTTAAAGTGAGGGATTATGTTTTACTTCTGTTTGCACCTTCTCTGATGCCTAGTGTAGTGAATGGCTCACTTAAGAAGTCTTGAATGAATAAAAAATGAATGAATTATTAACTAATCAATGTGAAGAATTTCACAAAATTCTTAAGCAGAAATGAGTGTTTAGTTCTGTTTCTAAATTTACTTTATTGGAAATTTTAAAGAAACAAACTCTTCCTGTGGAATAGTTCAGACAGACCATCAAAAATGGATTGCTATACAGAATAGGTGACCTCCTGAGGGAAGAAAGATCCGTGGAGAATAGGAAGTAAAGGAGGAGGCTAATGGAAAAAATAAGATAGGAAAGGAATCAAAAAGGGAGGGAAGGAAGGAAAGATAAAGAAAGAGGAAAGAAGAAAAGAGTGATGAAGGATGGGAGAGCAAGAGACATGAACCATCTGATATTTTATTTCTAAAAAAAGATCAGACATAAATGTTAAACCTATTTAAGAAATTAAGCTTAGTGTAAAAAAAATGAGGAATAAGCTTTGTTTCAAGAGAACTGAGTTCTGGGGCAGAGTTAAGATGGCTGAGTAGAAGGACATGTCATTTAAGGACAAATTTAAGGATCCTTCATGCAGGATCCCACTTCAATCATTTCTAATACAGGTAAAAAATGACTCTAAAGAAACTTTAAAACTACAAAACCCACAAAGAGGCAAAGAGAAAGAAAGCACCTGCTGAAAGAAGCCCAGAAGGCTTCTTTCAGGATCTCTCACACCAGGTTGCTAGCCAAGCTCAGACCTACATGAGCCACATAGCTCCCCAGTCCCAGAGGGGCCCCAACCAGCAGCAGCCCAAGAACAGATTTCAGAAGAGAGGATCACCAGCAACTTAGCAATTTCCAGATTTATCAATCCATAAATGCCAAAAAGAAAGTAAAAGTCAGTGTGGAACTCTGCTGAAACATGGCAGGGGTGGAAGAGTGTGTTCCAGCTCCTACCTCCAGTGTGAGAAGAGGCAGAGGCACTGTGGCTATGCAACCACAACCACATAGATGGCTCAGGAGCTCCTGGTTTACAGATTACAGGGGGACCAAGTGACCATTCAGAAGATAATCACTCTTGCTTAAACCTGCTTGGATCTGAATCATGGTCTTTGGTGGAGGTTGTCAGATGTGTCACCATTGAGACAACGCTTATGGCATCTATAGTGATGGCACCCAAGTAAGAGCTCCAGCAGCTGCAAAAACCCCAGCAATTTGGGATAAAGCTCTCTCCATTCTGGAAGCAGAGTTCTACCACAACAAAGAGCTCAAAAGTCAAGTAATTGGCAAGATGAGCAAGCCTAGCAAAAACAATCAAATCATAGATTCCTTTTTGGGGGACAAAACGGATCAAGAGATGGAATGGAAGAAAGACAGTGAAGTTAGAACTCCTGCAACAAAAGCATCAAAGAAAAATATGAATCAGTTTACAATCCACGGATGAGCTAAAGAAGGATTTTGAAAATCAAGTAAGAGAAGTTGAAGAAAAATTTGGAAGAGAAATGAGAATGATACAAGAAAATCAGGAAAAGCAAGTCAACATCCTGATAAAGGGGACCCAAAAATACACTGAAGAAAATAACACCTTAAAAAATAAATTCAAATGGCAAAAGAGGCTCAAAAGGCCATTGAGAAGAATGCCTTGAAAAGTCAAATTTTCCAGATGGAAAAGGAATTTCAAAAACTCACTGAGGAGAATAACTCTTTCAAAATTAGATTGGAGCAATTAGAAGGTGACGACTTTATGAGAAATAAAGATATTATAAAACAGATCCAAATAAATGAAAAAAAATAGAAGGCAATGTGAAATAATCTCATTGGGAAAAACCACTGACTTAGAAAATAGATCCAGGAGTGACAATTTACAAATTATTCGACTACCTGAAATCCATGATCAAAAAAAGAGCCTAGACACCATCTTTCAAGAAACTATCAATCAACATTGCCCTGATATTCTAGAACCAGAGGGCAAAATAGAAATTGAAAGAATTAACCAATCTCTTCTTGAAAAAGATCTCAATAAGAAAACTCCTAGAAATATTATAGTCAAATTCCAGAGCTCCCAGGTCAAGGAAAAATATTACAAGCAGCCAGGAAGAAAGAATTTGAGCGTTGTGGAAACACAATGAGGAAAACTGAAGATCCAGGAGCTTCTACATTAAGGGACTGAAGGGCTTGGAATATGATATTCTGGAAGTCAAAGGATCTAGGGTTAAAACCAATAATTCCCTACCCAGGAAAACAGAGTATAATGCTACAGGGGAAAATGTGGATATTTGATGAAATAGAGGTTTTTCATGCATTCTTGATAAAAAAAATCAGAGCTGAACAGAAAATTTGACTTTGAAATAAAAGAAGGAAACATGAGAAGGTAAACAGGAAAAAGAAATCATAAGGAACTTATTAAAGTTGAACTATTTACACTCAGACATGAAAAAATGATCATTGTAACTAATAAGACTTTTCTCAGTATGAGGATAGTCGAAGGGAATATGTGTGTCTGTGTCTGTGTATGCACATATGTGCATATAGACACATATATGTATAGGATGGTGTATGTGTACATAAATATTATATATATATATGTATATATATGAGAGTGTGGGCATAAGTATATTCATGTGTACATAGACAGAGGGCACAGGATGAATTACATTTGAAGGGATAATATCTTAAAAAATAAAATTAAGAGGTGAAAGAGAGAGAGACAGAGAGAGAGAGACAGAGAGATAGAGAGAGCTAGGTTCTGGTGTTGGTCTTGTATATATTAGCTATCTGAATTTGAGCAAATCATATTACCACTCTAAAAAATTGTTCCCTTATCTTAAAATGTGGACAACAGTATCTGCTTTGCAAATTTCATGGCATTTTAAGGATATTCACTTCAATAACGTGAATGCTAGGACTTTGAAATGCATAAAGTACTCTGATAGGTGGATCAGAAGATAAGAATGCTAGAAGTGGAGTCAGAAAAACCTGAGTTCAAATTTGATCTCAGACATGACTAGTCACAAGACTCTGAATAAATCCTTTAACTGCTGTCAGCCTTAAATGCATCATCTTCAAAAGGAAGACCTACCTCCCAGGATTGTTATAAGAATAAAGTGAGATATTTATAAAGAATTTTGTAAATCTTAAAGTACTATGTAAATGTTATGTTATTGTTATTTTTATTATTATTGAAATGCAACATCATTAATGAAGATGGACAACTATTCCATTATTCGTGTCATTTAAGGACAAAATTTGCCATGTGACAATAGTGTATTATAGGATCTCAGAGATGGAAGAAATCTAATCTTGACCTGAACAGGGAACACTCCAAGACCATCACTGACAAGCAGTCATTCAGCATTCACTTGAAAACCTTGGGTAATAATGAACTATCTCATGAGGAAGACTATTGAACTTTTGAACAGAGAAAATCTTGTGAAAGATTCATCTTAATATAGACAGCAGGTGACGGTGCTGAGGAGTTTAGCAGGTTAAGCTATCAGTCATATGCAGAAACAGGAAACCTAAAGAGCACCCTTGCACAACTCATCCCCCCTTTATTTGTGTGTGATGAGCCTTTTCTTCCTTTCCAGGAGGTGACTTTCCTTTGCTAAGCCCTTGATTGCTTTTCTAAGTGAAAAAGGAAAGAAGGAAATGATTTTTTTAAAAAAAAAAAACCTCTTTCACCTGATTTCTCACAGTATGGCTGTGAAATTTGAAGTTCCTTTTGTATTTGCAAGCTAACAGGTACTTAGCACTTAGTTTCTAATTAATTATATCAAGCCTCTGTTAAGAAACAGAAGGTATTAACCCCGGTTGCTGATATAACAGTAAAGGGTTAAAGAGGGAAGAGCCAATACCACATATAAGGAAAAGACCCAGCTGGAAGAGTCAGAACTTTGTGGGGCAAGCATTGTGAAGGCATAGCAGCTACTGACTGTTGGAGAGAGAATTTCTCTCATCAAGCACCTGGAGGCTGGGCTTCTACTGCTGGACTGAAGACCGAACTGAGAATTGAGAAGTGAGAAGAGAAATGAGAATTGCTAACTGAGACAGAATTTCTTGGAGGAAGCTACCCGGGGGACATAGAAAGTGATTTTAATTTTGAGAACAGAACTTGTGGTGGCAGAGCTTCTTCTTAGAGCCAGCCAAACTCTTACTGAGAGCTTCCAAGAACCAGATGGAGCTGCCACAGGACGCACTGTCTGTTTGTTTGGGGTCTATGTTGATTTCATAGGCAGAAAGTGAATTGAGATGATAGTACTAACCGTGTGTTTGAATATTGTTGTAATTCTGCTAAGCTTGATATGTGTAGATATTTTTGTGGTTCTGTTAAGTTTTCCCAGGAACAGAAACAGTGAAGGACTTGAGGTGGACTAAACACTGTGGGCTTCAATGTGGAGCAAAAACTGAACAGAGATCTGGACAAGGAACTGGAAGCTGTCTGTCTTTGAACTCAGGTGGCAGTTGGTTAGATTCAGGCAGTAGCTGGAACCACAGAAGAGGAACCATGGAAGCTGAGAGCCTGTCATGAGTCAAGATGAAAAGACCTCTCCTTGGGTATTTAATGATGCCTGATGAAATTGTAACTTACTCGTGATCTAGAGGTGTATGGTCTTTGTACTTTCCAATACCCCTTAAGAGGGTACTGAGTAGTAACTGGTGATATTGTAACTTTATTGCACCCCATGGGTGGAGGACTTTGACTTTGTATTTTGTGACTGAATTAAGGAATTTGTGATTGACTAAATAAAAGTACTTTGCTTAAAACTATGTGACCACTTTGGTGAAAACTATGTGACCATTTTAGTGATAAGTTGTTGCAGTTATAACATTCTGAATGCTGTACTTTGATTTCTGCTAATGTTTTGCTCTGATTTGTTACTGAATAAATAGTTTGCTATACTATGTAATCAGAAACTTGGAAGCCTTTCACAACAGCAGTCATCTGGAAAACTGCTCATGCTTAGATTTACAATGATTCTCCCCCCAAAAAAACCAATAAACTAACTCATTTATATGAAGATTTATTTTCAAATACTCCTCCTAATGTTTGTTGGCTACAGGAAGATGAGCAAATAATTTTAACTCTCTATATTCCCAAGCAAATTCTCTAAAACTGTAAGTTACAAACAAATTCTAGTAATACATCTGTGGAAGAAGTTTCTTTACTGGAAGTTTTAGGTATTGATTAAATCACAAATCTAGACCACCATCACCACTCCTCTAAAAAAAACACAGAGGAGAAAACATTATTCTTTTTTTCCCATACTTTTTTCATTATTTATCTTCCCTTTCATCTATTCTAGATTTTTGTCCTTTGATTGTTGGCCCTTATACTTTTTTAGTCCTTCTTTAACCTCTATATTTCTTATGGAATTACAGCTTTGTAAAACATATATTTTACAACATTTGTTAGCTTAAGAGAAAATATTTCCAAGCAATCATCCAATTGCAAAAGGACCTAACTCTATTTGTAATTTTCTCTTGATTTACACTGAAAATGAGATACGGTTAAGCAACAGCTAGAAATGCTTCATTTTGTCCCATGCCAATTTAATTTTAAAATATAGATTATCCTTTTTGCAATGCAAAATGAATACATCCACCAAATTATTGCAATTGGGATGTTTTATGAAACATAATGAAAAAATGAGATCAAGGAACATTTTTTACAAAATTTTACAAAAATATCTAATTCATCTTCATGTTCCATTTCCTATTGTTGGGACTTTTCCAATTTCTTATTATGTAGGCAAATCATAAAGAAAGGAAGGGGCAGTGTCTGTTATCAACAAGGACAAATAAAATACAAAGGAAATTTGAATTAGAAGAAGGAAAGTGCTATTTATTTAAGAACTGCAATTTTTCTGATAGAGATGTCAGGTAATGAAATTGATTTCTAGGAAGAAAAAGAGAAATGGAGGCACAAAATCTTACGTTAAAGAAAGTTTCAGGTCATGAAGTGTGCTCTGTGAATGAATATTGATGAATGAGTGATTCAGCAAGCATATTAACACACTCTAAACAATCCTCTTTTAAGGTATTTGAAGCAGTTGAAGGATAAGGAGAGAAAGTCTGCCAATAAGGAGAGAAAGTGTGTGTATAGCTAATTAGTTTTCTTTTTATAAAAAGAATTTTTCCAAGGCTCAACAAAATGCCATTACTAGTTCAAGGAAGTTGAAAAAAGATGATTTAACAATAAAAATCAATGTTCTCATGCAAAGATCCCAAGGAGATATTATTACTTGACTCCAAAAGGATGGGATTGAGGAAGAATGGAGAAAAATGGAGAAAAATCCCACTCTCTTCCCATCTTAACCATGATTTGTCTCCAATATAATTATACCACCCTCTTCAATACTTATGCACATCACCTCCTTATTGTTGCCTTGCAGTGGATGCACCAGATGCTGGCACCTCAGAACAATTATAACCTGATCTAATCTAGGATTCCACAACTGTCATGCAGGAAAATTACAACCCTATCCACCATTGTCCCCACAACTTGTCCCCTGGATAGCCATAGAAACTTTGAGGGAAAGACTGGAGATTATTAACTCCCTCCAACACACAGAGACCAAGACTCCCCTTTCCCCAGCATTAGACTTAGCTCTCACTAAAAGGCAAAAAACAAAATTCCTCAGACCTGATTGGACCCTGTCTCCCTTGAGAGTAACTTCTTTGGCCACCTAAGAGCATAAAAAACTTCAACCAAATGGAGTTGTTGCCCCTTTAACTTGATGTGTGTCTAAGACTATGAGACATATTAAATTAATTATCTAAAATCAAAAAGAAACTGGGATACAAGCATTTATGATTTAATTTGCAAAGCTAGCATTTACATATCAGACAAGGTCATCTGACTCTTCAGATATCAGAGATAAGGAGTGATTTGCAGAGCTGATTTTTATAATAGGTGGGAGAATTTTTTTAAAAGAAATTTCTTTTGAACATAATTTAATTAGGCAAGACAAGGTCACCTGAATAATGTGCTTCTCCCAGGTTTTCTTAACCCAATACACCTAAAGGTGAGGCCTTTTGTAACCAGAAATGCTACTTTAAAGTGACTCACAGAGTAATAAATGACAAGATTTCTCAACTTCCAAAAAAGTCCATTTGCCTCAGGGAGTCTAGGAGAAAAGAACCTTGACCAGGAAAGAGAAATTTGTGGTTGGTGATTGATAACCTTTTGGTCAACTGCCATCCTCCCTGCTGCCAGAATGCAACACTTATCTTAAGGAGATTAGATTACCTAATTTAAACCTACTGGAAAGAGTAATTGAACCTTTGATCAACCCCCTTTCTTTAGCTACTAGAAGGAGGAATTTTGCCTTAAAAAAAAATCTTATAATGCTATGCTTATATTATTGCTCTCAATTATCTGATACTAAATTATAAGGTTTTCTCTATTCACTAAATTTATAGATAACTTTGATTTAATACACTATGTTAGTCTGGCTTAGCTGTTACAGCTAGCTTTTGCTAAAAAAAAAAAAGGGAGTTTAAGCCTATAATCAAATGAAAAAATAAAACAATCACTACTGATTTCCTTCTCAGAGGCATCATACCTTACTCTGATGACGAGATGCATTTACATTTGAAAAGAAAGGAAAGAGAGTGGTTTATCAATAAAAACCCAAGGGCAATTGAATCTTTGTTGAATATCCTTGCTTGGTTAGAGTAAAGTAAAACAAATTTTCATAATAAAAATCAGTGACATACGAGTGCTTCATTCAGTTTGAAATCTAAACTGAACTAATTGGGTGCTAATGCTAATCTGCTCCTAACATATATTTTTCATTTTTCCTTGGGAAATGATAAATAGTCATAGATGAGAGGCTGTTCCTTTTTCTCTTCCCACCAAAAAAAAAATCATCCCTCTTCCAAACTTCTCTCTTCCCATGGAATTTCCCATCATCCTTCTAGGTCTGTGGTTCTCAATTTCTTCCTTATCCTTGATTCCTCACTTTTTTCCCAACCCATATAACTAATCAATTTTCAATTTCATCATTTCTACCACAGTCACTAGCATTTATACCCCTTCTCTCTACTCACACAGCCACAACCCTTGTTCAAGGTCTTATTAGATCTTACCTAGACTGTTGAGATAATTTCTTAATTGATCTTTCTGCCTTAGGATTCTCTTCCATCAAACCCATTCTCCACAAAGCTAAGAGATTTTCCTAGAGCCCAGGTATGACCATGCCACTTCCCTACTAAATAAAGATAATAGGCGCCCTAATGACTGAAGGATGAGATATTATTTTATCTTTATTAAATTTTGGTTTTGTAAACATGTTATGACTGCATAATTACTGGTAAAGTAGTGAATGTGTATCATTTATAAATAAGAAAATGAACACATTACGTTTCTTTTTTATTTTTTAAAATTAATTTTCATTTGTTTTCTTATTTACATTATTCATTTTCATTACATTTTTGAATTACACATTTTCTCCCCATCTTGCCCCTGCCCAACCCTAAAACAGCAATCTCACTGTAAAGCCCCTCCCCTGCTCTGCTCTCTTATTTTCTGGTAGGGCAGGGCGCGTCTCCCTATCCCAGCCCCTGTATATCATAATTCCTAGTTGCAGGTATTGGAGAATTTTGAATTTTAGATTCTTTTGATTCCTCCCTTGTCACCCACCCCTACTAGAAGGACACTCAGTTCAATACAAGATGTGGATGTGTGATTATACAGGACATCTTCATAGTGGACATATTGTGACAGTGATAGTCTGTCTCTCCTTCCTACCCCTCCCCCCTTGTTCTGTTCTCTAACCTGTCCCTATCCCTCTCCTGAAGTGTGTGCTTCCAGCATCCCTACCCCAGACCCTGCCCTCCCCTCCATCCTCCCCCCTCTCATCCCCAAGCTCCCTACTCTTCTGTGTGGCATGATACCCAGTTTAGAGTTTATGCCATTTCTTCCCTAAGCCAATTTCAATGAGAGTAGTTGAAAGTAAAATTGTAATTGTTATCCCTTGCCTCTTCTCTACGGGATGATTAATCCCATTTTGTCTCTCCCTGTCTCCTCTCACTCTAGTCCCCTCCCACCTCTGAATTTCACCTTTTAAAGTATCATCCCTTCACATTTAATTCATCCTATAACCTCTATATACACATATACACACATGCTCAGATACGTATTCATATGCATATATAGCCTCCTATAAGGACCTATGTGTAAGTATATATATATATATATGTATGTATGTATGTATACTTACATTTGTATTCCCTTCACCTATCCTCATGGTAGGAAAGTTTCCTAAGTTACTATTATCGTTTTTCCATATTGGCATGTAAATAATTCAAATTTGACAAATTCCTTATGATTTCTTTCCCACAGTTACCTTCTCATGCTTCTTGTGTCTGATTGTCAAATTTTCTGTTTGGTTCTGGTTTTTTCACCAAAAATACTTGAGAGTCCTCGGCCTCATTGAATGACCATATCTTCCCCTGGAACAATATGCTCAATTTTGCTGGGTAGTTGATTCTTGATTTTAATCCCACTTCCCTTCATCTTCAAAATATCATATTCCAGGCCCTGCGATCCCTCAGTGTAGAAGCTGC
>CM053601.1:31934002-31961805 GCA_028646575.1 Pseudocheirus occidentalis | reverse complement strand
TTCAGTTGTCTTGGAAGCATTTGGTGTGGGAGTTCTGAGTTCTGGGCTCTCTTCCTCCAGTTCCATGCTTTGACCCTTTTTATCCACAAAAAAGGATTCTAGAGTTTTATGGGTATTTTTATTTTGCCTCCTTTTCGTCATGTTGGCCAGTCAATTAATTGGTTGGTTTTTTTAGGTCTGTGAAACTCTGCTTCTAGGGGGGAAGCTCTGTTCCAAAGCACTGGGGTTTTCCCAACTGCTGGAGCTATTAGGGGGTGTTGCAAGTCCTCCCAGCTTTGGCTTGCTGAAAGTGCACCCTAGGACCACCACCCAAGACCACGATCCAGATCCAGGCCACTCAACACAAGAGCACTTGGCCCTGATCAATCAATTCAGCCCCCCTGCGGAGTCCACAGGCCAGGTGCTCTGAAGCAGCCTGGTGGAGGGCCGCCGGTGGTTCTAGCAGTTCCCTTCCTCCACTGCTTCCTTGCCCCAGTGGCAGAATGGCTGAACTGCTATACCACCCCCAAATTAATTTTCGAAGTTTCACTTTCACTAACCAACTGCCGATTTTAAGCTCCCCTTAGGCTGGTGCTTTAGATTTTCTTTGAAGCAGACTCATGCTAAGGTTTGGGAGGTTCCCAGTGGCAGCCGCTGCGCTTTTGGACTGGCCGGGTCTCTGCTCTGCTGCTGTGTGAGCTGCGCCTCTCCCGTCCCATTCCTTGAGCCTTGGCAGATGTGGAGGTGCTGGAGGCTACAGAACCTGTGCAGACTTGCTGCAGTGCCTGCTCGGCTCAGCTCAGCCTGACTCCTTCCCACCGTCCCAGACCTGTCCCGGATCTCAGCTTTTGGCTGTTTCAGTCTCTGCTCTGGCTGCAGCGATGAGTCCCTGCTGCTGAGCTGCCTTCAGTGAGAGATGGGTTCTCTGTATTTTTGTGAGCCT
Organism: Pseudocheirus occidentalis; assembly: GCA_028646575.1. Lineage (NCBI taxonomy): Eukaryota > Metazoa > Chordata > Mammalia > Diprotodontia > Pseudocheiridae > Pseudocheirus > Pseudocheirus occidentalis. The sequence continues at coordinate 31,960,883 of CM053601.1, read as the reverse complement.
GAGACTCCTAGACTTTATCTGGGCTCATAATTTAATGGGTGTATAGGGTGGCGGTGTGGGAGCTTGCTGCTTCTATGCCGCCATCTTGGCTCTGCCCCCCCACACATAACATTTATTGACAGAGATACACTATCAAAAAAGTTTAGAGACAAACTAATCTAAATAAAAATAATAATGTAACATCTGAATTATGAGCCCTTCTAGGAAAAAAGTACAGATAATTGTATGCATACTTCACTACTTTGGTGACATATTTTAACATAGTTTTATGGGACCATTTCTGAAGGATTCTGAGGAAGAGAAAGAAGAGTTCAGATAGAATATATCTCTCTTGCTTGTGCCATGAAGGGAAGAAAACTCATATGAAAAGTCAAGCAGTGCAACTGACCTTTGGAGACTGGCCCTTACCTTCCTGATCTGCAAGTGCCTATTATAGAAAATAGGAATTGAAAGTTGGGGAGTCACAATGCTCAACAGTCAGGAACTAATGGAGTTTGCTGGAGAGATTGAACAGCCAACAAAGGGAGTTCTGTTTTCCCCTCCCTGCCCCCACTACTTGCTAAAGTAGGATCAATACCAAAATTGCATCTCTAAAGTTGATGGATGATTGCTTCCCAATTCCTTCATGCCACAAGAAAGTAGATTCTATTCCCTATTTCAAATAGCTCAAGCAGATATTTCCTTACAAATTCTTTGTTTCTCAATCAATTATCATTAATAATTTAATAATCTGTTCCCCCACCCACCTTTCATATAAAAAGGATGGGGGGCTTAAAAATACTTGTGTGATATGATTAAGGAGGAAGAGATTTAGAAAGAGGGTTTGATCACCATAAAGAAATGGGAGACACATTCCCTTCCTTCCTATAATGTGACTGAGGGGCAAGAAGGATAAGGTAGGAAAAGCATGTGTAAATCCCATATGGAAGTCACACAAGCAACAACATGATATCACATCCTTGGCTAAGCTCTAATTTCCATACCAAGAGAGTCTTGTAAGCAGAGAGAGGATTGTACGGTGGGGAGGGGGGGAGGGATGGATGGATGGATGGATGGATGGATGGATGGATGAAGGTGATGGGTAGGGGAAGGGAGGGAAGGGGAAAAGAGTGGAGGGGAGGGGAGGGGAGGGGAAGGGAGGACTGAAAATGTCAGTGTTTAGCGGAAGGTCAGAAAACAATAAGAATAAAAGCAATATGGTTGGGTCCAGAAATGGCTGAAAACAGTTAAGTCTTACCAATCAAGTTAACACAGAACAAGAATGCTAAAAGCTCCTCTAGGATATGGTCTCTAGGAGTCCAGAGGGTCTAGTAGGAAAGCAGTTTAGGCACTGTGATTGTTATGGAAATAAAAAGTTAAGTCATACCATTAGTGATAGGGAACAGTGAAGAATAGAGAAACTGGAGAACCCAATGAGAATAAATTATTAGGAGAAAGATAGAACAGAAGGTTATGAAACTGCCCAGTGATGACAGCCTTTCCTCATTTTCTCAGTCCGTTTTACCATAGGAAAATGTACATACTCTGAAATATTTTGGCCCTGAGAAAAAGTTCACAACTCAATAAATCTCTGATCTCATCAATGTGAATATTCCTCCCACCAATACAAATAAAAACCCAGTCAAGTCACTTTACCTTGCCCACATTTTTCTGTAACTCCTCAACAGAGGATCAGTTCAATACGTTGGATTCCTTCTGTTTTCTTTAATATTTTATATATAGGCTCAGCACAGTTTCACTGCATAATGCTTAATAAAAACTTGTTGACTGAATGACTGGATGCTAGTAGAATTCTAATTCTATCCATCTGCTTATATCTTATTATTGCTCGCTAATATATTCATTTCCTTTTCCAGTCATCCATGTCATAGACAACCTATTTTACAACATGTCTCCTGCACAACTCATCTTTCCAAATTTGCTGCTGCCTATTAATGTGTTTTTCCATTGACTTTTGTCATCTACTATGATTCTGCTAAGATACTGGGGTTTTATGGTTCTTAATTACATGGCATCCCTGGAAAACTATTGGTGTGTGTATATATATACACACACACATACATACATACATACATACATACACACACATATTTGCACATGATTTACCACAAGTTGGAAAGCTGGAATTCTGAGAGAGTGTGTATGTATTTCAATATATGTATGCATTTATATGTATATATACAAATATATACACAACCATAAATATGCAAACATTTGCACACATATATGTGAATGTGAATATATACATACTTATGTATGCACATACAGACATATAGATGAACACTTTGTGGTAGCGAGCAGGTTGGGACTACTGAAAGTACTGTGTAGTTTCCCAGATATAAGCATTTTGATATATAATAATCTAATTCACAAAGTTCCTTTCCTTTTTTATTGCCAAAATGAATATAATTACATGTACTAATACATACATGTAAGGAGGGGCATCATGCCAGTGGATAGAGTTTCAGATTTGAAGTCAATATGATCTGGGTTCAAAACATCCCTCTGATACTACCTGTGTGACCATGGACAAGTAAAAAAATCTCTGAGTCTCAGTCCAATCTCTAACACTGCACATTATAGACAGGTTTGTAATCTGTGACAGTAGCATGATTTCAGACACCAGGATTCTCATACTGATAAATACATTGCAGCCTGATTTATGAACATATACATATCTGGAAATGTTTACATGTTGTGACTAAGACCTGAGACTAGCCAATTTCAATGGTATCAAAAAGCTAATGCTGATGAATTCAATTATTCTTGGGGAATGTTCTGTTCTGAACAAAATCAATAAAGATTTAATATACCCCACTCTCTGCCCAGTGCAGTGCTAAATGTTCTAGGTGATAACAAAGAAGCATAGTATACCATCTCTGGACCCAAGGTTCCTTGCAGCCAAAGGTTTCTCCAGCTAGAACTATATATATATGACTTGCCATCTACCTCCTGACTTCTGTCTCAGAGACTCAAAGACTTCCCTGGCTAGATGCACCTTGTACCTGCCTTCTTATATCTCCTAACTGAACTCTCAGACTTCCAGGATCTTACTTTTATGTACTCTAACCTATTTTGATGAGATCCTTCTAAGGCAGTGGTTCTCAACCTTCCTAATGCTGTGACCCTTTAACACAGTTCCTCATGTTGTGGTGATGCCCAAGCAGAAAAATTTTTTTTGTTACTACCTCATAACTGTAATTTTGCTACTGTTATGAATCATAATGTAAATATCTGATATGCAGGATATATTTTCATTGTTACAGATTGAACATAACCCACAGGTTGAGAACCACTGTTCTAAGGCCTCATAGGGTGAAATATTACGATTTGCCACAAGATTGAGCCTGGGGAGAGGACCTTGTACAATACCTTTACCTGCCCCCTCTATAACCACTGATACCCTGCATGATGTCTTTCCTTTACCATTACCATGCCTTTATCTACTTATAATCTGCCTGTACAAGTGATTCTGAACCCTTTCATCTATGATTATAGATGATTTTCCCATTCCCAACTGCCTTCTATCTTGCTCTCATCCTCCTAATCCTATACCTATATGCTGCTTCAGATCTTCCTACCCCTTCCCCTGTGCCCTCTGAAAAGTCTGCTCCACTGTTAACAAACTTCCTTGGACCTTAGATCTCTTCTCACACTTCCATTTTCTGGCTCTCACTGAGACCTGAAACGCTCCTGATCACATTGCTTCCCTCACCAACTTTCCAAGTACTGGATGGCACTTTTTATATCCCCTCCCATTCAGTGTGTAAAACTGGGGAAGTCTGAATACTCATCACTCCCCATTGTCATTTACAGATTCTCACCCTTCCATCACTCAGTAATCTCTCCTTTTCAAAGGCTCATATTAAACAAATTTATCACTCAACTTATCTCTGGCAGTTCTCTATCAACTGACAATGCATTATCCTTTCTGCTGCAATGAGTATAGTATCTGCATCACAGATATCTGCGTCACTCTCTTTCCCAACATGTGTTCCACACAGGCAGGCTTCAACATGCATACCTTCATTTCCCGCAAGTCTGCATTCCTCATTCATACCCTTGTATGTCTCTCTCACCTTCAAGTTTCCTTTTAAGTGCTATGTTCACTCATTATAATATAAGCTCCTTGAAGCCAGGGACTACCTTTCTTTTTTCTTGTATTTAAGTTTCCATTGCTTACCACAGTGCTTGACACACATCAAGTGTTTGACTGACAGAATGAGTACATATTGATACAAAAACCCCAATTTCTCAGTTCTTCAATCTATTCAGTTCATATGACTTCCTCCTCCACTCTATATCAAATACCCTCAGAGGTAGTAATATCCTCAATATTGCCATCATCAACAAGGATTCTACTTCCTTGTTTGTGAATGCTAACATTCCTCTTTCTGATTATAATCTTGTATCACTCCATCTTTCCCTCTTTCTTCTGACTCCTAACGCTGATCTTCATTCTCATCACGTCTTCCATTCTCTCCTCTCATTTTTTTCTCGGCCATTGTCTCTGCAATGGAATTATTCTCCCTTCCCTAATTTGACACCTTGATTAACTGTGAATGGAGAAAAAAATGTTTTCTCCATCTAAAGCACACACAGAGTGGTCATATCTTTTATAGCTTTATCACCTACAAATATTCTACCTTCTCAATCCATAATTTAAATTCCTCTGAATGACTATACCCTCTTATCTTTCAACTCTCCCTTGTATTTCACCCCTTCTTAGTCTACCCTCAGTCCTCAGCACTACTTCTAGTCTATCTATGCCTCACTGAAGTCTTACGCCATCACTCCTACTCTGGTCTCAACTTCTACCCTTGGAGATGTTGACATTTTAGTTTACTGCTTCAACTTTATAGTGACCTTCGCCCTTAACTCCTCTGTCCCCATATATTATAGTCATCCATCCATTTCCAACCTTAACTTTGTATTATACCACTCTATCACTCTTCTCTTCTACTGCTTTTGTGCTCCACAACACAATTCTTTATTAACTAGGTCTTACTAATCAGTTGAGGTTTACTTTAGCCAATTCTTAAAGTGATAAATGTGTGTTATTGTCATTAGTGATAATAATAACAAATATCGATTTTATGACTTCCCAAATCCATGTTAGGCACCTCTTCCTGGATGAATCTCCAACCATCTTCAACCAAATACTCAGTCACAATGACTGACAGAGACCTACATCATCTCAGCTTCCATTCCTTAGCAAGAGACCAATGTACATGTTCATTCCCAAGGAGATAGTTCACATTCCATGGGATCACCCCTGCTCACTCCAAGTAAATAACTATTAATTATAATAGCAGCATCAATGGAAGCAATATGTTATAGAGAGCAGTCATGAAATTCAGCCAAGTCACATCACAAAACAAACGCCTTTAAAAAAAAATTAGTTACTTCCAGGAGTGGAGTCCTGATGATGGAGTAAAAAAGCACTCCACCAAGTTCTTCCAACATTACCACCCCACACAACTTCAAAATAACACCTCAAATCAAATTCTGGAATGGCAGGACCTATGAAATGTAAGAATGAGACATTCTTACAGTCCAAGACAACTTAGGAGTTCAGAAAGGCAGAGATTTGACAAGGAGATGGATGCTAGCCCAGAGCCTACACAGATATAACATTAGGAAAAGGTGACGGAAACAGCAGCAGCTTCAGGAGCCCTTGAGCCAGAGATGGTAAAGAGACCTGGTAAATGATCAGAAAAACATTATGTGTATCCCTATGCTAGCACTGCAAAAATGTAAGTAAAATACTAGCAAGGAAATTATAGCAGTATATCACAAAAATTATGTATTATGGCCAGGTGAGATATATACCAGGAAAGTAGTATGGGTTCAATATTAGGGGCGACTATCAGTATCATCAACCATATCAAGAACAAAAAAACAAAAAAAAATCTTATGATTATCTGAATAGATAAGGAAAAGCTTTTGAGAAAATAGAATATCTATTCCTATTAAAATGTGAGAAAGCAAAGGAATCAATGGAATCTTTCTAAAAATGACGAGCAGTACCAATCTAAAATCAAGAGGAAACTTTATCTGTAATCAGAACAAATTGAAGCCTTCCCAATGAGATTGAGAGTGAAGCAAGGATATCCATCTTCTCAACTTTAGGCCTAGCACTCCAACTGCTGCATCACCTAGAGCTGTCCTTCATTATGAGCACTATTATTCAATATTGTATTAGAAACACTAGCTTTGGCAATAAGACAAGGAAAACAAATTGAAGGAATAAAAATGAGCAATGAAGAAACAAAACTATCATTATTTGCAGATGAGATGATGATATATTTAGAGAATCCATTAAAAGACTAGGAGAAAAAATTAAAACCTTTACCAGTTACACTATATAAAATAAACCCACATAAATCAACAGTATTTCTATATATTCTCAACAAAACCCAGCAGAAAGAGATAGAAAGAAGAATTACATTTAAAATAACTGCAGACAATATAAAATATTTGGGAGGCTACCTGCTAAGACAAATCCAAGGATCAGATGAACACAATTACACATACATTTTACAAAAATAAAAACAGATTTAAACAATAGGAAAAATATAAATTGCTCCTTATGAGGCTGAGACAAAATAATAAAAATGGCAATTCTACCTAAGTTGATTTACTTATTCAGCACCATACTAATCAAGCTATAAAAAAGTTAGTTTATAGAGTTAGATAAAATAGCAACTAAATTCATGTGGAAGAACATTTCAAGAATATCAAGTGTGAATCAATGAAAATGTAAAAGTTAAGATAGGTAACCTAGTAGTTTCAGATTTCTATTTTACAAAGCAACAAATATGAAAACAACCTGGAACTGCCTAAAATATAGAGTTTTGGATATGTGGGATAGATTAGGCATATAATACACAGTATTAAATGATCATAGTAATCTAATTTATATAAAACAAACAAAACAAAGATCCAGGCTTTTGAGGTAAGAATTCACCATTTCACAAAAATGTCTGAGAAAACTGGAAAGTAGTTTGTAGGAGAATAATTTTGTTATCTCTTTCAATCAAATGAGTATTTATTCATTTTATTGTGATTGATGGGTAACAGAGATTGTCTATAAGTAGGATAAATAGGATGGAATTAAGATTAACTGCTAGGATAATTATGTAAATTGAAATTAAATAACTGTATTAGTGTTATTTAAATATGCAAACATATTAATGTATTGATAATTATTTTTCTTTCAAATTGTTTATAACATAGGTTTATACTACATATACTTATAGTTTATTATTTAGGCCTGTATTAGACATAGAGACTTGTTGTACTTTCCACTCTCCCCTAAATTTGCTGTGATCCAGACAATCACAGTTTCCACACTTTCTTTGTTCTTTTGCTCTTCATCCTCATAACATGCTCGTGGTATGTTCCAGGATGCTACTACCTGGTCACTTACTAAACACTCATGATTGATTACATAAGGAAAGCCTGATAGGTAAACTCTGGAGGTTGATAGACATTTTTCTTTGACCAATCATGTGAATTTCAACCCTTTGGAACTGACCAATCAAAGAACTGTGTTGCCTCAATCAATTTTTGGCATCCCTTCAGTTGCATAAAAGAGTTGAACCCTGAAGTAGAGGGATCCATAATTACAAAGAAGAACCTTGGATTCAATTCTTAGGGACCACTGATTTCCCTAATAACTTAAAACTGTTCAGATTCTTTAGAGCCCTTTTGTTGCAAAAAGAAATTTTGGGTTACATTTGGAAGCAACTAGGCATAAACAAACACCTTACACTATATGCCAAGATGAGGTCATAATTATGAAGACGTAAAAGATGATGTCATAAATAAAGAGAGCATAGGAAAATGTACTTGTCAAATCTATGAGTAAATGAAAAGTTTATGACCAAACAAGAGAGAAAAGGGATTACAGGAAATGAAATAGATAATTTTGATTGCATTAAATTTGCATAAACAAAACCAATGCCCCCAAATTAGAAGGAAAACAGGAAACTATTTGGGAAAATATTTGTAGGAAATTTCTCTGATAAAGGCTGCATTTTTTAAATACAAGCAAAATATATAAAAATAAAAACTATTGCCAAGTCAGTAAATTTATCAAAAGATAATTTCTCTGAATTTTTCAATGGGTATGATCAGGCAATTTTCAGGAGAAATCAAAGCTATTATATTACATGATAGTCACATAATAAATGTCACATGAATAAATGCTCTATATCACTATTGATTAGAGAAATACAAATTGTAACAACTTTACATGTATCGGATTGGTTAATACAACAGAAAAGGAAAAAGACAGATGCTGGAGAGAATGTGGTAAAATTGGTGCACTAAGGCACTGTTGGAAGTGTTGTAAACTGGTATAGTTATTCTAGAGAACAATTAGGAATTATACTCAAAAGCTTATAAAACTGTGCACACCCTCTAACTGAGAAATACCACTATTGGGTCTTTATCCCAAAGAGATCAAAGAAAAGGGAAAAGGACCTATGTGGGCAAAAATAATTATAATGGCTCCTTTGTAGTGGCAAAGAACTAGAAATGAAAGAAATTTCCATCAACAGGGGACTGGCTAAACAAGTTGTATTCTGTGATTGTGATGGAATACTATTGTACTATAAGAAATGAAGAATAGAATGGTTTCAGAAAAACCTGGGCAGACATATATGAACTGATGTAAAGTGCAGTTGAAAAACCAGGGGAACACTGTACACACTTACAGCAATACTGTGATGATGATCAACTGTGGAAGATTTAGACACTCTTATCAAAGCAATGTTCTGAAACAATTCCAAAGGGCCCATGATAAAAAAAATGCTATCTCCAAAGAGAAAATGGATGAACTCTAAAAGCAGATTGAATCATACTTTTTTTTCTTTTTTGTTTTATGATTTTGCGTTTTTTTAACAACATGACCAATATGGAAGTATGTTTGGCATGACCTCTAATGCATAATCAAAATCAAATTGTTTGTCATCTAAAATGGGGGGGGAGGGAGAGGAGAGCATTTGGAACTCATTTTTTTACTTGTAAAAAATTACATATAATTGGGAAATATTTAACAAGACAAATGCAAGCAATTTTAAAAGCAAATTGGAGTTTATTATCTCATCCCTATAAGAAATCTACCCCATGGTTAACAGAAAGTCCATTCTTCTTTTTGAAGTATTGCTTAGTTGTTGTTTTTTTCTCCTTCGTTTTCTGCCCTAGTATGAATGATAGTAAATACTAATGAGACAATGCCTGATTCTAACTACTCATATTTAGATGGTCTGGTACTAAATATAAAAAGAGCTAGTATGCAAAAAAGTCAAAGGAAATGATTCAGAAGGGAAAAAATGGTCCTGTAAATAATGACAGGATAATATCCACACTGAGATCATTGAATTGGAGTATGAGAACATTTATTAGAATCTTACTTTACAAGCTGACATACAACTCCCGTGGGTAAACTTCCCTTAGTAAGTTTTAGAGAAAATAATTTTGTTTGCAGTTTCATTTTAACCTGATGTCACAATGCTGAAGGAAAAATCCTTAAGAAAATAATATAGGATTTGACAACAAGGACAAAATCAATTTACTGAAATTAGTGGAAGAGTATAGGCACTCAGGTCAGTGTTCCCCTATAGGCAAAAGAATATTTGTTCATATTCTGAAGTGGATCTAACCAATTCAATAAACTTTTTATGGGAAAAGGCTAAATGACCAAGATGCAGAAGCAATGTGACAATAGTAGTACAGCAATGAATAAACTTGAGAACATAAACTACATGGGGAATGATTCTCTTTTTAGCAATAACTACTGGGAAAAATTGAGAGTAATGTGGAAGAAAATAGTTTTCAGGTCCATGTTTTATACCATGCATCATAATAAACTCCATATTGTTTTTAAAATCTCAAATATAAAAGACCATCATTTTTAAAACATGAAAAGAACAGAATATGGTAACTTTCAAATGTAGGATAACTTTCCCAGGGATATATGTGATGATTTTGATTGTATAGAATTTAAATATTTTTGTATAAACATATCTTATGGAACTAAAATAAAAATAGAAATTGGCAACTGACAAAAAATCCATCTAATATTTCTGATTAAATTCTGAGAGTAAAGATATATAGAGAATTGACACAAATGTGTGAGAACTAGACAATAGATAGGCCTTGGCACATAGGGGCAAAGGAAGCACCTAGAAAAGAATTTGGGCTCTACTACAGAGGAACAGCACTCAGTCTGGTAGAAAATCCAGGGTTTAGACCCAGACAACGATGGACTGGTAAATGACCCAAAGGGACAAGCCTCTTTGCTTATTGTAATTTTTAACCAATAAAGCCCCTTCACATTGTTTCAAGCAAAGTATCTAGTTTACAAATGGATATTTGATATATGTGGAAACATTTTATTTTTTTAAATTAATTATTGTATTTATTTTCTTGTTTACATCATTCATTTCACAAGATTTTTGAGTTACAGAATTTTCTCCCCATCTTTCCCCCACCCCATCCCCAAAATAGAGATCTGACTGTAAAGCCCCTCCCCCAATCTGCTCTCTTTTATGTCCTCCTCCAACACACCTCCAACATTCTGGTAGGGCAGGGAGGGTCTCCATACCCCAGTCACTGTATATCTTAATTCCTAGTTGCATGTACCGTAGAGCTTAAAATTCTCGATTCTTTTGGTTCCTCTCTTGTCACCCACCCCCATTAGAAGGACAAGCAATTCAATACAGGCTGTACATGTGTAATTACATAGGACATCTTCACAGTTGACATATTGTGACCGGCTGATCATATGTTGCCTCCTTCCTATCCCACCCCCCTTGTTTTGTTCTCTACCCTATCCCTGTCCTTTTACTAAAGTGTGTGCTTCCAGCAACCCTCTCCCAGACCCTGCCCTCCCCTCCATCATTCTGCTTCTCAACCTCATGGCCCCTACGCTCCTGTGCGGCATGATACCCAGTTTAGATTTTATGTCATTCCTTCCCTAAGCCAAATTCAACGAGAGTAAATGAAAGTAAAATTATAACAGTTTTCCCTTGCCTCTTCTACATGGGATGATTAACCCCATTTTGTCTCACCCTGTCTCCTCTCATTGTGGTCCTCTACCATTTCAGAATTTTCCCTTTTAAAGTATCATCCCTTCCTATTCAATTGATCCTGTACCCTGTACACACACATATACACATATGCTCAGATATGTATTCATACGCATATATACCCTCCTATATAGACGTATGTGTAGGTATACATATATATACATTTGTATTTCCTTCTCCTATCCTCATAATAAGAAAAGTTTCATAAGTCACAATAATCGTTTTTCCATGTTGGCATGTAAATAGTACAATTTTGATAAGTTCCTTATTATTTCTTTCCTGTGTTTACCTTCTCATGCTTCTTGTGTTTGAGTGTCAAATTTTCTGTACAGTTCTGGTTTTTTCAGCAAGAATGCTTGAAAGTCCTCCACCACTGAATGACCATATTTTCCCCTGGAACATTATACTCAGTTTTGCTGGATAGGTGATTCTTGGTTTAATCCTAGCTCCCTTGTTCTCCAGAACATCATATTCCAGGCCCTTTGACCCCTCAGTGTAGAAGCTTCCAGATCCTGGGTTATCCTAATTGTATTACAATAGTATTTAAATTGTTTCCTCTTTGCAGCCTGTAACATTTTCTCCTTTAACTGGGGATTCAGGAACCTGGCAATAACATTACTAGGAGTTTTCTTTTGGGGATCTTTTTCAAGAGGTGATTGGTGAATTATTTCAAGTTCTATTTTGTCCTCTGATTTTAAAATATCAAGGCAATCTCCCTTGAGAATTTCTCGAAAGATGCTTTCTAAGTTCTTTTTTTTTTGATCATGGCTTTCACGTAGACAAATAAATTTTAAATTGTGTCTCCCAGATCTATTTTCCAGGTCAGTGGTTTTGTCAAGGAGGTATTTCACATTACCTTCTATTTTTTCATTTGTTTGGATCTGTTTAATAATATCTTGATTTCTCATAAAGTCATTTGCTTCCTTGTGTTCCACTCTAATTTTCAAGGAATTATTCTCTTCAGAAAGCTTTTGAGATTCTTTTTCCATGTGGAAAATTCGACTTTTTAAGGAATTCTTCTCCTCATTGGCTTTTTGGGCCTCTTTTGCCATTTGAGTTAATCTGTTTTTAAGGTGTTATTCTCTTCAGTCAAGTTGCTGACTCTTTATTGCATCATTCTAATTTCTCTTCCCAATTTTACCTCCACTTATCTCATTTGGTTTTCAAAGTCCTTTTTAAGTCAATCTATGACTTGTAGTCAATCTTCATGCTTCTTGGCAGCATTTGGTGTGGTTGCCTTCCTCCCATTCCATGCTTTGATGCTTTGTGTCCACAAAAAAGGATTCCAGGGTTTGATTACTGTTTTTACTTTGCTTCATTCTCCTCATGTTGGCCAGACAAGTAATTTCTTGATTTTTTTTAGCCCTGTGGAACTCTGCTTCCAGGGTGGAAAGCTCTGTCCCAAATCACTGGCATTTTCACAGCTGCTGGAGCTATTGGGTGGGTGCTGCAGCCCCTACCATCTTTGGCCCGCAGAAAGCACACCCTAGGACTATCACCCAAGACCACGATGGGGAAGCAGGCCCGCTCAACACAAGAGCCCTTGGCCTTTGATCAGTTGGTTTGGCCCTCCTGTGGTTCACAGGCCAGGAGCTCTGAGGCAGCTGGGTTTGGCTGCTTCCTTGCCCTGAGGGCAGTTCGGTCAGACAACTTTTTTTCCCCAAAAATTTAGCTTGAATTCCACTGACCTTTCTCTTAACCTTATTTCTCTGGCTTGATAAATGTGGAGATTGCTTCAGGTGCCACTGATCCACTCTCCTGTAGACTCCACCTGTGGCTTCTCCCAACCAAGCATGGGAGAACCGAGGCCAGGCCACAGTTTTGGCTCACAACCTGCCACAATGAGCCCCTCCTGCTGAGCTGCCTTTAGCAAGAGATGTGTTTTCTGTATTTTTGTGCGATTTGGAGCCCTAAAATTTGTTTAGAGTCATATTTTATGGGTATTTAAGGTGGCTGTGTGGGAGCTGTGAAACTTTGTTGCTTCTACGACACCATCTTGGCTCTACCCTGCTATATGGAAACATTTTCATAAGGATCAAGGGAAATTGGAATTGTTAGGAGGTGCCTTATTTCATAACTACATAAAGAAGTGGAACTATTTCTACATGATGACTCAAGGTCCTCAGAAGGAAGGAATGCCTGGCATAAAGAGAGGGATGTTCCTGGCTGGTGGTCTGGGAAGTCTGAGTTCATGGAGATACAGGGCAGCTCAGCATCAATCCTGGCCCTGGAAGAGGCCACAAACAGGACTGTCATTGCCTCAGAAACAGTAAAATAGATAACTATGATCCATGATAAGGATCAGTGATTGCAAAAAGTGTTATCATCTGCCTTGGGGTCATGATGTTCCTGATGCTGCTCCTGTTCATCAATTCTGTCTTACATTACAAACCCATCGTAATTTGCAAAGATTTGTCATCATCCATGATACAGGCCTTATTGTTAAGATCTGCAATTCTGTATTTGTGAAAAAGTGAGGCAAAGCTTGGGGGATTTTGTCCTTCCTCTCTTCCATATAGGGGTCCCTCTGTCAGTGGCCCATCATATTGATTGGCATCTAATTTGGCCCAAATGTTAAGATAAATTCAAGTTTCTAAAACATTGGGGAAATTAAAATAAAATTGTTGAGAAAACTAGAGAGTGAAAAATGTTACTATATACAAAACTTGAAAAACCTACTATAATAAATTAAGATCAGATTTTCTGTTTTTAAGAGTAACTTTGAAAAAGAGAGATTATGAATATGTTTCAGTTGTGAGGAGGGAGGAAATATTTATCTATTTTTGTTGTTCTTGTTCACTCATTTCAGTCATGCCCAATTCTTCATGACCCCATCTTGATGAAGATACTGGAGTGGTTTGACGTTTCCTTCTCCAGCTCATTTCACAGATCAGGGACAATAGGGTTAAGTGACTTGCTCAGAATCACACAGCAAGTGTGAGTGTCTGAGGATAGATTTGAACTCAGAAAGAAGAGTCTTTCTGGTTTCAAGCCCAGTGCTCTATTCACTGAGCCACCTAGCTGTCCCACTTACCTATTAAAAGCTGAATAAATTATTTGACTAGAACACAATTTAATTACATATAATAAAATATGCATAATAAAAGGGTATGCATGCAAATACATGCAAATGTGTTTTGATATATTTAGGTCATTACTATCATTAGAGATTTTATAGAATGTGATATAAGATATAAATCTAAACTACTATTTTCCCCATGAAGTCATCCATCTTTTGAAATAACATTTGTATTAAATGATGAGCCCACTTCCTAATATTTTTATCAAAAAATTAATACAATATTTTTTAATCCCTAAAACTCTATTTCTGTATTCTTATTCTGTTCTATTAATCTTCTCCATTTTCTCCCCAATACACAAAGATTTAAAATATATTGTTTTGTAACACAATTAGAGATAGCTGGAGCTTGAAGGTCTTTAAATTGACTTCTTCCTTCCCCCATTCATTCCTTTGGTTATATTTTATTTTGATACCATATGAACTTCATAATTAATATCAAGTTAAACAAAACCACCTAATGTTTAGATTGCAGCTAATTATACACTCCATATTCCACCCTCGTTGTTTACTCACTTTTTCTGCTTTCATTTTGAATATACAGTGACAATGTCATCTATTGCATTTGACCTCAATTCATTGTCTTTTCCTGTCATCTACATTTACATTTCAGTCATTTTCCACATGGATCTTTGGGCTTTACTTTTTTTACTCTATCTCACTTCACAGGTGTCATCCCAAGTTCTAAATGTTTACATTTTTTTTCCATTTATACTCTATTTCATTCAAATCCCATGCTTTGTTCAGTCATTTCCAAATCCCTGGGAATATATATTTGTTTTCATCCTTTTGTCATCACAAATTATACATCTCTGTATGCATTAGTGTTTTTCTCTCTCGAACCTTTTTGCATCCATCTTGTAGTAGGGTCTCTAGGTCAAAGGATAAAAATAATTTATGAATATTTTTACATAATCACAATTGTTTCCCAGAAGAACCAAATTAAATGTCAGTTCCACCAGCAATAAATTGACATGATCGTCTACTCACAGCACTTCCCATAGCACTTCCATCTTTTATTTGGTTTTCAAACATGGTTGCCTTGAGGTTAAATCTTATCTTCTTCATGTATTAGTGACTTTCCTGGATCATTTTTAAATAAACAATATGATGATGAAGTTGCTTGTCTACTAACCTGTAACTCATGGACTCTTTATAAATCAATGAATTTCTTAAGCAAAGAAAACATATCATCAGGAAAGAATGATTTTCCTTTGGACTAGGTGAAAAGTCATGATTACATGGGTCTAACCATGTCAGCAAGTTGCAATACAGAAAAATGTGAAAGTCTCATAAAATATACATAAAATTAATGGGAATCTTCTTTTTAACCTTTCAATGCCTTGACAGGAACTAAAGTTAGAAAAGAGTCTGAATAAAAGCTTCACATTTCTAAAGCCCATGTCTCAATTCTGCTATTAGTGTATAATGCTTTTCTTAGAGACCACTATGTATTTGTTTTATATTTTGTCACTATATTCTGTTACAAGACTTCTTGATCTATGTGCATATATTTTAAGTATAGAATTTTTGTCAGTTTGTTCCATAATCATTATAGTCTCAATTAAGTGCTGAGTTTTGTAATTGTGTGGTTATTAAAAGTCTTTTCATGTAGTTTTTCACATGATATATTATTCTTCAGTGGAATCATGTCTTTTTCATTGTTTCATCTCTGTTTTCAAAGTAGTTTGACAGTTTGGTTCATAAAAGTGATTTATTTTTTTGCATCATTAATATTGTGCCTACACACACATTAGGGAAACCTAATTTCCATGTCTCAGCCATGCTAGAAGTATAATGGGCTCTCATGGGTCCAAAACCACTACTAATCAGAACAGGAACTTTTCCCTGCTCCATTTTGAAATTAGTGGAGTTCAACCCTTCTTTAACTAGTCTGCTCTACTCCCCACTATCACCCATCCTGGCAGTTTACCATAGAAATTATTTATCAATATACCTAATGAACATCAATGTAAATTTTTAAAAATAATTAGTAAACATGCTCAAGTAACATATCACAAAGATATGTTAACTATGACCAGGTTGGATTTATACTAAGAATATAGGCTTGACTTAATATTAGGAAAAATATCAACATAATATTTCATATTAACTACAAGAAAAACAAAAATGATGTGATTATATCAATAGACACAGAAAAAGCTTTTGACAAGGTACACTGCCCAAATCCTGTTTTAAAAAATAACTAGAAAATATAGTAATAAATAATTTTCCTCAACATGGTAAGCATTATCAATAAAAAGGATAAACCAGAGACCTTTCCAATAAACTCCAGGATAAAGCAAGAATGTGCATTATCCCCATTGCTATTTGAAATAGCATTTGATCTATTTGCTATATCAAAAAGACAAGAAAAAGAAGCTGAAGAAATAAGAAGAGACAAAGACAAACAATCAAGTATTAACACTTTTTGCAAATGAAGTAACAGCTTACTTAGAGCAGTGGTGTCAAACTCAAATAGAAATTAGGGTCACTAAAATGTACATAAGTATCCCTATGGGCCACAATTCACTTAGGGAAACATATTGTTATAATCAGTACTCTATTGTACATTATTTATTTTGTTTAATATTCCCCAATTATGTTTTAATCTAGTTAATGTTGCAGGAGTGTTATAAGCCATTTGCTTGGTTAACACCTCAGACTTACAGGACCCTTGTTAAATAAAATAATTATTTGAGACTACTAACAACTACATTTTCAGGATGCAAAACGAAACCAGAAAACAATTAGCATTTCAATGTTTCCAAAGAAAACTAGCAAGAGGGACTAGAAGGAGAAATTTTGTTTAAAATAACTATAAAATACTTCAGAATCTACCTTTGAACATACACAGGAATTGTTACTACAACTACAAAAAACTCTTGAAAATTGGTCTAAATAATTAGAGGAACATTACTTGCTCATGATTAGGCTAAGATAACATAACAAAAACAGAAAATACCTAAATTAACTTATTCAATGCTTGCCTAAACTGTAAGAGATTGTCTTATGAAACTAGAAAAATAATAAAATTCATCTGGAGGAACAAAAGATCAAGAATCTCATTGGAAATACTGAAAATATGGGAAAGAAGAAAACTAGGCAGCACCAAGTTTCAAATTATATTACAAAATAGTGATCTTGGGCACTAGTCTTGGAGTGCATTCTAGATTCATTCTTGGGGACAAAAAGGATCAAAGCAGGGAATGAGAGACAGACAACACAATTGGAAGTCCCACACCAAAAGCTTCCAAAAACATGAAGACTGCCCACAAGCCATAGATGAGCATAAGAAGGATTTTGAAAACCAAATAAGGGAAGTGGAGGAAAAATTGGGAAGAGAAATGAGAATGATGTAAGAAAATCATGAAAAGAGAGTCAACAACCTGACTGAAGAAAATAACATCTTAAAAAAATAGATTAACTCAAATGATAAAAGAGGCCAAAAAAGCCAATGAGGAGAAGAATGCCTTAAAAAGTCAAATTTTCCAGATGGAAAAAGAATCTCAAAAGCTTTCTGAAAAGAATAATTCCTTCACATTAAGAGAGGAGCAAATGCTTCAGACCCAGGGTGGGGGGGCGGAGCAAAGATGGTTACTTAAAAGCAGCAGCGTCCCACAGATCCCACGCAGCAACCCTAAACACCCATAAAAATATGATGCTGGACAAATTCTAGGACTCTCAAACTCAAAAAATGCAGAAAACACATTTCTCATGGAAGGCAGCTCAGCAACAGGGGATCATCGGGGCAGGACACAAGCCCAAGGCCCACCCAGCTTGTGGCCAGGCCCTGGGGTGGTAGGAAGGAGCCGAGCACCAGCCAGTCTACAAGAGATAAGAGCTACAGCCTCCAGGAACTCCACACCTACCAAGGTGTGAAAAATAGGGATTACAGAACGAGAGGCCCAAGGTGGCCAGGAGGAGCTTAGCCTCCCAAGCCACAGGGTGAGTCTACTTCAGAGAAGATCTAAAGCACCTGGAGCAATCTGCATAAGCCAGAATTAAAGGTCAGTGAAAGTGAGTGAAGCTTTCAAGCTAAATTTGGGGGAGGAAAAGCAGTTTGGTCAATCTATCCTCCTGGGCAAGGAAGCAGTGGGGGAAGGGCAGAAACTGCTGTAACTGGCAGATGCCCCCACTTGGCTGCTTCAGAGCCCCTGGCCTGTGGATCCCGCAGGGGAGCTGAGTCAATTGATCAGGGACAAGTGCTCTTGTACTGAGCAGTCTGGATCCAGATCATGGTCTTGGGTGGTGGTCCTGGGGAGCGCTTTCAGCAAGCTAAACTAGGGGAGGTTGCAACACCCCCCTAATAGCTCCAGAAGCTTGGAAAAACCCCAACAATTTGGAACAGAGCTTTCTCCCTGGAAGCAGAGTTTCACAAAGCTAAAAAAACCAATTAATTGACTGGCCAACATGAGGAAAAGGAAGCAAAATAAGAACAGCAATAAAACTCTAGAATCCTTTTTTTGTGGACAAAAAGGATCAAAGCATGAAACAGGAGGAAGACAAAACAGTCAGAACTCCCATCCCAAATGCTTCCAAGACACTTGAAGAATGCCTAGTAGCTATAGATTATCTAAAAAAGGACTTTGAAAAACAAAGAGTGGAGCAAATGGAAGCTAATGACTTTATGAGAAACCAAGATACCATTAAACAGATCCAAATAAATGAAAAAATAAATGAAAAAGGGAATGTAAAATATCTCCTTGAAAAATCCACTGACCTAGAAAATAGATCCAGGAGAGACAATGTGAAAATTATTGGACTACCTAAAAGGCATGATCAAAAAAAGAACTTAGAAACCATCCTTCAAGAAATTCTCAAGGAAAATTGCCCTGATATTATAGAACCAGAGTGTAAAATAGAACTTGAAAGAATTCACTGATGACCTCTTGAAAAATATCCCCAAAAGAAAGCTCCTAGGAATTTTATAGCCAGGTACCACAGTCCCCAGATCAAGGAGAAAATATTACAAGGTGCCAAGAAGGAATAATTTGAATAATGTGGAAACACAGCATTAGGATAACCCATGATCTAGCAGCTCTACATTAAGGGATCAAAGGGTCTGGAATATGATATTCCAGAGATCAAGGGAGCTAGGATTAAAACCAAGAATCACCTACCCAGCAAAACTGAATATAATGTTCCAGGGGAAAATATAGTCATTCTGTGAGATGGAGGACTTTCAAACATTCTTGCTGAAAAAAACAGAAGTAAAAAGAAAATTTGACACTCAAATACAAGAAGCATGAGATGGTAAACATGGAAAAGACATCATAAGGAACTTATCAAAGTTGAACTATTTACATGCCAAGATGTAAAAAAGATAATTGTAACTTATGAAACATACTTTTCTTAGTATGAGGATAGGTGAAGGAAATACACATGTGTGTATGTATATATGTTATATGTATATATAAGCATATATATGCACATATACATACACATACGTCTATATAGGAGGGTTAATATATGGGTACAAACACACATCTGAGTATGTGTATATATGAATATATAGAGGGCACAGGAATTTAACAGGAAGTGATGATACTCTAAAAGGTAAAATCCTGAGGAGGGAGACAATTAGAATGAGAGGAGACAGTGAGAGACAGAATGGGGTTAATCATAGCATACAGAAGAGGCAAGAGACAATTGTTACAATGGAGAGGAAGAACAGGGAGGCAAAAGGGAAAGGGTCAACCTTTCTCTCATTGAATTTGGCTTAGGGAAGGAATGACATAAACTCTAAACTAGGTATCTTGTCACACAGGAGAGTAGGGAGAATGGGGATGAGAGAGGGTGATGGTGGAGGGAAGAAAAGGGTGGGGTGGAAAGGTGCTGGATGTACATACTTCTGTAAAGGGACAGGGACAGGGTAGAGAATTGAAAAAGGTCAGGGTGGGATAGGAAGGAGCGACATATAATCAGTCTCTCACAATATGTCCACTGTGGAGATGTTCTGCATAATTACACATGTACAGCCTGTATTGAGTTGCCTGTCCTTCCAGTGGGGGTTGGGTGATGAGGGAGGAAGGGAAAGAATATATAATTTTAAGTTCGATAATCAAATGTTAAAAGTAAATACTTATGTTATTATTATTTTTATTATTACTATTATTAATTACATGCAACTGGAAATTAAGATGTACAGGCACTGTGGTAGGGAGATTCATCCTGCCCTACTAGAAAGTCAGAGGGGCATGCATGAGGACATAGAAGAGAGCAGATTGGGGGAGGGATTATACAGTGGGATGGCTGTTTTGAGGTGTTGGGTAGGGGAAAGATGGGGAGAAAATTTGTAACTCAAAATCTCATGGAAATAAATGGTGTATACAAGAAAATAAACAAATTATTTTTTTTAATTAGAAAGTGTGAAATAATCTTTGCAGTAATTTTCTTTGATAAACATCTCCTTTCATATATATACATATATATAATTTATAAAGAATAACAACCAGTTTCCAAGTGAGTAATTGGTAAAGCATATAAATAGGCAGTTTTCAGTGAAAAAGAAATCCAGGCTATTTATAACTATATGAAAAATGTCCCAAATGACTAATAATTAAATTAAAGCAATGATGAGGTTTTACTTCATATCCATCAGAATGGAAAGGTGCCAAAAAATACTGGAGGGACCATGGGAAAACAGGTGCATATATTGTTGGTGCAACTGTGAACTGATTGGGTCATTCTGATAATAAGCTGAAACTGTGCCCTCAAAACTATTTAATTGTGCATAACCTTTAACCTAACAATACTGTGTCTATAGTCCAAAAAGCAAAAGTATATATAAACCCACATATACAAAAAAATTATGGAAACTCTTTTGTGGTGACAAAGAATGGGAGACTAAGGGAGTGCCCATAAATTGGGCAATAGCTGAACAAATTATTTGAAAATAATGGAACAATACTATGCAGTGGGAAATCATTAAAGGGATACTTTCAGACAAACCTAGGAAAACTTGTATGAACTGATATAGAATGAAGTAAGACAAACCAGGACCATCTATACAATAACATCATTATAAAGACAAATTGCAAAAACTTATAACTCTGATCAACACAATAACCAATCATGAGTTCAAAAAACTCATAACAAGATATTCTATTCATTGTCTGACATCACAATTTTGGATTCAAAACACAAATTGTGACATATTTTGATGTAGCCAATGAGGAAGTTTCTTTATTTGACCATGCATTTTTGCTCAAAGGAGTTTGATTCTCTTTTTCAGTAGAGGAAGGGAATTTTTGCTTATTAATTAATTAATTAAAATTATTTCTATAAAAAGTAAGTGAAGGAGATATAACAATACAAATAAAAATGCAAAAAATATATATATCTGTTGTTTTCTTTTGTTGATTCTTAAATTCTTGTATTTGTACAGTATCACTTCTTTGTAATAATAGATCCTCTGATCAATCTAAGAAAAGAAAAATATTGGTGGGACTCGCAAGCAATGGTTCTGAATATACACTGACTCATAAAATGTCTCAAATCTGGAGATTCATATGAGAGGCAGAGGATGTATTTATGTATGTATTTGTGTATGGTGGGGGAGTGGGAGAGACTTTACAGATCCAAAACAAAGAACAAGAAAACAGTTACATAACTAATGCAAGATTACAAGTATTCGAGTTTAAAAAATCAGGAATTAACCCTTTCAGTGCTAGTTCTTACATTTTTCACAGTAGGGTCTTGGTAAGATAAAAATACTGTATGAAGAAGGAACCGTGGAATAATAAAAAGGTAAACTAAACCATTAGTAGCCCATGACAATTAAAGATAATGAGAAAGGAAGATAAAGCACATTTGAAATCTTAATTTCAGTATGTTTCTCTATATATTTTGATGATTAAAAATTAACTCGCAGGGGCTGCTAGGTGGTGCAGTGCACCAGCCCTGGCGTCAGGAGTATTCAAGTTCAAATCCAGCCTCAGACATTTAACATTTACTAGTCATGTGACCTTGGGCAGTTCACTTAACTCAATTGGCCTGCCTTCTCCCCTCCAAAAAAGCTCCCCCCCCAAAAGAAAGAAAGAAAGTAACTTGCGCACAAGTCAGGGACAGATTTACAATGAAGTGTAAAGTGAGATAAACCCATTGTGAAAATAGCACCTTGTTTTCTTTTACTCCATTTCACTAACTAATGAAGTGTAAAGTGAGGTAAGCCCTTTGTGGAAATAGAACTTTGTTTTCTTTTATTCTATTTCACTAACTAGTCTACAGAATAAAAAGTGTTAAAATATTGCGAAGGAATACTCATTGCTCATTCCAGATGGGGGGTCTAATTGCTACTACAAACTCCAAGGTAGTTTTTCTTGTCCACATAATCAGCCATTCCAATCTTGTTAAGCAGTCAAATGGTAATGTGCCCACAGCAGAGTGACCAGATTTACAATAGAGAAAAATTAAACATTAACCATGCAAAAGAAAAATAATAAAAAGTGTGTTTCATAAAAACAAGCTATATGTCAGTTCCAGAATCCTTAGTTGGTGAGGTGCTGAGCTTGAAGACAGGGAGACCTAAATTTAAATCTGGCCTCATATACTTACTAGCTCTTTGACCCTGGATAAGTCCTTTAATCTGTGTCTGCCTCAGTTTCCTCCTCTGTAAAATTATACCATCACCTACTTCCCAGGATTGTTGTGAGGATCAAATGAAATATTTGTAAAGTCCTCAGCATCTGACACATAGTAGGTGCTTTATAAATGTTTCTTCCATCATTCTCTCATGGACAATGTTCATAAATAGTATTGGTGATGGTTGTTATTCCTAAAAAATAGCCATGTGTATAACTCCAGGGAAAAGTGAAGGAGAGTTTCTGTTCCTTGTTTTATTACTACTGACAAGGGAGGAGAAAAACAGATGCTGATAAAAAACTGCATCAGGGTGTGTCCCCCATGAGCTTTGGTTGACAAAACACACAGTGGGGTGGTTTCCAGATATAAAACCTGTACCAAGTTTTTCTCTCTCCATTCAAAGGATCACAGCCCCTTAAGGATCACACCTCTATAAAATTTCAGACAAAGAGCTCATTATCCTCAAGAGGAGACTGTCCCATGAGCCAAAGAGGAAGATAGTAGAAACCAGTGAAATTATATTGCTTTCTGAATTGCCTCATAAAGAGTAAGAAGTGAGAGGCAAGGATGTAGGGGACCTAATTCTAAGTCATCCTTCAAGATGCTGGGGGAGGAGGGAGTTGGGATGGAATCATGCCCAGTCCTTGGGTCATAATGTACATGCCTCCTGGAAGAACTGGAGCTGCAGCAATCAAATTTTTTTTTATGAACTCACAAAATATATAGATATACATATATACAGACACATACACATAAAGAGACACACATGTAGTACACATATTGATATGTGTGCACACACATGTACATATTAATACAGACATGCACACTATATACATATGTAGATGTATACATATAAATATGCAGGTATATACATGCATACATCTATATATACACATACATACACATGTATACATACAGGAATATACAGACATATACACATGTATATTTGTTGGGTAACTTGTAATCCAGAATCAATGCTCTGGGTTTACTGAGAACAGAAGTAATCTTGAAAGAATCTCTCATAAATTTCTAATTTGATTCATACAAACCCCAACCAGAATTTGCCCTAGGAATATCAGAATTTAACTCTTTCTAGCTCTCTATAACAACAACAAAAATAGAAGTTTTTCTGCTTCTGTATAACACAATGTCACATTGTGTTTCAGAGGAAAGACTCATATCCAAGTTGATAAAAAAGAAACAGCCAATACAAATGCCTTTCTTGCTCAGGGAACTTTATTGCCCCTGGATCATGTACAGTCCTGGAGATTTGGAGTCAAAGAATAGGTGCCACTTGCCCAACAGCAGAAAGTACTAGAAGCGGCTAGTCAATAAACCTTCTTATCTGGTAAACTCTATTTCCAAAGGACCTATGTACTTCTAACAACCAATAAGCCCCATATCCCTAGAAACCTTTAAAGTCATTCAAATATACAAAAATAACCTGACAGAGAAAACACCTGGTACAACTAGAAAGTAACTTCTCTTCTCTAAACCAAGAAAGTTCAAATAACGCACAGTACTAGAGTCTGGATTTCTTTCTCTTTCTTGTGGTTCTATTCATTGTTGTCATTCAGTTCTAGTTTTTACTTGGTGCAGGAATTCCTTCACTTTGTATAGAAGCTTGCTGTCACTGGGCAGGTGATACTTCATTACTGCCTGCTAAAGTTCCTGAGGGTCCTGGAATGACCTGGGGTCTCCACACTATTTGAGGATGCATCCATCCACTTCCACCTCACAGGTCATATGGATTTGTAGTCTCCCTTCCAGTGAATTGAAAGTAAGTATATGAAGATGGCAGCATAGAAGCAGCAAGGTCCCACAGCTCCCACACAGCCACCCTAAATACCCATGAAATATGACCCTAAACAAATTCTAGGGCTTGCAAACTCACAAAAATACAGAAAACACATCTCTCGCTAAAGGTAGTATCGGCAGGAGGGGCTCATCACAGCAGGCCAGGAGCTGAGGCCAGCCCAGGCTGAAACCAAAACTTGGTCAGGCCCCAGGGTGGTTTAGGAGCCAAACAGAGCCACAGCCAGTCTACAAGAGAGAAGATCTACAGCACCTCAAGTAAACTCCACATCTATCAAGGAGTGAAAAATAAGGATTGGAGAAAGGCAGTTCAGCAGGAGGGGCTCATCGCAGCAGGCTGGGAGCCGAGGTCTATCCAGCCCAAAACCAAAACTGAAGCCAGGCCCCAGGAAGGTTGGGAGGAGCCAAGACTCCCAAGCTGCAGCATGAGTCTACCCTGGGGAGCAGATCTTTGGCACCTGGAGGGATCTTCACATCTTGCAAGCCAGGATTAGAGAAGGTCAGTGAAAGTGAAACTTTGAAGATAAATTTCTGGTAGAAAAAGCAGTTCAGCCAATCTGCCCCCAGGGCAAAGAAGTAGTGGGGGGAAAACAGGAACTGCTGTAACTGGCAGCTATACACACTGGAGTGCTTCAGAGTCCATGGCCTGTGGACCCCGCAGGGGGGCTGAGTCGATTGATCAGGGTCAAGTGCTCTTGCATTGAGTGACCTGGATCCAGATCATGGTCTTGGGTGGTGGTCCTGGGGTACGCTCTCAGCAAACCAAAGCTGGGGGAGCTGCAACATCCCCCTAAGCTCCAGCAGCAGGGAAAACCCCAGCAATTTGGAACGGACCTTTCCCCCCTGGAAGCAGAGTTTCACAAAGCTAAAAAAAAAAACAACCAATTAATTGACTGGCCAACATGAGGAAAAGGAAGCAAAATAAGAACAGCAATAAAGATCTAGAATCCTTTTTTTGTGGACAAAAAGGGTCAAAGCATGGAAGAGGAGGAAGACAACACAGTCAGAACTGCCACACCAAATGCTTCCAAGACACTTGAAGAATGCCTAAAAGCTATAGATCAAATGAAAAAGGACTTTGAAAAACAAATAAGAGAAGTGGAGGAAAATTTGGGAACATAAATGAGAATGATGCAAGAAAATCATGAAAATAGAGTCAAAAACCTGACTGAAGAAAACAACACTTTAAAAAATAGATTAACTCAAATGGCAAAAGAGGCCCAGAAAGCCAATCAGGAGAAGAATGCCTTAAAAAGTTGAATTTGCCAGATGGAAAAAGAATCTCAGGAGCTAAGATGGCAGTGTAGAAGCAGCAAGTTTCCACAGCACCCACACAACCACACAAAATATGACCCCAGGCAAAGTCTAGTACTCTCAGACTCACAAAAATACAGAAAACACATCTCTTGCTGAAGGCAGCTCAACAGCAGGGGTTCAGTGAGGCAGGCCGGGAGCTGAGGCCAGCCCAGCCTGAAACCAAAACCGTGGCCACGCCTAAGGCAGTAGGAAGGAGCTGAGCCAAGCCAAGCCACGCAGCAGCCAGTCTACAAGAGAGAAGATCTACCACCTCCAGCAACTCCACATCTACCAAGGTGTGAAAAACAGGGATTGGAGAGGGGCAGCTCAGCAGGAGCGGATCATTCAGCAGGATGGCAAGTCGGGAACTGAGACCAGCCCAGAGCAAATCCAAAAGGGAAGGCCAGGCCACAGGGCAGTCAGGAGGAGCCCAGCCACCCAAGCCGCAGCATGAGTCTACTTTAGAGAAGATCTACTGCACCTGAGGGGATCTTAACATCCAGCAAATCAGGATTAGAGACAGTCAGTGAAAGTGAAACATTGAAACTTAATTTGGGGAAGGAAAAGTAGTTCTGCCAATCTTCCCTCAAGGCAAGGAAGCAGTGGGGGAAGGGCAAGAACTGCTGTAACCACCGGCTGTCGCCACTGGGGTGCTTCAGAGCCCCTGGTCTGTGGACTCTACAGTGGGGCTGAGTCAATTGATCAGGGACAAGTGCTCTTGTGTTGAGTGGCCTGGATCTGGATTGTGGTCTTGGGTGGTGGTCCTGAAAAGTTGGGGGAGGGTGCAACACCCCCCTAATTGCTCCGGCAACTGGGAAAACCCCAGTGATTTGGAACAGAGCTTTCCCCCCTGGAAGCAGAGTTTCACAGACCTAAAAAAAACAACCAATTAATTAACTGGCCAACATGAAGAAAAGGAAGCAAAATAAGAACAGCAATAAAACTCTAGAATCCTTTTTTGTGGACAAAAAGGATCAAAGCATGGAATGGGAGGAAGGAAACACAG
>CM053601.1:31902799-31933502 GCA_028646575.1 Pseudocheirus occidentalis | reverse complement strand
CACCCTAGGACCACCACCCAAGACCACTATCTGGATCCAGGCCACTCAGTGCAAGAGCACTTGGCCCTGATAAATTGATTCAGCCCCCAGGGGCTCTGAAGCTGCCTGGTGGGGGCCACCACCAGTTCCAGCAGTTCCCTTCCCCCACTGCTTCCTTGCCCCAGGGGCAGTTTGGCCAAACCGCTTTTCTTCCCCCAAATTAATTTTCAAAGTTTCACTTTCACTAACCATCTCTGACCCTGGTTTGAAGGGATTTTAAGATCCTCCCAGGCAGGTGCTTTAGATCTTCTCTGAAGTAGACTGAAATTGTGGCTTGGGAGGCTCAGCTCCTCCTGGCTGCCCTGGGGCCTGGGGCCTGGCCACAGCTGTGGTTTTAGGCTGGGCCAGTCTCTGCTCCAATGCGAGCTGCCCCTGTCCTGTCCCAGTTCCTCACACGTTGGCAGATGTGGATGTGCTGGAGGCTGTAGATATTCTCTCCTGAAGACTGGCTCTGGCGCGGCTTGGCTCAGCTCAGCCCAGCTCCTTCCCACCACCCCAGGCCTGGTCAAGGTCTGGGCTTCACGCTGGGCCAGCCTCCACTCCCGGCTGCTGCAATGCACCCCTGCTGTCGAGCCACCTTCAGCAAGAGATGTGTTTTCTGTATTTTTGTGAGTCTGAGAGTCCTAGACTTTGTCTGGGCTTATAATTTTATGGGTGTTTAGGGTGGTAGTTGTAGAGCTGCTGGACCTTGTTGCTTCTTCACTGCCATCTTGGCTCTGCCCCCCTGGAGGAGAATCTAATATGCTTCAGTTAAAGTAAAGAATTTAAAAAAGCAGGTGTGCCAACTATGATCTCAAAGCAAAAGCAAAAAACAGACCTAATTTAAAGGGACAATTAGAGAAAAGGTAAACTACATTATGGTAAATGGTACTATAGACAAAGAAGTAATATAAAAAAATTAAAGCAAGTTTCTCAGATAAAGGCCTCATTTCTCAAATATATACTGATTATAGAGCTGAGATAAATCAATAAAAATAAAATCCATTCCCTAATTAATAAGTGGACAAAGGCTATAACTAGGCAGTTTTCAGAAGAAAAATAAATCAAAGCTATCTACAATCCAATAAAAATGCTTTAGAAAACTATTAATTGGAGAAAGGCAAATTAAAACAACTCTGAGACCACCTCATACCTACTGGAAATGTTAAATGCCGGAGCAGATGAGGGGAAAGTACGTATATGAATGAACTACTGGGGGAATAGTGAAGTGATCTAATCATTGAGGACAACCTAGAAATAAGTGCAAAGAGCTATGAAATTGTGCATATCTTTGACCCAGCAATACCACTACCAGGTTTGTATCTCAAAGAGACCAAAGAAAAATACAAATGACCTTTATTTATTTTACTTGCTTTTTGAAAGGGGGAGGGCAGGGCAATTGGAGTTGAGTGACTTGCCCAAGGTCACATGGCTAATAAGTGTTAAGTGTCTGAGACTGGATTTGAACTGAGATCCTCCTGACTGCATGATCATTGCTATATTCACTGCACCACCTAGCTGCCCCTGACCTTTATTTGTTAAAACGACTATAGTATTATACTGTTTGATAAGCCCAAAGACCCCAGTTTCTGGGTAAAGAATTCACTATTTGACCAAAACTGCTGGGAAAATTGGAATATAGTATGGCAGAAACTGAGCATAGACCATTATCTAATGCTACACCAAAGTCAAGTTTCAATGGGTGCATGATCTAGGTAAAAAGTCTGATACTGTAAATAATCTGGAGAAGCAAGGAATAGTTTACCTGTCAGATTTATGGAGTAGGGAAGACTTTATGACCGAAGAAGAGTTGGAGAGCATTACAAAATGCAAAATGGATAATCTTGATTACATTAAATTGAAAAGTTTCTGTACAAACAAAGCCAATGTAACCAAGTTTAAGAGGGAAGTGGGAAACTGGGAAGTAATATTTATAACCAGTGTCTCTGATAAAGGCCTCTTTTCTAAAATATACAGGGAATTAAGTAAAACAGGCAATTTACAGAGGTAGAAATTAAAGATATTTATAAACATATGGAAAAATGCTCTAAATCACTATTGATTCAAGAAATGCAGATCAAAACAACTTTGAGGTACCACATCTCACCAGTCAGTTTGGCTAAGATGACAAAACAGGAAAATGACAAGTGCTGGAGAGGATGTGGAAAAATTCAAAGTCTGATTTATAGCCAAAGGGCTATAAATAATTGCATACCCTTTGATTCAGTAATACCACTCTTGGGGTTGTATCCCAAAGATACCATAGAAGGGGGAAAGGATCCATATGTACAAAAATATTTATTGCAGCTCTCTTTGTGGTGGCAAAAAAACTGGAAATTTAGGTGATGCCCATCAATTGAGGAATGGCTGAACAAGTTATGGTATATTAATGTAATGGAATACTATTTAGTTATAAGAAATGGGAAGGAGATGGACTTCATAATTACCTGGAGAGATTTATACAAATTGATGCTAAGTGAGAAGAGCACAACCAGGAAAAATTTGTACACAATCATAGACACATCATATATGTGATGACCAACCTGGATAAACTGGACTCTTCTCAACAATGCACACTTAAAGACAACTCTACAAGTCTCAGAATGGAAGGAAATATCTACATTCAGAGAAAGATCTAGAAAGAACAGGGTTTAAATGAAGACTGAAGCAATACATGCTATCATTCTTTTCTTTGTTTGGTTTTGTTTCTTTTTTCCCATTTTTCACTCCATTGGTTACAATGCTTCTATACAACCAGACTATTGTACAATGTGAAAGTGTTTGCAGATCCTATACATGACTGTATACCACCATGGGGGGAGGGGAGGGAAAGGAAGGAAGGGGAGAAAATCTGAAACTCAAGTGATTCTGTAACTTAATCTTGTAAACTAAAAGTAAACAAAGAAGTCAATAAAAAATAAAATTAAAAAAAAGAAAAAGATAAAAAAATAAAAAATAAAACTATGTCGCCACTTTGGTGAAAATTAGGTGGCCATTTTAGTGATAAGTTGTTATGATGTAACATTGTGAATGCTGTACTTTGATTTCTGTGAATGTTTTGCCTCAATTTACTGCTGAATAAATAGAGTTCACTATACTACGTAATCAGAACCTTGAAGCTGTTCACAGCAGCAGTCCTCTGGAAAGTAGTTTGTGCTTGGTTTTATAATACCCAAGACTGATTATACTAGATTCCACAAGAACAAACTGTTTATTTTTTACATATGCAAAATAAAAAATTTATGTCTAAAGAAAAGAAAAAAAAGAAAATATAAACACTCTATCTAAGATTGTAATTAGTAAGTGGGTAACTAGATAAGAAAGATTGGACTATAGCTGAGTGTGATGTGATTCTAAAAAGTAATACAATGTAGCAAAAGGTAAAAAGAGTAATTATAAAAATGAGGTGCAAGGGGAAGAACTGACACAGAGGAATTAGATGGAGGAGGAAGGCTGGAAGTTCTGGAACCCTATATATGCATACATAAATATACATACATTGGCACTTCTTCCTACTCCCTATCGAGGTTTTAGTATGACTTCCTGCTCCATTACACTGTTTTATGCCCTAGATCAGTACTCATGGAAGGTTCTATACCATGTGCTCCTGGGTAGACCATCTCTTCGGGGCCTTGCTGTTTTTCTCCCTACACCTGGAAAATGAGTCACAGTGATTTATTTTTCTTCTTGGATTCCCTAATTAGGACTAATGTTTATCCATTTTTAGGTCTTTGTGGAGTAGTTGGAGGAAAAGGTTTGGATTATACTGTTTCCTCCTATTCTACCATCTTGACTGGTGTTAGTTCATCAAGATTTTAATGCTTCAGGCTCCTTTTGAAGACTACAAATTGAAGAGAATGTATTGAGCTGCACTGAGAGTTTACTCACTAGTAAGTCCCACAGTAATGAATTCCAGGTCTAAATGAAAAAAAGCTATATTTAGACTTTGTTTTGGGTTTTATTTGAACACAAAACCATTTCCAAAAGCAATTCACTTCCCAGTGCTGATGTATCATGTGGGAAATAGCATGAAAATGTGTCATTGTTCACTGTTCACTGAGTAAGTAGTTTCAGAGTGTTAAACTGAACAGCACTGAGTAGTCTCCACAAAGCCCACACGACTCTCATTATCTGATATTACAGCAATTTTCATTCATGTTCCTTCCAATGCAGAGAAACCTATTACACACAATAATGATTCCCTTTCTTTGGAGTATTAATATAATCACAAGGGAGAAAAAATCACCACCAAACCATCACCATAGTTAACAAACTTAAAAAGAGGCTTCTTTTCCACACTATCACAAAGAGATAAAATCAGACAGGGTTATGAAATCTATGTCTTTAGTTTGCATATAGCAATATAGTTCACTTTGGCAATAAAGTTTTCTTTGAAAGTCTGCAAAACTACCAATTTCCTAAGACTGCTTGGCAAATGTTGCTTGTCTGGATCAAGAGTTTTAATTTTATTACGAAGGAAGGAAACAGGTATTTGTTAAACACCTACTCTGTGCTAAGCACTTTACAAATATTAACTTATCTCATCCTCATAACAACCCTAGTAGGTAGGTAGGGGATACTACCTCCATTTAATAACTGAGGAAACTGGAGCAAATGTAGGTTATTTTCCCAGGGTCACATAGCAAGTATCTGAGGTCAAAGAGCCTTCCTGCCTCTAGACTCCACTGTTCTAGCTGCCACTCATTAGAATGTAAAGTGGTTGATGGCAGTGAGTATTTTGCCTTTTGTGTATGCCCAACATTTCATACAGTACTGGGCACAGAGTAGGTTCTTTAATAAATATTTGTTAATTGATTGATTCACTAGTGTGTTCCTGTTCCTTACATAATCCTAGCATCTCTTTATCTGATCTCTTCTTCCCTTCTTCCTCTGTATCAAACTTATCTGAGTTAATGTCACATTTTTCAATAAAACGTGTTTCTATGGGGCCAGTAAGAGCTGTCTTTGAATTCCCAAAACTTAGCAAAAGTAGTTTCGAAAAAGCTGAATTGAAAGAAATCTACTTGTCTACTCTTCAAAATGTAAATGACCACCATTTGGCTAAGTACAGAACTTGTTCAATATTACCCATGGAGAAAATAAGTATTTATTTTTCTAAGTACCAAATCAATACTCCATTAAAGTTCACTTCCAATATCTCACTACGATCCAGAAGAAACTGAGGCTTCTCAAGGTCTATACCAGCTTAAGGCAAGTTTTGGCATGTGTTACCAAGCTATGGTATGTTACCAAGGTATGGATCAAAAGCTTTGATGACACATTTTGATCAAAGGCTATGGCCATTTGACAAGCAATACCTGGGTAAGTGTGAAGGAGCTAATCAGCAAGAGGTTAGTGTAATGGTTACCACACATCTCTTCAAGCTTTAGGTCCTAAAGGATTAATTAGGTTATATAATACTTAGAAATTTTAGAGGCATGCATAGCTCCCCAGCCTTGGCTACATGACATCGACCTGGAATGAGTATATAGGTTGCATCATAATATGGTCTTGTTCTTTTGAGACATGTAGCATGTTTAAGGACTAAATGAGGGTTAGATTAGGTTAGGGTTAATTAGAGCCCTACCCACTTTACTGGTTGGCTAAATGTGCTAAAGTCTACCTTTTCTGATATGAAGAAGGTTGATGAGGAAGTACAGGTTTTGGAACCTAATGGACATCTCTTTCCCATGAGTATTGCTGTTCTTACTACTAGCCTGGTTATGTTTCTATTAGGACCTAGGGAACCTGGAGAGCTCTACTAATCAATACATTATGTAAAATACCCCCTATGTAACTTTTTGACTCTATTTAGAAAACCATTTCATTAGAAATCCAAGAAAAGCTCATTTCAGTCTTAACTGGATTTTCTCTCCAGACTTCCTCTCTATATTTTTGCCAGCAGCTTTTACCTTTGCCCTTCTCCCCTTCTATCTCCCTTTGATATGTGGTCTTCCTCCATGAGAAGGTAAGGTCTTAGAGGGTAGGGACTGCCTTCTTTGCATATATTTGGATCCCTGGCACTTAGCCCAGTGCCAAGCACATAGTAAGTACTTAAATCTCCTATATATTTTTATCTATCTATTCATGTGATTGATATTTTGGGTAAGAGCAACTCAATGAAATGGTCAACTAAGAAGAGGAGGCAGGTTAATTTGTGTCAATGGGAGAAGTATTCCCATAGATGAATATGTTCAAATCTTCTGAAGATAACAGAATGTATTTTTCCTCCCACTCTTCCAACTGGTTTAGTATAGGAAGAAGAGGTTGAAATAGGATTAAAATAGAGTAGGATAAGTTGAATAATACTACCTGGTTGTCCTTAGGTAGAATAAAAGGGGCTTGAAGTCTCATATGTTGGGTACAGATAAAACATTAGATTTTAGGATAATTCTATCCAGCCTGAGTGTTGGTAAGTGTGGTTGCCTTGGTGATCATAGAGGCATTGTATTCTTGATCCCTGAGCTTATTTCTGTGAAATCAGAGATAGGTAGAAACTCTGTAACACAAAGCATCCATAGAAGCCTCAGTGGGGAATAATGGCTCCACCATCTGCTGTGAGCTTCTTGAACAGTAGAAAAACCTTGGATGGAAAATTATGTTTATTCCACCTACTGGAAATCAAATGAAAATACAGGAGAACTTTCCAACTGAGGAACTGAAAGAGACTGTTCCTTAAGGGAGATGAATCTAATACATGGCTGAAAGTGATTAAGATTCTATCAGCAGAGGCTGAGCCAAGAAAATGGATTAGGGGCAGTTATCCAGCTGAGCTCTCACAGCATTCCCTCCAAACAACTTTAAAATAATATGTCAAATCAAATTTTGGAAAGACAGAGTCAACAAAAGGTCGTGGTGAGACACTTTTTATAACCTAAGAAAATGTCATCACAAGAAGTCTGTGGCACTAGAATGGTGAAGGCCTCTCTGGAGTTCACACATACAGCAATGGCAACAATGGCAGCTTTGAGATCTTTCAGTCCAGAGATGGTAAGGGCACCAGACTCCTAGTCAGAAAAAGATTGCGGGGGACCCATTGCTGGTACTGGGTGCAGCAGGCACAAATTGGCAACTCTATTGCCCATACAGAGTTCTGGATTGCAGTTCAAGGGCAGAGAGGAGCACTAGTGGTCCTTAACAATAAAATAGGACCCTGGTCACAGTTCCAAAGCCAAAAAAAAACCTCTAGTGCTTTCAACTTCAGGTGACCAAAATCCCTCCCAGGAAAAAACAAATCAGAGCATAGATCAGAAAAACAGAGACAATATCTTTCCTTGGATCACACCACTTTGGAAGCACCAAAAATTTGCAGATCCTCAAAACTATCTCTGAAACCAGTAACTCAAAAAAGTCTAAGGCTTGGTACAGTGCTTTCCCACCCCCCAGTAAACATAGTCCAACTTTAACCATAAAGTTCAAATTTAAAAAAAAAATAGACTGGGAAAAATGATCAAAGAACAACAACAACAAAAATAATTTGATTATAGAAATCCACTACAGTGGCAGAGAAGACCAAGACCCAAACTCAGAAGAAAGAAAACAACATGAAAATAACTAGAAGCAAAAAATTCAAGGAAAAAATATTAATTGGATTCAAACCCTACAAGAATTCTTGAGGAAAACTTTTTTAAAGAGATGAAAAGTAGAAGAAAAAAATAATGAAAAGCAATGAAAGTGGAGCAAGGAAATTATGAAAAGAAAATTAACAGCTTGATAAAAGAGACACAAAAATACTGAAGAAAATAATACCTAAAAATAGAATTGGCAGTAGGTAAGGTGGCACAGTGAATACAGCACTGACCATGGACTCAGGAGGCCCTGAGTTCAAATGTGGCCTCAGACACTTGACACATTTACTAACTTTATGATCTTGGGCAAGTCACTAAGCCATAATTGCCTTACCTTCCCCTTTCAAAAGAAAAATAGAATTGGTTAAATACTTTAAAATGCCAAAAAAAATCCAATGAAGAGGAGAACTCCTTAAAAAGTGGAATTGGCAAAATGAAAAAAGAGGTACAAAATCTCACTGAAGAAAATAATTCCTTAAAAATTAGAATTCAGCAAGAGGAAGCTAATAATTCCATGAGACTTCAAGTAACAATGAAGCAAAGTTCAAAACAATTTAAAATAGAAGAAAATGTGAAATATCTCATCTGAAAAACAACTGGCATGGAAAACAGATTGAGAAAATACAGTTTAAAATGTTTGGGAATACTTGAAAGTGATGATCAAAGAAAATTGCCCTGATAGTTTAGATCCAGAGCTGAAAGAGATCACAAAAGGAAAACTCTTAAGAGTATTATGGCCAAATCCAAGAATTTCCAGGTCAAAAAGAAAATAATTTAAGCAATCAGAAAGAAATAATTCAAATATTATGGAACCACAGTCATGACCATAAAAGATTTAAAGTTTCCATGTTAAAGGAATGGGGGGCCAGGAATATAACATTCCAAAAGGCAAAGGAGATGGTATTACAACCAAGTATAAGCTACCCATCAAAAGGGGTTACAGTTCTTCAGGGGAAAAATGATATTTAAGGGAATCGAGGACTTACAAGTATTTTTGATAAAAAAAATCAGAGCTGAATAGAAAATCTGACATGCAAATACACACTTAAGAGGAGCAAGAGAGGTAAACATGGAAGAATAATCATGCAGGACTCAATAAAGCTAAATTATTTACATTCTTATATCATAAGTGATATGTGTAACTACTAATAACTTTTTATCATTATTAGGACAATTAAAAGGAGTTTACATAGAAAGGGTGTGGGTATAAGTTCATTATTTTGGAATGATCTCCAAAAAAGAAAAAAAATAAGGGGTAAGGGGTTTTTTTTGTGGATACAAGATAAATTTTTAATAAATTGGTAATCTGTCACTGGACTAATAATCCACAGGACACTACTTCTACATAGTTTACATGTAAAACATTTCTTTAAAAAAGGTGTAGCACTCAGTGTTACATATTGTCATCATCTGATTCATCATCTTCTTTCAAAGATTCCTTGGCATATTTCTCTGCTTCTTCTCTTATATCTTTCGGAACAATTTCATGCCTTCCTTTGGTTACTTCTCCAACCCAACTGAGCTCCAGTTCAAAAGCTTTGTCCTTAACTTTGTCATGTACTATATAGATTACCACTGTGAGAAAGGGGAATGAAGAAGTAAAATGAGAAAATTTTCTTCACATAAAAGAAGTATACAAGGAAGAGCTTTTAAAATGGAGGGACAAATGCTGGTAGTGGCAGACAATGCTTTAACCTCATTGTCATCAAAATTGGATCAAAAAGGGAAGGATACACACACACATACTCATATGTGTATAGAAAAGTAACTTACCTAATAGGAAAACAGGACTAGGAGAGAATAAGTTTAGGGGAAGGTGGGGAATGATAAAAGCAAAGATGGTTTAAAGGGAGTCAGGACTTAAAACCAAAAATAGACTTTTGAGGAGGAGCAGCATAAAGTTAGGGAGAGAGAAACAGAAGAAAATAGAATGGAGGTAAATATAGTTAGTAATTACAACTATGAATGTGAATGAGATAAGCTCACCTATAAAATAAAAGCTGATTGCCAATGTATTAGAAACCGGAATCCAACAACATATTTTTCTCAGAAGAAACACATTTGAACAGAAAGACAAACATAGAGACAAAATAGAAGGCTCAACCAGAATCTAATATGCTTTGGCTGAAATAAAAAAACATGGGGGTAGTAATCAAGATCTCAGACTAAGTAAAAGCAAAAATTGACCTAATTAAAAGAGATAATCATGGAAACTACATCATGCTACGATATCATAAACAATGAAATAACATAAAAAGTATTGTATTTCCTTTCTCTTGTAAAGACCTCATTTCTTAAATATATGCAAAATATAGAAATGAATCAAATTTATAAAAAATAAGATACATTTCCCAATTGAAAAATGGTCAAATGATAAAAACAGACAATATTCAGAAGTCAAAGCTATCTGTAGTCATGTGAAAAATATAGTTCAAGATACAGTTCCTTTTTTTGCACTTAATAGTATTTTTTTCAATTATGTGCAAATATAGTGTTCAACAATCATTTTTGAAATAGTTTAAGCTCTAAACTTTTCTCCTTCTCTCCCTTCCCTCCCCAAGACAGCAAGCAATCTCACATATTAAATATATAAACCATGTTAAATATATTTTCACATTAGTCATCTTGTGAAAGAAGAATAATCAGAACAAAAGGGGAAAACCACAAGAAAGAAAAAGAAAAAACAAAAAAAGGTGAAAATAATTTTCTTCAATCTTCATTCACACTCTGTAGTTCTTTCTCTAGTTGTGGATAACGTTTTTCATCTTGAGTCCTTTGGAACTGTATTGGATCATTGTATTGCTAGGAAGAATGAAGTCAGTCATAGGTGATCATTGCATAATATTGTTTTATTGTTTTATGTTTTTGGAAGGCAATTGGAATTAAGTGACTTGCCCAAGGTCACATGGCTAATAAATGTTAAGTGTCTGAGGCCATATTTGAACTCAGATCCTCCTGACTCCAGGGGTGCTGCCCTATTCACCGCACCACCAAGCCACCCCAATTGCTCAATATTGTTATCACTGTGTACAATGTTCTCCTGGTTCTGCTCACTTTATTTTGCATCAGTTCATGTAAGTCTTCCCAGGTTTCTGTGAAATCTTTTTGCCTGTAATTTCCTATACCAAAATCATGACATTCATATGTCACAACTTGCTCAGACATTATCCCATTGATGGGCATCCTTCACTTCCCAGTTCTTTGCCCCCACAAAATGAGCTGCTATAAATATTTTTGTATTGTGGGTTATTTTCCCTTTTTTATGATGTCTTTGGGGTACAGACCTCCTAGTGGTATTGCTGGATCAGAGGGTATGTTCAAATTTATAGCCCTTTGGGCATAGTTCTAAATTTCTCTCCAGAATGAATGACTCTACCAACAGTGCATTAGCGTCCCAATTTTCCCATATCTTCTCCAACATTTATCATTTTCCGTTTTCTGCCATATTAGCCAACCTGATATGTTGACAATATCTCAGAATTTTTTAATTTGCATTTCTCTAATCAATAGTGATTTAGAGAATCTTTTCACATAACTATGGATAACTAAAATTTCTTTATCTGAAAGCTGTCTGTTAATATTCTTTGACTATCAATCAAGGTATGACTTGTATTCTTATAAATTTGGCCCAGTTCATATATTTTAGAAAAGATGCCTTTTTCAGAAACACTAGCTATAAAAATTCTTTGCCAGATTTCTGCTTTACTTCTAGTCTTAGTTGCATTGGTTTTGCTTGTGCAAAAAACTTAATTTAATGTAATCAAAATTATCCATTATGCATTTTATACTGTTTTCTATATCTTGTTTGGTTACAAATTCTTCCCTTCTCCACAGATCTGACAGTTAAACTATCCCTCCCTTTCCTAACTTCTTTATTGTATCACCCTTTATATCTAAATCATGTACCTATTTGAGCTCATATTGGTATACAGTGTGAGATATTGGTCTATGCATAGCTTCTGCCATACTATTTTCCAGTTTTCCCAGTAGTTTTTATTATATAGTGAGTTTTTATCTCAGACACTGGAGTCTTTGTATTTATCAAATAGTAAATTACCAGTCATTGACTACTGTGGCTTTGTACCTAACCTATCCCATTGATCAACCACTCTATTTTGTTGATAGTATAAAATAGTTTTTATAATTGCCACTTTATAATATAACTTTAGATCTGGTACAGTCAAGCCACTTCCTTTGCATTTTTTTCATTAATTCCCATGATATTCTTGACCTTTTGTTCTTGCAGATGAATTTTTATTGTTATTTTTTTTCTACCTCTGTAAAATATTTCTGGTGCTTTGGTTGGCATGGTACTGAATAAGTGAAATAACTTAGGCAGAAGTGTCATTTTTATTGTATTAGATTGGCCTATGCATAAGCAATTGGTTTTTTTCCAATTGTTTAGATTTGATTTTCTTTGTGAGAAAAGTGTTTCGCAATTGTGTTCATATAGTTCCTGAATTTGTCTCGGCAGCTAGACTCCAAAATATTTCATACTGTCTACAGTTATTTTAAATGGAATTTCTCTTTCTACCTCTTGCTACTTGGCTTTCTTGGCAGTATGTATAAATGTTGATGATTTGTGAGGGTTTATTTGATATCCTGCAAATCATCTAAAGTTATTCATTGTTTCAAGTAGTTTTTAGTTGATTCTCTGGAATTGTCTAAGTCTAGCATCATATAATCTGAAAAGAGTGATAGTTTTGTTTCCTCATTGCCTATTCTAATTCCTTAAACTTCTTTTTCTTCTCTTATTGCTAATCCGAACATACAATATCAGATAATAATGGTAATAATGGGCATCCTTGTTTCACCCCTAATCTTATTGGGAATGCTTCTAGATGATCTCCATTACATATAATGCTCATTGATGGGTTTATATAGACACTGCTTGTGATTTTAAGGAAAATTCCCTTCATTCATATGCTCTCTAGTTGTTGGGTTTTTTTTTCAGTAGGAATGGGTGCTATATTTTGTGAAAGAGCTTTTTTCTTCATCTATTGAGATAATCATGATTTCTATTAGTTTTGTTACTAATATGGTCAATTATGCTGATATTTTTCCTAAATTTGAACCAGCTTCTCATTCCTGGTATAAATTCCACCCAGTCAAAGTATATCGTGCTCATTAAAAATTGCTGTAATCTCTTTGTTAATATTTTATTTAACATTTTTGCCTAAACATTCATTAGAGAAAGTGGTCTATAAATTTTTTCTCTGTTTTGGCTCTTCCTTGTTTAGGTATCAGTACCACATGTGTCTCATAAAAAGACTTTGGTTGGACTCCTTCTTTGTCTATTTTTTCCAAATAGTTTGTGTAGTATTGAAATTAATTGTTCTTTAAATGTTAGATAGAATTCACTTGCAAATCCATCTGACCCTGGCAATTTTCTTCTTAGGGAGTTCACTGATGGCTTGTTCAATTTCTTTATTTTTTAATAGGGTTATTTAAATATTTTATTTCCACCTCCATTGATCAGAGCAAATTACATATTTGTAAATATTCATCCATCTCACTTAAATTGTCAGACATATTGTCATACAATGGGACAAAATGGCTATTAATTGTGGATTTAATTTCCTCTTCATTGGTAGTGAATTTATCCTTTTCATTTTTGATTATGGTAATTTGTTTTTCTTCTTTCTTTTAGGAATCAAATTAGCCAAAGGCTTAGCAATTTTGTTGCTTTTTCCCATAAAACTAGTTCTTAGTTTCATTTATTAATTCAATAGTTTTCTTACTTCCAGCTTTATTAATCATTTCTTTGATTTTCAGAATTTGAAGGCAAGGCAACTGGGGCTAAGTGACTTGCCAAAGATCACATAACTATTAAGTGTCAAATGTCTGAGGTAGGATTTGAACTCAGGTCCTCCTGACTCCAGTGCTGGTGTTCTATTCATTGTGCCACCTAGCTGCCCCACCAATAATTCTTAAATTATATCTTAGATTTATTTTCCAAGACAGTAATGTTTCCAATGAAGTATTCTACATTTTTTTAAAAAATTTTTTCATTCTTTTGAATTTGGTTGACTGATTCTTGATATCTCATAAAGTCATTGGCTTCCATTTGCCCAAAGTCTGGTCACTATCTTTCTGCATTAGGGCTTCCAGGACTCACAGCTTGCCCACTGTACTAGGGTGACCCAGCCTAGTTGTGCTGTTGTTTTGGGGTTCCAGGGCTCACAATTTGCCTTCTGCAGTGGGGCTGGAAACCTCACAGGTGGCCTGCTCTGCCACTAACCTGCTGAGCTAGAATTGAGGAACCTAGATTCTTGATCTATTCTGTGACTAAGAGCCTCCCACTGTCTTGCCTGGACACCATCTGCACTTGGTTGTGTTCCTCAAAGGGGTGGGGGGAGAGTAAAAAGCCGAAAGACAAACCTTATTTCATGTCCTTCTAAATCATCTAAAGCTGGAAAATTGTTTCACTCCATGTTTTTGTGGATTCTATCACTCCAAAATCCATTTGGAGGCTTGATTGTTGCTTCTGAGGGGAACTGGGGAGAGCTTAGACAACTCCATCACTTCTCTCCACCATCTTGGCACAGCCTTCAAGATATAGTTCTGCCAGGATTTGGGGTTACCTCCAAAAACTTACTCTTCCTGTTAGGATATAAATTATTTTAAATCAAGGAGTGTCTTGATTGATTTTATTTATATCTCCATAAATTAACACAAAGTCGGACACATAGCAAATATTTAATAAATTTTCTTTCATTCATTCTAAAGGGAAAAAATTAATACCCTATAAGCAAGGATTTTTAACCTGGGGTGCATGCACTTTCAAAAGGTCTATAATGAGACTGAAATTTATTGAAATCTAAGGGGGTCTATGATACTGAATAGAATAAAGTCATAAATTTATTGCAATATAATTGGTTTTCTTTACAATGCTGTATATTTTATTTTATGCCTTTAAAAACATCACTATTGGGGCAGCTAAGTGGCACAGTGAATACAGCACCAGCCATGGAGTCAGGGGGACCTGAGTTCAACTGTGGCCTCAGGCACAACACACACACACACACACACACACACACGATATGTGACCTTGGGCAAGTCACTTAATCCCAATTGTCCTACCTCCTCCCTCCCCCAAAAGAAATTTTTCAATAAAAAAAAATCACTATTCTGAAAAGGAATCTATAAGTTTTACTAGAGTTCTAAAGGGTTTCATGACACAAAGAAAGATTGAGAATCCCTGCTACAAACATTTCTAGGAAGAGTGTTGATTACTGGTAGGTTTCTTTATTTCCCATGAGGTCTCTTGTGAAGTCAGTTTTAGTTTCTTTACCTTTTAATAAAATATTTCTTCTTTCAGTTTTATGAACTATGAGCCTTCAAGGAATCATGGTAATGACACATTCAATAATGTCATATAGTGAATTTTCAATGTTTCATGTGAAGACTGCAAGCCAAGAAAGTTGACAAATTCCCCAAATTGAATCTGACATTTTCAAGACATACAAGAGTTTCTGAACCTACTGAACTGAGTCAGGACAATTGGAGCTTAATTCCAGGCATTGAAAACCATGGGGTATTGCTTTTTCAAAGAGATATACCACTACTGTCCCACAGTAGTTGAGGGGCTTTCGTGATGATGTCTCATTTCTCACACTTCTCTGCCATCCTGCATCACTTCAAGGGTTAAAGACAATAACAGCAGGAGGAAAGGGATTATTTCTGGAGGAGGAAAGAGAAGGGACCTGCTTCTTCCTATCTTGCTGCAACTGTATGGGCCCATGCCCACTCAACTGTTCAATGGGAGAGACAACCACAAATATAAGGCAAAGGACCAAGGTCAGGAAAGGACAGCAAGAGGAAGATAGCATGGAAGGAGGAGCAACTTCAGTGTCCTGAGTCTTCTGAGAAAAGAGGGCTAATTCCTTTGCACCCTACAGAAATGAAAAGACTAGTTTTAATGAATTAATATCTGAAGAGAGCAGAAAGGCAGGTCCTGGATGGTCTAGCAACCAATCCAGGAACCAGTAGTGAGCTAAGGAGCACACCCTCCCTCCTCCCAGACCCATCTACAGGATCACATAGAGTAAGTTTTTCAGAGACTACCTCAAGATAGCTTCCCCCAAGATAAGTAGAACAAGCCTTGGGAAAGGATACAGTGTGAATCTCTGCTTCTCCTATCCAAAGGACCTTTTTCCATTTCTAGGAATTTTAAACTTTCTATCAAGTCCAGTATGAAGGTGGTGAGGAGGTTGATGTTGAAAGTGTGAAGACATGTCCAGTTAGCATAAAAGGGTACTTTAAGGATGAACTTGAGGGGAGGTCAATGGCACAAATATGTGTATTATTGGCCCCAAGAGAAGATGAGAGCTGGAGTGGAAAGTAAAATGGAGTCCAGTGTTGAAATTCTGAAGAAAAGAGGGAGATAGCAAGTTGGGAAAAACCTCTTTCAGGTGTGACCAACTCAAGGAAAGAAATTTAACCTCTCTAAATCTCAATTACCTCATAGATCAATTGGAGACCTAATTACTCTAGCTTTTGCTCTGGAGAGGTAATATGAGATACAAATAAGGTGTCAAGAAAAAGAGATTACAGAACAAGAAAAAGTCTGGAAATGGCAAGGAAGGAAATTAGAGGAAGAGGAGGAAGAGGAGTTATAGTTCTTCCTCTTTATCCTAGAAAAAGATGTTGGAAAGACTCCAAAGCAATTGTATCAACTACTTGAGAAGGTGACTGGGAATACAGTATCTTTTGGGGAATGGTAGACCAAAGTGTGAGAAAATGGAAAAAGTAAAAGGGGAAGAGGTCTAAAGCAAAGGGAATCTTCTTAATAGTAGACTAGAAGCAGTAGAAGATACAATGAACAAAGAAGGCATAGCAGAAGATGGATTCTAGAATGCAGGGTTGAAGTGGATGGATACAAATGATCCGAGATGGATAGCAGAAAAATGTATTATTTTCTCTACACAACAGTCAACTATCAATCACAGGAATTCAGAAAAGGGGAAGAAGAGTATTTGTTAGCCAAAGGATGATGAATTTTCTTGCTCCTGCCCCTATTCCACAAGATAGAAATTGCCCTAGCTTCTAGAAGTCCTAATTTGTCTCTACCTTTGACACATTTGTTCACAAAATACCAAAATGACAGTAAGATTCCCAAATTTATTAACAAGATTTTTTGTACTACTTACCATTGTCTATTATGATGCTGCTCTAGTCAATGAACCAAATTTCACTTTCTGAAATTCCTACCACTTTACCAAGAGAGAAATTGAAAGTCAACTACAGATACAATAAAATGATAACTACACCACAAAATGTATTTATGCATCAGGAAAACAATTTCTCTTTATTTGGGCAAAATGTTCTCTGGAAATTCATAACTTAGTTTGAGTCAGAAACCTACTAAGCTTTAAACATAAAGACCAACAAAAAAAGTAGATTTCATGGAAGCTTCCAAAATTCTGAAAACCTTGTAAGTGAATAATATTGGTATATACTATTAGCATGCTTGTAATTTTATTTACATCCATAACGGACAGTACTTTCAATATCACACATGAAATTA
Organism: Pseudocheirus occidentalis; assembly: GCA_028646575.1. NCBI lineage: Eukaryota > Metazoa > Chordata > Mammalia > Diprotodontia > Pseudocheiridae > Pseudocheirus > Pseudocheirus occidentalis. The sequence goes on along the minus strand of CM053601.1, from coordinate 31,916,387 downwards.
AAAGGTATCATATAGTTTTAGTAGGAAGAATCTTCATTTTTCTGTACATCTCAGCAATGACCTTCTGAGCTGCCTGGATTTGATATTTGTAGTCTTGTTTCAAGTACATAAAACACTTCATAGCTGTCACATTTCACAACATTTTGTGAAGTGAGACAGAAAACAGGACAATAATACCGGCAGTAATAAAATTACAGTTTGCTATGGGGGGGAATGTTTTGTAAAAGTAAAACCAAAGGTTACATTTTTTTAAAAATCATCTTTATCTCAGAAAAGCAAATTATCACATATGTCATTTTCTCAGTACAGGACTGAAAATAGAACTCTAAATTTCTTCTCTTAGTTCAACAAACCATAAGGGAATTTAGCGGGAAAGACTATTGGTATTATAGGACGTCTACACCAGTTGGTCAGCAACTCTTCACTATGGTTTGACTTCATAGACAATTGGTGGCATCTATTTGTCAAATGAAATATCATAGATATTGCACAGATAGAATAAAAGCAAGTGAATATTAAAAATAATTTGTTTCATCTTATCAGTATAGATAATAAGGTTCATGCTGGTTGTTAAACTAGAAAATTGGGACTACAAATAACTGATTTAATTCACTAATCAACATAACTGTTAATGATACACAATTTAACTCCACCAATTTATAAGAATCTAATATATACAAAACATTAAACTAGGTGGTAGGCATACAGGCAGGTTAGATAGATTTATAAAATTGCATATAGCTATATATAGAGGTATGTAGTATACATATGTGTATATATGTATATGTATATATGTATACCCACATTTACATATATTTATATGTGTGTGTTTGACTGAAGATAATATAAACAAATAAAAGTATATTGTTTAGGGCAAGTTCAGTCATTCATAGATATAGCATTTGACTTCTAGTTAAAGAAGACCTGAGTTCCAATCCAGCTTCAGAAACTTATTAGTTGTGTGACCCCAGCCAAGTCACTTAACCTCTTTTTGATTCAGCTTCCTCAGCTGTAAAATGGTGATAATAATATCACCTACCTCCCAGAGTTGTTGAAGATCAAAAGAGATAATACTTTTAAAGTGCTTTGGACACCTTTTTAAAAAAGCATTGTATATTTTAAATTTGTATTATATATTTAAAATCCTTTTTTAGCTCTTTTAGGGATCTAGATCAATTCATATTCCCCTTTGAGGATTTGCATGTAGGGATTTTGACATTGTTGTTGCAAATTTAGGAAATTGAATAATCAAGAAGATGGTGATGTTCTCAAACAAAATGGAGTTTAGAGGCAGGTGTAGTTTAGCAGTAAGAACATATGGAGGTTAAGGTGCTGATGAGAATTAACAGAAGAAAACAGTCATCAAAGAATTGGAGATGTAGACCTAGAATTCAAGAACAAGTTAGACATAGAAATAGAGATTTGAGAGTTACTTTCAGAGATATAATAATTACATCTGCAATACCACTTTCAATAGTCCTTACACAGAAACAGCAGATACCCTCACTGCAACTTTGGAAAGCCTGGGATATTGGGTCATAACAAAGTAATCGTCAGGTATGAGGAACCTGTGATTTCACAGTGAAAGTGGCATTTTGGAAAGAGCTAGACAGAGATGGAACACAGAGAGAAAGGACTCATTTCCTACAAGCTTGATTGATTTTCTCTTCTCTTAAGTAGAAATATTATGAAGAGATTTCTTCAACTGCCATCCTGGGAAATTTGAATGGTGCTACCATGAGGTTACTCTGGCCATGACATTCCTCCTTACAAAACACCATGGAAAGGTATATATGCACAAACACACAAACATGCATGCATATATGCATGTGTATATAGGTATATGTGTGTATATACACACAGACTTATACATACATGTCATTGAGTCATTCATTACACACATACTAAATTGCATACTCAATAACACTGATTTTTATTTATTCCTCTGTGACTCGATGTTTGATAGGTAGAGAAGTGAAAAAAAATTTATGGCAAAAGTGATTTCTTCAGGGGGCAGAACACAGGATTTAGAAGTCAGGGAGACCTGAGTTTGAATCTGGCTTCAAAATTTATTAGGTAGACAACCCTGAATAAGTCATCTAACCTCTGTTAGCCTCATTTGTAAAATGGAATTACAAATATGAGATAACATTATGCAAGGCTCTTTACAAATCTTAAAGAGATATGTAAATGTCAGGTATTATTATTATCATCATTTAATAGTAAATGAATTTGGGTGGAAGCAGGGCTAATTGCTTTATTAGCAATTCAATTCAATAAGTATTTATTACACATTGTCAGGCACTGTAGAAATTTTTTCAGAGATATCAAGGGATAGAACCAAGGAATTGGATAGAGGGCTCTTGGTAATGAAAAGAACTATTTCCCCTGATGCTAGAAAGCAAAAAATGCAAGTGAAGATAGAGAAGTTTTCAGAGGCAGAGTGAGGGAGAGACTAAAAGTTTGTGACAAACAGTCATGATTTTCTTAGTCAAGTATGAAGCAACCATATCTGATGAGAAAGAGAAGGAAAAGGAGAGAAAGAGGAATATTTAAGAAAACTAATTATTTCTGATGTTTGGGCCAATTCACTTGAGAGAGAAGACACAAAGCAAATACACCCTGGTTAAGTGAAGATGTCTCTAGGCAACTGTTGAGAGGGGGCAGCAATGGGTCCAATCAACAACAAAAAAGGGACAAGACTCTCCCAGGGAAAGTGAATTCAAAGAGGACCCTTATTGTGGGACTGGCATAAATCCAAAAAGTCATGAAGCAGAAAATTTCTTTGGAGAGGAAGCATATTCATTAGATATAGTTCCCTAGAGCAAAACCCCATTGCACCACCCTAGGTATAGTTCTTGATTGAAAAAAAGAGAAAAAGATGTTTTGGAGCATCTATTGATACATTAAATCAGGGGGGAATAGAACAATTGCTAAGTAACAGTGAGGTCCAGATGTAATTAGGTAACTTGAAGTTACAGTAGAGTCTGTTGACAAAGTTATATATTTATTGAACATCAACAGAAAGCACAAAGTAGATGAACCGTGTCTAGACATAGCCACAAAATAAATACTTTCTTAAAGCATTAAAAATAATACAATTGATTTTCTACTTTATATAGTGAATTCTTCTCCATATGAGGTACAAAATGATGACTTCAATTACACTTTACTTATTCAAATTATAATTACTTCTCTTTTTTTCTTTACTAGATAGTCCCTGCTCTTCTATAAAGCTCTTTAAAGACATGTACTAGTTGTACAGTAAAAAAAAATCCTAGAGAATTCAATAAAAATTGCTGGAAAAATGGTGGATGTATGGCAACAAAATCTATTTATAGCAGTACCTCCCACTTCTTGTTATTATATCCTTCATTTTTGAAGAGGACAAGTTACATCATGTACGGATGTCTTGATTTATGAATGAATTGGATTTAAGTGATGAAGAATTGCACAAAGTTGTCAGCTCACTTTCTCTTCCAAAGTTATAAAATTCAGTGGCAATACAAAAATCTTGCCAATGTCTGAGGTTGCAGTGGATGACAATGGCATCTTTCATATCTGACAAAGTCTAAACACTCCACAGTGCCTGCTTCATCCACCTTCACAGCCACTGGAATAAATTATTCTTATCCTCTCATTCTACCAGTGGAAGTCTTGATGTACTTGGCATAGATATCCCCCTAACTCACCAGTGGGGTTGAGATCAGTTGTTTACATTCAACCTCATTTAGCCTGTCTATTATGATACATTTTGGGGGATGTAGCCATTCCTTTCTGTAATAGATTAACCAAAGCTCAATATATATACACAAAAACTGAGAGAAAAGGAATTTGTCTCAACTATGGGATGGAGGGACTTTTTCAATCAAGTAGAAGAATTCATTGGAAACAAAAGGAAGGGATATGTTTCTATAAAAAGAATAGTAGGTCCCATGTTGCCAAGGCTCTGGGAAAACTCAAAAGCATTGTTTAGACTTTGTCATATATGAAAGATGACATTGTCAACAACTGCAACCTCAGCCATTTGCAAGATTTTTGTCTTGCCACTGAATTTTATAACTTTGGAAAAGAAAGTGAGCTGACAACTTTGTGCAATTCTTCATCACTTAAATCCAATTCATTCATAAATCAAGATATCCCTCTATGATGTGGCCTTGAATCAAGTATTGGATCTGCAAATATTTTCAAATTGGACATTAGTCGGGTTGTATACAAGGGTTGTAACCAATGGAGTGTACAATGAGAAAAAAAGAAAAAGAACCAAACATGAAAAAGAACTATAGCATGTATATTACTTCAGTCTCCATTTAAACTCTGTTCTTTCTAGATCTTTCTCTGAATGTAGATATGTCCTTCCATCCTGAGACTTGTAGAGTTGTCTTACAACTAATTGTTGCTGAGAAGAGTCCACTTTATCAAAGTTGGTCATCACACATACAATGTGTCTGTGATTGTGTACAAGTTTTTCCTGCTTCTATTCTTCTCACTTAGCATCAGTTTGTATAAGACTCTCCAGGTGAATATAAAGACTGTCTTCTCCCCATTTCTTATACCACAATAGTATTCCAATATATTCATATACCAAAACTTGTTTAACCATTCCTCAATTGATGTGTATCCCCTTAATTTCCAGTTTTTTTGCCACCACAAAAAGAGCTGCAATAAATATTTTGGTGCATATGGGTTTTCCTCCCATGTCTATGATCTCTTTGGGGTACAACCCCAGAGGTGGTATTAGTGGGTCAAAGTGCATGCAATTTTTATAGCCCTTTGGGCATAGTTCAAGATTGCTCTCCAGAACAGTGATATCAGGTCACAGCTCCACCAACAATGCTTTAATGTTCCAATTTTTCCACATCCTCTCCAGCATTTGTGATTTTCATGTTTTTTCATGTTATACAATCTGACTGATGAGATGTGGTACCTCAGACTTGTTTTTATTTGCATTTCTCCAGTCAATAGTGATTTAGAGAATTTTTCATATGCTTATATATATCTTTAATTTCTGCCTCTGAAAATTGCCTGTTCAAAACCTTTGCACATTTGTCAATTGGGGAATGACTTTGGGCTTATCAAACAGTATATTACTATAATTGTTGACTACTGAGTCATTTGTACCCAATCTGTTCCATTGATCCTCTATTCCTTAGCCAGTACCAAGCAGTTTTGATGATTGCAGCTTTATAATAGAGATTAAAATCTGGTATGGGTAGGTTACCTTCTTTAGGACTTCTTTTCATTAATTACATTGATATTCTGGAACTTTTGTTCTTCCAAATGAATTTTGTCACTATTTTTTTCTAATTCTATAAAGTAATTTTTGGTGGATTGATTGGTATGGCACTAAATATGGAATTTAGTTTAGGTAAAGTTCTGATTTTTATTATATTAGCTCGACCCAGCCACATGCAATTGATGTTTTGCAAATTAGTTAGATCTGGTTTTGTTTGTGTGAAGAGTATTTTGTTGTTGTGTTCATAAAGGTACTGGGTTTGTTTTGGCAGGTAGATTCCCAAATATTTTATAATGTCTACAGTAACTTTAAATTGGATTTCTCTTACTATTTCTTGCTGTTGGACTTTGCAAATATATAAGAATGCTGAGGATTTATGTGGGTTTATTTTATATCCAATTTGCTAAATTTATTTATTGTCTCAAGAAGTTTTTTTTTCTTGATTCTCTAGGATTCTCCAAGTATATCATCATATCATCTGCAAAGAGTGATAGCTTAGTCTCTTCTTTGCCTAATTTGATTCCTTTGATTTCTTTTTCTTCTCTAATTGCTGCTGCTAACATTTCTAGTACGAGATTGAATAAAAGGGATGATAGTGTACATTCTTGTTTCACCCCTGATCTTATTGGAAATGTTTCTAGTTTATCCCCATTGCATATAATACTTGCTGATGGCATTAAGTACACACTACCTATTATTCTGAGAAAAACTCCATTTGTTCCATTACTTTTTAATATTTATAATAGGAGTGGGTGTTGTATTTGTCAACGGCTTTTTCTGCATCTATTGAGATTATCATATGGTTTCTGCTACTTTTATTGTTGATATGATCAATAATACTAATGGTTTTCCTAATATTGAACTATTCTTGCATTCCTGGAATAAATCCAACCCGATTAAAATGAATTTTCTTGTGATAAATTGCTGTTGTCTTTTTGCTAATATTTTATTTAAAATTTATGAGGGAAATTGGTCTATACATTTCTTTCTCCAGGTATCAGTACCATACTTCTGTCATAAAAAGAATTTGGTAAGACTCCTTCCTCACCAATTTTCTCAAATAGTTTGTAGAGTATTGGGATCAATTGATCTTTAAATGCTTGATAGATTCACTAGTAAATCCATCTGTTCCTGAGGATTTTTCCCTAGGTAGTTCTCTCATATCATGTTCAATTTTTTTTTTGAGATGGGGTCATTCAAGTAATTTACTTCCTCTTCAATTAGTCTGGGCAACTTACATTTCTTTAAATATTCATCCATTTCACTAAGATTGCCAAATTTATGTGAATACAATTGGGCAAAATAATTCTTAATTATTGTTTTAATTTCCCCTTAATTGGAGGTACATTCATCCTTTCCATTTTTGAGACTTGAAATTTGGTTTTCTTCTTTTTTTATCATATTGACTAAGAATCTATTAATTTTTATTGTTTTTTTTCATAAAATGAACTCTTCATTTTATTTATGAGTTAAATAGTTTTCTTACTTTCAATTTTATTAACCTCTCCTTTGGTTTTCATTATTTCTAATTTAGTATTTAATTGGGGATTTTGAATTTGTTCTTTTTCTTACTTTTTCAATTGCACGCCAAATTTGTTGACCTCCATTTTCTTAAGTTTTTTCATCTATACATTGAGGGATATAAAACCTCCCATAAGAACTGCCTTTGCTGCATCACACAAGTTTTGGCATGATGCCTCATTATTGTTTTCCTCCTCTTTCTCATCCTCCTCCTCCTCCTCCTCTTTGAGTTTCCTCCTCCCAAAGGGAAAACTACATTCACTATGTACATTGCCTGGCATATAGTCTCCTATGAATGCATTCCTAGATTTCTGTTTTAGCATCAAATTTAATAAAGTTATTCTCTTTGCAACTTTCTATGTATGTTCTGTAGAACTGACATTTGGTAGAAAGGGAATCACGGCTTGAGTATATAACTTGGGATTGTCTTTTCCTGTTAAAAAAATCATAAGTATTTCTGATTTTAAACCTAAAAATTAATTGTGTTAGGACTAGTTATATTTGAATGAGTAGATATAATTTAAGCCTAGTATACACTATCTCTGAAGAGAGCAGAGTGGCCTGCCTCTGACTCCACCATCTTGCTTCCCCTCTTGAAAAGAATCAGATTTTACCTTGGGAATAGATTGTGGGGCTAGAGAGAGGAGAGACTCTAGAGATGTCTATTCTTGCCTCACTGAGAGTCCTATCTAGACACTCATATAGACACAGATAGTGTATATGAACAAAAACAACACAACACAGCACAACCATCCATTATATTCCATCATTCCCTGGCCTAGCTGTACCAGATTTTTATCTCTATTATAAAGCAGCAGTCCTCAAAACTACTTGGCGCTGGCTGAAGAACAGAGAAGTGGATCAATGGAATAGATTGGGTACAAAAGACTCAGTAGTCAATAATTATAGTAATATACTGTTTGATACACCCAAAGACCCCAGTTTTGGGCTAAGAATTCACTATTTGACAAGAACTGCTGGGAAAATTGGAATATAGTATTGCAGAAACTGGGCATAGACCATCATCTAATGCCGTACACCAAAATCAAGTCCAAATGGGTACACGATCTAGGTATAAAGGCTGAAGCTGTACGTAATCTGGGAAAGCAAAGAATAGTTTCCCTGTCAGATGTATGGAGTATGGAAGACTTTATGACCAAAAAGAGTTAGAGAGGATTATAAAATATAAAATGGATAATCATTATTACATTAAATTGAAAAGTTTTGAACAAAAAAAGCCAAAGTAACCAAGATTAAGAGTGAAGTGAGAAATTGGGAAAGAATTTTCACAGTGTCTCTGCTAAAGGTCTCATTTCTAAAATACACAGGGAATTACATAAAATCTATAAGAATATAAGTCATTCCCCAACTGATAAATGGGCAAAGGATATGAACAGGCAATTCTCAAAGGTAGAAAGTAAAGATATCTATAAGCACACGAAAAAAATGCTCCAAATCACTCTGATTGGAGAAATGCAAATCAAAACAACTTTGAGGCACCACATCTCATGAGCCAGATTGGCTAATTTGATGAAACAGGAAAATGACAAGTGCTGGAGAAGATGTGGAAAAATTGGAACCCTAATGCATTGTTGGTGGAGCTGTGAACTGATATCACTATTCTGGAGAGCGATCTGGAACTCTGCCCAAAGGGCTATAAATAATTGCATACCCTTCAACCCAGTAACACCACTTCTGTATCCCAAAGAGATCATAGAAGCAGAAGGAAGACCCATATGTACAAAAATATTTATTGCCACTCTCTTTGTGATGGCAAAAAACTGGAAATTAAGGGGATGCCCATCACTTGGGAAATGGCTAATCAAGTTCTGGTATATGAATGTAATGGAATACTACTATGCTATAAGAAATGGGGAGGAGATGGACTTCATATTTACCTGGAGAGGATTATACAAATTGATTCTAAGTGAGAAGAGCAGAATCAGGAAAAACTTGTACAAAATCACAGACACATCATATGTGTGAAGACAAACCTTGATAAACTGGACTCTTCTCAGCAACACACAGCTACAAGACACTCTACAAGTCTCAGGATAGGAGATACCTACATTCAGAGAAATATCTAGAAAGAACAGAGTTTAAATGGAGACTTAAGCAATCTACATGCTATCACTCTTTTCCATGTTGGTTTTGTTTCCTTTTTCCTATTGTCCACTCAATTGGTTACAGTCCTTCCATACAACCAGACTAATGTCCAATGTGAAAGTATTTGCAGATTCTATACTTCACTACGTGCTGCTATGGGGAGGGGGGGATAAGAGGAAGGGGAGAAAACTTGAAACTCAAGGGACTCTGGAACTGAATCTTGTAGACTAAAAGTGAATAAAGATGCCCTTTAAAAAAAAGTTTGGCCCATTCCCTTTTGCCTTCTGTTGCTCCCCTCCATTGTAACATTTATCCCTTGCCTTTTCTATATGAAATAATTTACTCTATTCTGTCTCTCCCCATCTCCTCTTGTTATATTACTCTCACCTCTCAATTCCACCTTTTAAACATCATCTCTTCCTATTCAATTGATCCTGTGCCCTCTGTCTATGTATACCTGTACACACATATACACACACTCACATTGATAGACACATATACCCTCCTATATAGACACATAGATGTATATGTATGTGTGTACATGCATATATGTATATGTATATATATATATATATATATATATATATGCACATTTATATCCCTTCAACTATCCTCATACTGAGAAAAGTTTCCTAAGTTACAATCATCATTTTTCCATGTAGGCACATAAATAGCTGAACTTTGATAAGTTCCTTATGATTTCTACTCCCTATTTACCTTCTCATGCTTTTCTTGCTTTATGTATTTGAATGTCAAATTTTCTATTCAACTCTGTTTTTTTCATCAAGAATGCTTGAAAGTCCTCTATTTCATTGAATGAACATACTTTCCCCTTAAACATTATACTGAATTTTGCTGAAAAGGTGATTCTTGGTTTTAATCTTAGCTCCTTTGACATCTAGAATATCATATTCCAAGCCTTTCAGTCCCTTAATGTAGAAGTTGCTAGATCCAGTGTTATCCTGATTTTGTTTCCACAATACTCAAATTGTTTCTTCTAGGCTGCTTGTAATATTTTCTCCTTGATCTGGGAACTCTGAGACCTGGCTATAATATTCCTAGGAGTTTTCTTTTGGAGATATTTTCAAGAGGTGATTGGTGAATTCTTTCCATTTCTATTTTGCCCTCTGGCTCTAAAATATTGGGGCAATTTTCCTTGAGAATTTCTTGAAGTTTGATTTCTAGGTTCTTTTTTTTGGTCATGGCTTTCAGGTAGTCCAATAATTTTTTAGTTATCTCTCCTAGATCTATTTTCCAGGTCAGTGGCTTTTCCAATGAGATATTTCTCATTGCCTTCTATTTTTTTTTCATTTTTTTGGATCTGTTTTATAGTATATTGATTTCTCATAAAGTCAATAGTTTCCATTTGCTCCAATCTAATTCTGAAAGAATTGTTCTCTTTGGTGAGCTTTTTACATCCTTTTTCCACCTGGAAAATTTGACTTTTTAAGGCATTCATCTCCTCATTGGCTTTTTGGGCCTCTTTTGCCATTTCAGTTAAAGTATTTTTAAGGTGTTATTTTCTTCAATCAGGTTGTTGACTCACTTTTCCTGATTTTCTTGCATCATTCTCATTTCTCTTTCCAATTTTCCTCCACTTCTCTTACATGACTTTCAAAATCCTTCTTGAGCTCCTCCATGGCTGTAATGATTATGGGATTTGAAGATCTTCCATGCCCCTTGAACTTGCTGATGTAGCAGGAATGGGTGGGGCAAGAGGAAGCCTCAGCCAAGCTAGAGTCCATGTGGTGATGACGGGAAGCAGTGGCTGTGGTGTGAACTCTTTTTTTTAGCCTTCCAGTATCTCTGCTAAGGACTCCCCCTGAGTACTGGCAGAGATGGGAATAGCAGGAAGCTGGAGCTGCTGGGAGCAAGCTGCATGGACACTCAACAGTTGCCACAAGTGAGGAGAGCAGGATCTTTGCCTGAAGTAGTCCTGTTTTGAAGACATGAAAATGTGGTTGTTTACTACATTAACTGCATGTACCAACTTCATAACTGCCATGATGGCTTTGACTTTCTGGTTTGTGGACTCAGTTTTCTGGTATTTGAATAAATGTTCTAGCTATATTTCCCATGTAGAGAAGCTGTTACATTTTGTGATTAATAACCATATCAGCATATTTATAGTTACTGTATGCATTGTGAATACTACATTGTTGATACAATGGCCTGTAAACAGTTCATATTTTTCTTGGAAGATTTTGGTGCAGGAGTCCTGACTTTGTTGTCTTCCTCCCATTCCATGCTTTGATCCTTTTTGTCCCTAAAAAAGGAATCTAAAGTTGAATTGCTGTGCTTGCTTTGCTTCCTTTGCTTGATCATATTGTCACTCAATTACTTGATTTTTGAGCTTTTTGCCACAATAGAACTCTGCTTTCAGAGGGAATAGTTTATCCCAAATTTCTCAGGTTTTTGCAGCTGCCAGAGCTAATAGAAGAATGCTATCTCTGCAGGACCCACAAACCCTGGTTGTCACACATTTCAGGACCACCATCCAAGAAAGCAATCCAGATCTGGGCAGGTTAAAGAAAGAGCAATTATCCTCTGAATGTACACTTGCCCCTGCCCCCCCCTACAATCTGCTGGCCAGGAGCTCTGAAAAAGCCACATGGCTGCAGCTGCAGGGCTGCTGCACCTCCACCACTTCTAGCTCCAGGAGACAGGATCCAGACCTGCTCCTCCATCCCCCCCCCCCAGTTCCAAAAGAGTTCTACACTGACCTCTCACTTTTTCTATGACATTTATGGGCTGATAAATCTGAAAACCACCACTGCTTCTGGTGATTCATTCTTTTGAAGTCTCCTAAAGCCTCTGGTCAGGGCCATGCTGGGGCTAAAATCTCAGGCTCTCATGGGGCTGTGCTCAGCTTCCAGTGCAATGCTTTGAACCTTTCCTGTCCATCTGCTGGGCTACCTTTAGTGGGAGATTTGTTTCTTTCTGTCATTTTGTGGGTTCTGTAGCTCTAACATTTGTTTAGAGTCACATTTTATAAGTATTTGAGGTGGTTATGGGGAGTTCATGGATTTTCCTTCTTCTGTGTTGCCATCTTGGCTCTGCCCTTATGCAACACCTTTTTTCAAGAGGGCAAATCACATAGGGCAACAAAAGTATCTGGGCCCAGCACTCCATGGAAAGTGTGTTAAGCAGAACATGTGTCTCTGGAATTAGCTAGGGCAATGACCTATGCCTACACACACTCCAAGAGATGAATACTGATATAAAAGCATAAATATAAAACATTTAAGGTAATGGAGAAAAACTAATAAGAATTTATGTAACACAAAATCAACAAAATGAGAATGATATACACAGGTATGATAATTGTTTTGTTTTGTTTCTTAAGGTAAAAAGCAAGGAAATTGAAATTCCTTTTGTTACACTGATTCAAATATGAATGCTACTTCCCAAGAGTTCCCTGTTTATATTCCAGTAATGTTTTGAAAGGACAGTTGCCATAAAAAGTTTCAGAATCCCCTTAAGCAAGGACTAAATAAAAGGCCAAATTGTTCAGAAAGAGCAGCTATTTGTTCATAAGATCTGAGATTAAGATAAATGAGCTGAGCCACAGATGCATCACTCTAATGTTGTCAGTGTTTTGCAAGAAACTTGCTGGATCCAAGTCCAAAAGAGAGACAGTAATAGAAAAGTCAACAGCATTCTTGGTATGTCACTAACAGTACAATTGACCTAAATATGAAAACAAGTCATCAAGTTAGGGGACAGGCAAGTGTGTGCATGCACAGTTCATGGCTTATACAAAAATACTGCATAAAATTCTACAGTGTTGCAAACAGTGAGTGTTTAAGGGATACCAAAACACTCAGACTCTGAGAGTTCCTATGTTGACTCTCATTTTTATTTGGCTTATTTACTACATTACTCCTAGATATGCATCCACAAAAATCCTCATAGGCTATTATTACTCCAGACATAACTGTCTGATGAAGAATGAAAGGACCAATATTTTCCAGAGGAACAAAAGAAACCTAGAAATAAAGAACTTTGGAATGGGAAGAATAGATTGCATGTTTTTAATCTACCTTGTACTTGGGCACATGAAAAGAATGAATTTATTAATATCTGAAAGCATATCATCTTGGGAAAGAATTGGGTTCCCAATATCACACCTAAATAATACAAAATACAAAGAAAATCATATTTTTAAAGAGATGTCTTGATTTAGGGGCCACTGACTACTCTTGAGTTTAATAAAGCACAACTACAATACTGAGTTTATTTCTAAACTCAACACCCTTGAGGTTTAATGGGTTATAAATTAGTCTTTCCACATCTAAGTTTTCAGGCTTCCACAGAAAGACCTTCAGGTAGGTATAATCAAAATAATGTTCAACTTCATGAAAGATAGTTATTTTCCTTTTCTGTTTATGACAAATAGATCCTTTTAAAATAATATTTAGAATGGTCACTAAAAGAGTAACCTTGGAGAATGCTCAAGGAGACTAGGTAGAACTAAAAACTCCTTGGAAAAATGGAAGGAAAAAAAACATAGGTCAAGATAAAGGTCATTAGGCCAATGTTCAACTCTGCAGCTCTTAGCATGTCCTTACAGTCAAGTGTCAAGGATTAGTAAAGTATTGCTCAAAATTAGAAATATTTCTCTCACACATCCATTTTTGCATTACTAATTTTCTCCCCGTCTTGCCCCTGCCCCAACCCTAAAACAGCAATCCCACTGTAAAGCCCCTCCCCTGCTCTGCTCTC
>CM053601.1:31821073-31902299 GCA_028646575.1 Pseudocheirus occidentalis | reverse complement strand
GGGTTGTTAGGCTGCAGAACTTCTCATGGGGATGGACATACACTCTGGTTCTTTGCTAATGGTCATGTCTCATTAAAAGGAACCTGTCCAGCTCCTTGGGTAATGGTCCATCCTATATACACACATACATGCAGACATACATATACATAAATGTACACAAGTATTTGTATACACATGTTGGTATACGTATGCATTCTCTGTGTATATTTCTATGTGTGCACATATATACATGCATGCACATACAAATATTCACACATATGCATGCATATCTATATGTGTGTGTTTATCTTGATCTACCTCAGATAAGAATTTATAAGTCAAGAATTATAAGAAGCAGCATGCTGCCTGTGATCCTGACAACACAAGCCTGCACACACTTACTTGATGACTACTTGCTGCTATTGTCATGAGCCTCATCCCACAATAGGGGAACATATTCATCTCCAAGAAACATAAACAAGCCCTGGCAATATCCGCTGACCAAATGAATTTAATCCTGGACTCAACAAATAAAAATTACATATCAAGGAGAAGAGTGTGCCAATCAAGGTTTTAAGAGCTTATGGTTTTGCGGTTTCTAGTCTTTCTAAATAACTCTGAAAGCTCAGATCAGTCACTTTGACGATACTGTATTATTATATAATTATTACAAATATTTGTAATATAAGTATTATAAATCATATTATAATTAATATTAAATGAACAAATAATAATAAATAGTATTACAAAACTATTACAAATAATAATATTATTATTATACAATAAAGTGTTATCAAAGTTGGGGCAGCAAATCTTTTTGTTCTTCTGGACCTGTGAGCTCCTTGGTAAAGGTCCATTTGAGAGATTAAATTCCCTCTACTAATGCATCTACAACTGTTTTGCAACTGAAATTTGTTTAGAGTTTCCTGGGACATTGAGAGATTAAATGATTCCCCAGGTTCACAAAGCCAGTATGTGTTAGTTCTGGGAAGACAGCTCAAATGCTACCTTCTGTAAGAGACCTCACCATTTCCCTCAACTACCAGTACTTTCCCTTTCCTCTATGCCTTCTCCTTCCCCTTCCCCTTCCCCTTTCCCTTCCCCTTGCCATTTCCCTTCCCCTTCTCTTTCCCCTTCCAACTACTTGGTATATGTGTACTTACTTACATACATGTTTTTCCCCTACTCCCATCACAATATAAGCTCCTTGAGGGCAAGGCCTGGCTTTCCTTTTTCTTTGTATCTCCAGAGCTTAGCACAGTGCCTGGCACACAGTGCTTAATAAATTCTTATTAAATGAATGGTTGAATGAATGAACCTGGGTATTCCTGACTTTTCATCCCCTATAACATTCCCAAGTGTCTAGATATATGAAAAAATAAGGAATGAGATCCATTTGCTGGTTCTGACACTACTCACTGAATTGGCAGATACTTGTTACATTACAGTCTGCTGATTGGAGGAGTGATTATGATAGTTAGCTTCTACAGAGTTAACAATGGAAGCACCACCAGACTCCTTCCCTATCTAATTCTTTTTCTGAAATCTAACATTTGTGCCAAAAGTTCTATTTCATAAAGCTACTCAAGATGCTATTTTAACCACCCTAGCAGATTTCCAAAAATTAAAAAGCCCTTAGACTCTTTAAAAGGACCAAATCCTTCTAACCCCAACTCCTCCTGCACAGATAAATCATTAAACGAGGATGTCCAATATTCGGTAATAATAAAATAAATGAAACACAAAAGCTATATCAATGCAAATACCCACAGATAATTAACTTATTTTTTCATTTAACCAATTCAAAGCAGAGGATTCCTACATGAGGTAGATAGGAGAATAAGGATTATTGAATGGGGCAAAATTTAAATGACATGAACTTTTCAGATCCCTTTTAATTTTAAGATTGTATGGCTCCATGATCGGAAAATACATGTAACAGACAAGGATACTATACTAAAGTAAATGTTGATGTGTTTGTACTATTCCAAGTGTGAAATGGAGAGTGGAGTTGATTTATAAAACATAGGGACAAAAAGGGTCATGTTTGCATTAGCTTATGTAATACTGAGATCAACAAGTCATAGCAAAAGAATGTAGTTGTGACTTTGTTGGCTAAGTTTTTGGACTGTGAGAGTTTTTAGGTGCCATCTATTCATTCAACATATGTCAATTTAATGCCTAATATATGTAAGACATTTCTTTAAAGAATATCATGATGAATTATAAATCATCCCTAGCCTCAGGATATTTACAGTCATTACTCTCTGTGTGTTTGTGGGAAAAGGAAGGACTGTAGATTATTATTTCAATGCCCTAAATACTAGTGTGATATTTAGAAAGAGCTGATGTAACTTCCAAACATGCTCAATTTAATTGTTAAAATAATAGAGTGACTATATTCCCTGAAAGTCATTTACAAAACAGTATTGTAGGGACCCATATTATACTTCCTATGCAATGGGGATACTATATCATGTTATGCCATTTTATGTTATTTTATGTTGTCTTATTTTATGTTGTTATAATTAACAGATTAAGATAGCAACAATTACATAAGTTGATCAATTTCAGCAGCATACATTAATATCTTTTTATTTGAGGCATATGCCACTTGAGGGATAAGTAGTTCGATCTTTTTTGAGATAGGAAATTTAGGGAACTGAAATACCATTTTCAGATCCCTACGTTATCATTTTATAAATGACTTTCATAGAACATGGTCCCTTCATTATTTTAACAACTGAATTGGGCATTTTTGGAAGCTACGTTATCTCTTTCTAAATACCATGCTAATATTTAGGACATTGAAATGATAAATCATTGTATGATACTTAGTAGGCAAAGTATTAATATGGTTTCCAATAATAACTTCAATTGCTTCATATGCTAGGAGAATCTGGCCCATTAACATAATTTATTTAACCTAAGAGAACTGAGTAACCATTCTTTTGAGACAAAGACACAAAAAAATTATTCAACATTTGGTGCTTTGTGGAGAAATTATTTCCTTTCCCTGATGTTTAGTACATGAACAGTATTCAAGGTAATACTACAGCTGGTGTTTCTAAGAATTTATCATGTAGACTTAAAATTCTGTTCTCAGATTATAAAACAAAGAAGGTCTTAACCTTGGAATAAATCACTCAAAACATTTTTATGCAATTTAAACAATCGTTGCAAATATTTTAAGCACAAAAAAATTTTCCTAATCACACACACACAAAAAATAGTACACCTCTTTTACCTAAAACACAACTGCTCTTCCATCCATTTTCACTTACATTGTGGGAAGTATCATTGACAATAAAATACATTTGGTTTTTTTGGAGTCTAAATCATTACTTAATCCATGTAAAGGAATAGACTAACTTAAATTACAATGTTATTTTCCTGGAGACAAGTAGGAACCACCAGAACTGCCCAAGGGCAATTGAAAGTTTCTGAAGCAGAATTTGATCTCGAGTCTTCCTCACACCAAGCCCAGTGCTCTATCCACTGCACAACCTAGCTGTTACACACACACACACACACACACACACACACATCCAAGGTCAGCCCTCTTAACACTATGTCACATTGTCTCTTAATAATACATACATATGTTTACATGTATACGCGTGTTATTAAGAGGACTGGGCTTGAAGTCAGTAAAACCTTACTTAAACACTTGATGACCTAGGGAATTAATACTTCAGTAATCATTTGTTAAGCACTTTTTATACAATATACACTTTTTATACTATATACAAAAAAAGAGGCAAAAAACAGTCCATGGCCTCAAGTTACTTACAATCTAGGAGAAGAGACTACAATTACAGCTTAATTCCCTGTATGCTTCAGTAGAGGGAGTTCACTCACTGGTTGTTTCCCTATCACATTGGAATTATGAATGTGAACTACCACTACTACTTTAAATAAAACTTAAAGATTTTCAAAAGTGGAGAGGTTTTAGGGGTCATGAAGTCTGAATCACCTAATGAAATTCTGCCTCAAACAAGAAGAGGTCTTTTAACCTTTTGTTGTTGTTGCTGTTGTTGTTGTTGTTGTTATTTTGTTATATAGCTCTTTGGCACTCTAGTGAAGTCTGAGAATTCCTTAGAATAATGTTTTTTAGATGAAGAAAATAAAAACATTGGCTTATAAGGGAAACTGATTATATCAAAATACAATTATCTATGTGAGTATGACTATGTGTATATGTATTAACATAAACACATAGGTATGTATGTAGATATGTATGTATGTTTCACAGAAGAACTTCCACTAACATATGTTGTCTACATGACCATAGGCAAGTCACTTGCCCTCTGAGTGCCCCCATAAACTCTCTAAGATTTCCATTTATAAGAGCACAGAATGATTGAAGGCTTTCCCATGATCACAAAGTTGAGGCAGGATTTGAATTCAAGTCATGAGATTAGAAGGTCAGCATTCTATTCCTAGTCAGTCAAGTGGCCCCTCCACCAGGGACTCCTGAACTTCTTTACCACTTTTGTTCAATATCTATTCAACACATTACTCCATAATCAATCCCAAACTATGAGAACAATGACTGGAAGAACACTTCTCTTATCCAACTTGGTTTCTAGAGAAGGTTTTAATAAAGAATGAAATGGTTCAAATACAAACATCCAAAGCAAAGTGATGAAGAAGACAAAAGCATGAAAAATTCAACTTTGATAATAAGGTAATAAATATAATTATAATGCTTTAAATTATGACTACAATTATAATGGCTTAAACAATTAACTTACACTTGCTCTAGTATTTCAAATATCTATCATATCAGTGGTATGCACAGTTCCTGCCATGGTCCCATACCAAATCAACAGTCGGTTACATAATCTCTGAAAGTTGCTTGTGAACCCCATAAAAAATGTCATCTCCTGGGATGGCTAGGTGGCACAGTGAATAGAGCAGCCAGCCCTGGAGTCAGGAGGACCTGAGTTCAAATCCAGACTCAGACACTTAATTAACACTTACTAGCCATGTCATTTACCCCAATTGCACTGCCTTCCCCCCTCAAAAAAAAGTCATCTCCTTACTGATGTTTTTCCTAATTTAACCTGGCTGTTATTATTAACTTTGTTTATTCAATATTTAATTATTTATTTAATGTATTTATTTTCATTTATTTGATATATTTATTATTAAATGAAATTAATTTATTTTTGTTATATAATTTGATTTATTTATTTTTATATAATTTAATTTATTTAATTATACTAATAAAATTTAATATTTAATATTTAGTATATTATTAATTTTCCTAATTTAACCAGGTTAAGAAAACAGACCTAGCTGTAGTCTTTCAAAAGGCATATAATTAAAATCATGCTAACCTTATTGCAAAACTGGCAATGACTTGAAGAATACATTTCCTCAGTGCCATGATGGGGAAGCATTATTTTGTAATGCAATTTTAATGACACAAAAGAAGAAATAAATTTAAATAAATTAAATTTAAATAAAAATCAAAGCATATCCATAACAAATTCAATCATTTGACTTTGGTCAGATTCCTAAATGTAGGACAAATTTTGAAGTTATTCTGTCAAGCAAGAAAAGGAGTGAAGGAATGATGATTCATTTATTTAATTCAACTCAATATCAACAACATTCATAAAGTGTGCTCTACATAGAATGTGGTGGAGGTGCAAAGGTAATGATAGATTCTACCCTTTAGGAGCACACTGCTTATTAGAATGTTAACAGTTAGCAGGCCATCGTTTGTTACTCAGCATTAAATGATAGGGCAAACTAGACCTCAAAGACTTATGATGGAGCAAAGTGATCATCTCTGTTCCAAACTGATTACTTGCTTGGTTGTATGACCATCATTCTTTTCTGTCCATCCTTGATCATTTTTGAAGTTGACTGATTTTGACAGACTCAAGTTAAGTGTCTAAAGATATCCTTTTCATCTCTTTTACTTTTGTTCAGTCAGTGTTTCTGAACCCAACTATGGTCAATAAACATTTTAAATGTCAGTCAGTTCACATTTATTAAGCACCTACTATGTGCCAAACACTGAAATATACAATTATTACAAAAGGGGTGGGGGACGGATCATCTTTGCTTTTAGGGAATTCACCATCTAATGGCAAAGAAAATGTGCAAATAACTATATACAAATAAGATAGAGGACAAATTGAAGATAATCAGCAGAGGAAAGGTATAAGAATTAAGGGAGTCTAGGAAGGCTTCTTGCTGAAGGTAGATTTTTTTTGTCTTTTTGGAGGGGGGGAAGGCAGGGCAATTGGGGTTAAGTGATTTGTCCAAGGTCACATGGCTCACATTAAGTTTCTGAGGCTGGATTTGAACTCAGGTCCTCCTGACTTCAGGGCCAGTACTCTATTCACTATACCACCTAGCTGCCCCTGAAAGTATAATTTTTGCTAGAAATTGAAGGAAGCCAGAGAATCCAGGAGATGGAGATGAGTAGGAAAAGAATTCTGTTTATGGGGAGAGCCAGACAAAACAGCCAGGGTTGCAAGATGGATTGTCTTGTCCAGGGAAGAACAAGAAAGGTCAGTGTCACTGGATCAAAGAATATATGGGGGAGGGGGCGTTCTTACTGAATCATGCCAAGCAGATGTCACAGAGATATAATTTATTGGAAGAATAACAAAACAAACAGCATCAACATACACCAAGATAACTGAGAAGAAAAAATCCAGTATCTCTGTTGTATAATTTGACTTCTTAAAAAGACAAATCATCCTTATATAGCAATGTAAGGTTTATACTTAACTTTCTACACATCATTCTTTTGATAAAGGGGGTAAATGTATTATTATTGTTATTTTAAAGATGTGAAAACTGAAGTTCAGAATGGTCACAGGTTTTCAGTGAATGTGTCAAAGTCAGTATCTGATCTCAGGTTATCCATAGATTCATAGATTTAGACATCAAAAAGATCTTGGAGATCACTGAGTCCAATGGACTGAGAAAACCAAGGCCCAAAGAGAATAAATGACTTGTTCAAAAGTCATACAGAAACCCAAGAGTAAAGTTAAGATTTAAATCTAAGTGCTTTGACTCCAAATCCTGTGTTCTTTCCATGAAGCTGTATTACCTTCTTAATGATGCTGGGGCTAAAATTCTACTTAGAGAAGATAGGAGATGGCATTTTGGAAGAAAGAGTGAAGCAGGAGAGAATGAAAAAAAAATAATTCAGAGATATGTTGGAAATTAATAGATTATAGAATAAATCAGAAAATTAAGACTTGGACCCAGCCATACTTTACCTTACTTACCTTATGTAAAGCAGCCATACACTTTTTATTCATACATTCTTCCATTTGATAAATACTTATTAATTTCCTAATGTGTGGCAGTCTCTGGTTTTCTCTCTCTCTCTCTCTCTCTCTCTCTCTCTCTCTCTCTCTCTCTCTTTCTCTCTCTCTCTCTCTATCTATCTCTCTCTCTCTCTCTCTCTTTCTGTGTGTATAGATATATGTATATATGTATGCTTTTATATACATATATTAATACTCCATCCATTTATATTTAGTTGTTTATTAAAAGACCCCCAGAAAAGGACCCTCTCCCAGAAGAGTCTAAATGAAGTAAGACTGACCTACAAATAATCATAATACAATTTTTATCTGATAAGTGTATAAGAAGAGTTAGAAATAAAATAATCCTTCTCAAATATTCCTTAAAGCTAAAATCCTGAACTGACTCAATCCAAATGATTGATTGAATTATCAGGAAAAGTGATATAGAAGAGAAGATACTTAGACTGTTTCTAAGTTTAGATACAAATTTAATGAATGATTTACTTAAATGGTATTCAATGAATGATTTTATTTAGACTTTGGAAAGGTTTGGTTTAACAACTTCCAATCATATGAGAGATAAATTAGCAGCTTTATTTATTGTATGAATATAAATTCATTACATTTAATGGAAAATTATGTAAGTATTTAAGTCTTTAAAATATCTATCAGTACTTAAACTAAATTATCTAAATTAAATCTCTGTAAGTACTTTTAAATTTTGTGTTTAAGCTATTTCTCTTCAAGCATTCTCCTTGCCTCTCAGAAATTAAAACAGTAAGAAAAAGTTTCAGGTTTCAACAATAAGAATCTCCCCAATGATAAGAAATCTCTGCATTCAGGAAATCAGAAATGCATGGGACTGTCTGAAAATTTAAATAAAAAGAGAGTCATGTACAATGCACAATCTTGTAACTTATCTACAATCTAATGTTCCATTATAAAAAAATTCAGTCATTCACCAAATAGTTATTAAATGCCTATTTGGTGAAAGACTATGGGCAATATCTAGCAGAGAATACAAAATTGTGAGAGGAAAAAACCTGGTCCCAGCATGCAAGAACACATTCAACTAAGCTCAAATAGGGCTGGAGGTAGGGAAGGGATGTGGGGAAGAAATCATCATATATCTCTGCATGCACACTGTTATAATGATGCTCTCACCTAAATTCTAACTACTTATGTAAGCCATTCTTTTAGCTTGTCCACCCTTTGGTGGGCTAATTTACCCACCTATAAAATTATAACAAATGTCACCATAACTAATGCCTATAAAGTTCCACATTCCATGAGTCCTATATAAACTCATATAAACAATGAGTAAACATTGTTTCACTTCACTTAAAAGATTACTCCAATGTTTAGTAGATTATCTCTCCCAGGATATATATGGGGGAAGGGGTAGGAACCTCAAGAATATCTTTTTTCCTAGACAAGTAGCCAGTGTCTAGGGCAGGAGTGAGAGTATTACAAACTCTATATAAAACAATAAAGTAAAGAAACTAAAAATTGCTGCCTAGGAAGGATATGAGCTTATATCAAACAAATTTTCTCTGAGGAAAAGCACAGTTTAATCTTTCCTTTGGAACTATCTCTGAAGCTATTGCTTGGGCTACAAAAGAAAATGAATTTCTAACAAAGTATACTGTTATCTCTAGTTCCAATAAGCATAATCATCATAAGCTTGCTTGAAAGACTTTTGACTATTTCAAAAAAATCAAATCCACTCTCAAAGAATGTGACATAGGCCTAAATAGCAAGGGAAATGCCTAAAATATCATGTGTGATGTCAGTAAGAATTATAGTAAAAATATACCTTACCATGGGAACTGCTTTATAGGAGTAGCACTGATTTGGATGTCCTAATTTAGTTATATTTCTGTAAAAATTCTCTTTATCTTATCATCACTTCCATAGTAGATGTATATGAGGAGTAAAATTGTGATTTCATAGACGGTGGATCAAAGGGAATAAATATTTATTAAGTGACTTCTGTGGTAGGGTAGCTACATGGTGTAGCAGATAGAGAACCAGGCTTGGAGTCAGAGAGATCTGAGTTTGAATCTGACCCTCAGACTTACTGTCACTTAGCCTTATTTTCCTCATTTTCTCATCTATAAAATGGGGGCAGGGGGTGGACTGGAGAAGGAAATGGCAAGCCACTCCAATATCTTTGCCAAGAAAACCCTATGGACAAGAGTCCATGGGGTCACATAGAGTCTTATATGACTTGCTTTTGTTGTTTGTCCTTTTTTATTGAAAAGGGTCATGACATCAGGAAGGTGATGCCATGACTTGCAACTGATTGAGTTTAAGTGAGGAAGGGTTGTGCAAAATCAATAGCCTCACTTTCTCCTCTGGAGCCATCTAGGTCCAGTGGCCAGATATAGACCAGGAGGACCAAAGATGGTCCTGGTTGTAGTGGCACATCTTGGCCTATTTAAGCTAAGGTCTTTAGGAAGTCTCAGTTTGAAAGAGGCAACTCCCAATCAGTGATTAAGGTTAGGTAAGAAATGAGACTTAGTGCTGGGGCTTCATAATACAATATGACACATGGAACTGTCCCTGCCCTCAAGAAGTTAACATTTTCCTCAGGGAAAACAGCATAAAAAGACAGAATTAAATACAAAATAATTTCTAGGGGCTGGGTCCAAGTCAACTATGAAAGGAAGTTTATAATAATGAAATGGAGGTAGCATGGGGCACAGTAGAAGGATAGAGTATGATGGGATAGGGACATAGAAGGGATCAATAAATAAGGAGTAGCAAGTGGTGATAAGGGAAAGGAAGTTCTCCCTAAGCAACCTATAAGTCAGAGGTCTCAATCTCTGGGATGTTGAGGATTCTGAATAGAAGTAGAAGGTGATAGTCATTACTTTTCCAACACAGTGGTAGTGTGAATTTCATAAGTAATCCCTGATTAACAGGTGGAAAGTGGTGGTTGGTGCATTCTCCACAATATAGCAAATGACAATCCCTGAGTCTTCTTGACCACCAGAGAAGGGGTCAATGGATTCCTAGGGCTTGACTGGTTGAAAGCGAGTGAAGCAATATTCACCCTCTTAATTCTCACTCAGTTCAACTTCACTTAAAAGCTTACTCCAATGTTTAGTAGATTATCTCTCCCAGGATATATATGGGGGAAGAGGTAGGAACCTCAAGAGTATCTTTTTTCCTAGACAAGTAGCCAGTGTCTAGGGCAGGAGTGAGAGCATTACAAACTCTATAGTTCTTTTGAGGCACAACTTAGAAATCAACATGCCTGCACTTCTTCTTCAATGTGCTTTCCTTACTTCATAGTCTTCCCATGTTTATGTAAAAAATGTTTAAGGTTTTAATGCACTTGAAGGTTAATATGAATCAAAAATATTTAATAAAAGTATGGAAAGCTGGCTGTTATTAAAATTTGAAGCCCAGAATAAAGGAGTTGATAGTTACAATATTCAGCTATGGTCAGATTATTTGTGTTAATACTATGATTTTAAAATGGCTAAATCTGTCTACTTCCCCTTCTATTTAGAAACAAAAGCTTTCTAAATGTGTGTTTTTTTTAGTGAGCCAGTGAATATGCCAGAGGAATAACATCTCACATGCAAAATTTACATGTCTGGATCCAAGTTTGTTAAGATGAAATTCAAGGGTTCAGTAGGCTGATTCTTAGTTTTATGCAAAATTGCTGGAATGTGGTTATTCATTTGTGACAGTGGACACTTTGAACTAAAAACATGATTTGCAACTTCATTGCATCTCCCACTGATATTAAGTACCTTATAATATCTGGGAATCACATCCAAGAAAAAAGAAGCAGCCAATAGGTGGAGGTGTTGGCCCTTCCTTATGTATAGGAGAAACCTTACCTTCTTCATGTGGGCTATGATATTCCTAACAGTTTATTACCTTCTCAATCTAAGTTTCTTCTTTGCAGCTTCTTAACCCGTGGGAAGGTAATATGTTATATGTTACCTCCAATATGAATCTGTATTTTGGGAAATTTTGAGCATTACATTTGTTGAGGGAGTACAAAAGGAGGGAAAAGTAAATAGAGATGAAGAGAGAGTCTGGTTTACCACATGGCTAACCCTGTAAATGTATTCCCTGATAAGGACCTTGCACTGGGTTCTGGGAGGCATTTGATCTATGCACTCTTAGAGCCAAGAGTAATGAAGAAAAGAACAAAGAAAGATGTCATCATTTTTCCAAAACCTGAATTATTTAAATCTCTTAAACATTAACCCCAGACAACCTCTGAGTTTTAAATCATATTATACAGATGTGGGGGTGGGGGTGGGGAGAA
Organism: Pseudocheirus occidentalis; assembly: GCA_028646575.1. NCBI lineage: Eukaryota > Metazoa > Chordata > Mammalia > Diprotodontia > Pseudocheiridae > Pseudocheirus > Pseudocheirus occidentalis. The sequence continues at coordinate 31,890,740 of CM053601.1, read as the reverse complement.
CACAAACATTGACTTAGGTTTTTAATTCATCATCTTTTCTTTGGAGTATTTTGCTATTAGATGAATTAGCAAGCAAGTATTGAAGACTAAAATGTGTCAAACTAACAGAAAATCAAGCTAAAATGGGTGCAAATAACAAGCAATATGGGAGGCAATGTAGTATAATGGCAAGATCACCAGAGGAGAATTTAAGCTCTTTGAGGGGGAAGTATTTTTTTGTGGTTTTGTTGTTGTTATTTTGCTTTTTATCTTTTATCCCCAACATTTGTTGTAGAACCTTAACATAGAAGGCTGTGGTCTATTCAATTGAATTTGAGTCAGAGGACTTGAGTTTAAATGCTGGCTATGGCTCTTACACCCTGGACTAGATGGCTCCTAAGGGCCTTTCTCTAAGCTTCTAGCTCTCAACCCATGGTGAGGAGGAGAGGTACTCAAAACAATGTCATACAAGGATCATTTGCAGGAATTAAAAATGTTTACGTTGGAGAAGAAACAGATGACTGGGTCACCTGTTTGCTGTCTTCAAATATTACCATGTGGAATTCTTGTGTAATTGAGTTTACTGTCCTTGGAAGTATTTTACCAGATGAAGAAGCTGGATGTTCAACTTTTAGGGATGTTGGAGAGAGGAGTCATGCTTCAGGAGAGTGTTTTACTAGGTCTCCAGGATCTCTTCCAACTCAAAAATTCTATAAGCTTATGATTTCTTATTTATAATCTATGTGGATAATTATTCTTCTTAGTAGCAAAACTATACATTTGTGGGTAATTTGACTCAAACATAGATTTATTGCTAATCTCTCTAAAAGTTGGTTACAAGTTCCTTAAAGGTAGGAAATATGGCTTTCTCTTCTAATATGTTTCTATGATACAAAAACAGGTCTAAAGTGGGAAAATAGCCCAGTGACTCCCATTCATTTTACAATACCCTTTGCTAACCTGACTTCTCTCAGAGCTGGCCTGCTTACAGGTACTTTGGTGTCAAAGCCCATTTTTGTTGATATTTACAAGGCTGGACCATTCATAAGCAAGAATTTTCCAATAGCAAAATACTATTGCCAATATGGCAAATTATGATGGAAAGTTGTTGAATCTCCTTCCTGGGGAAACTAGAATTCTTCCATCTGTCTGGAGTGGTTTCAATGAGGCTAATTTATAAGAAGAGGGATGAACCAGGTCAATGTTTCAACCATTTGATTATTGTAGGCAGGTGGTACAGATCTTAATAGATTGTATTTTCATTATCATTTGAAACTTATTATTAGTTCTCAAAATGGACATTTATTTTCTTACTCATGTTTCAGAAACAAGTTTGGTTTTTATTTTCTTATGCACATTTCTGTGAGCAGATTACAAAGTGTATAGGGTGATTCTGTTTCAGTTAAGAGTGGCCAATATATTTCTTCTGAATAATTTTGAGAATTTGCTCAGGCCCACAATTTTAGAGCAGGAATGGTTCCAATAAAGACACATAATCTATTCTTTCTCCATCTTATAAAAAAATAGAAATAGATGAATTTCCCACAGATTGTAGATATGACATAGTCATTTCAGTGGGGGAGGGGGAAGGGCTCTGAAAAATCCTTTCAAAGACAAAATCAGGAACACCACATTTATATTAAACTGAATACTACAGTTTTATCAGTAGATAGGCTCTATGAATGAGATATTTTCTTTAAAAAGAACTTGAGTTTCCAAATGAAGAAAGAAAGCAGTTCTGGTTATAATCCACAAAAAAAGTTGCCATCATTTCAAACAAAGAATTAAGCTTCCATGTTGAATGGACCTTCTTAATTTCAATCAAGATACTGTTCTGAAATTCTAAAACACAAGACTTCAAAATAATACTATTTTAAAATTCACATATATACCAGAGAGGCTGCAACACAATGACAGTAGCCTAAAGCTGTCCAATGAATTTTAAAAAAAAAACAACTCTTAAGCCAGGAACCTTAAACCTTCATTATATTTAGCTTTTATCCTTAACTGTATTAAATACAGATATTTTAAAGTTTCATCAAAAGAAAGATTTAGATTATCTAACATTCAGAGTGAGGACTACAGAATTTTTTATCCAGAGGGATTAAAGTAATCCAATTTCAGCTACAAAAGAAAGGATTAAAATGAATAGCTTTCCTTTGTAAGCTACTAGTGACAGCCAGCATTCCACAGCCTTAGGAGCCCAGTAGATAATGATCAGCAGTGAACAAAGACTTAGACAAGATTCCTTGGACACAAATCAAAGAAAATTACTATGTGAAGTTGAAGCAACTCATAAATGGAGCATAAATCTCCAAGATAAAAAGAGCTTTCAATTTTCAGAAAAAGATGAACAATCATGTTCCAAATATCACAAAAATAACCACTTTTGGTTTTGTCAGGTTTTTTTTTAGAGCATCCTATACAATTCTAACTGGTTGATTAGTTTTAATCATAGAACTGAAGGTGTAAACATTCTTGCTATAAAAAATTATCAGAGGCACGAATTACATAATGATGTGATGAAGGAAAAATGTCAGCTGAAGCCAAATGACCCCCAGTAGTATGGGTTTACACACAAAGGTTCAAAATTATATTGTTTTTCCCAATATCAGTTTTTCTCTAAATCAAGGACTCTTGACCAGGGGTCTACAAACTTTTTTTTTTATATTTTGATAACTATATCTCAATGTAATTGACTTCTATTATAATCCTTTATATTTTATTGTATACATTTAAAAACATTCTAAGAATAAGTCCATCAAAGGGTTCCATCACACACACACACATATACACACGCACACATACACACACACACACACACACACACACACACACAGTTAAGAACTCCTTGGTCTAAGAAAAATATGAACAAAGCTTATGTTTAACCTAGGTTTCCCCAAATGTGGTTAACAGGCTTCCCAACTCCTTTGAGAAATTACTATTATCAAAGAAAACTTCAGTGAACTATTGAACAGAAGAAGCCCCGTGCCCAAAAAGGGGACCTGCAATGAACCAAAATCTAATCAGTATATTTACACAGATTAAAAATACTTTATATTGCCTAAGAAGAAAAAGTTTGCAAGCCAAAACATTGTCTATTCTGACGTGCAAAATCCAGTTGGAAAGACTGAAACATTTATACAGTGTTTAACAAAAAAAGGAGAAAAGGAAGGAATTTGGGTAGATGGTAGGAAGAAAGTCCCAGGAAACAAGTAAGTAATTCTTCTAGGTGTCAGAGTTGAGGGTCTCTGATAGACAAATAAAAATGAATTCTTGGTGATAAACAGTTCATAGTTCAAGGCTTGATAAGGAATGTCTCCAAAAACAGGATATTGCAAGAAGTCCCGAACCAAAGTTAGGAAAATCTCTGGAGATAAGTGTATCTTGAAAAAAAAATCATAAAACAGGATGCATCTATAGTCTCATAACCTATAGACAGCGTTTGAAGTTAGGGATGTCTCTTAAAGGTCCATAAAGCACTAAATGACTCAGGGTTTGCTTCAAAGATGGTATAAGCTTCCAGCTGGGATTTACTGAAAAGGATTGTTGGTACTTCAAGCAGGCTTGGGTGTCAGACGTCTTCTGGTTGACTAGTTATGCCATTCAATTGTCTGTTTCCCCTTTGAAAAAGGGAAATGCTAGTTTACTTAATGGTTAGTACAAGCATTACGGAGCCCATGTTCACAGTATCAAGTACTGAACAATATCTATTTTACTCACTATTGTAAATATAAAACATACAAAGGACTTATGGGATCCTATCTTCAAAAGCTTTCAAATAGTCCATTAGTCAATCAGTGAACATTTATTGAGTGCCTATTGGGCGGGCACTGTGCCTAGCTCTAGGAAAACAAAAAGGTAAAAGTCCCTTCCCCAAGGAGTGTACAGTCTAATGGAGGAGACAAAATACAGATGAGCCACCCATCTGGGGGCCTGGGAGGCATCCAAGGGCAGGAAGGAGAATGGAAGCATTCCCCAGCTGATTTCTCATTGGTTTCCTTTTAGTGAGTTAGCTGGGGCTGTTTTTTTTCTGTTGTTTAATTTTAAAGGCATTTGTTGTAAGGAGTGGCATATAAGGAAGCTAGATGGCACAGTGGATGGATCTGACCTACAGTCAGGAAGACCTGATTTCAAATCCAGACTCAGACACTTAATGTGTAACCCTAGGCAAGTCATTTAACTGTGTTTGCCTCAGTTTCCTTATCTATAAAATAAGCCAGAAAAAATGGCAAAATACATCAGTATCTTTGCCAAGAAAGTGCCAAATGAGGTCACAAAGAGTCAGACACAGCTGAACAACCACAAAATCAGAATGTAATCCCCTGGAGAGGAGAGACTATCTCATCTTGTTTTATATCCCCAGTGCTTAAAACAGTGCCTGGTAGATAGTTAGTACTAAGTGCTTTGCCTTCCTATCTAGAGGTCCTTAAAGGCTCTCTTCAGGCAATCTGGAGATTACTACTGATCATATACTTCTCTTGCAAATCACCATTTTCTCTGTTTCTTGGTCAAGGGAGAGGATAAGATTTATTTTACCGTACTTTAATTGGAAAATCCAAAGGAGAAGAGGAGACTGATTAACCCTGATGGCCTCAGTTTCTGTATTCAGCTTAGAATGAGGCGCTCTTTCAGACTACAAAAAAGCTAATTTTATATTCACCAAGAATCATCAAAATGATAGTGAAATCAAGGCAATAAGGTACAAAATTAGATGCAATAGCAGTTGTCTCTTGGTAAAGATGACTTTCCTCCATCTGTCCCCTAAAGTTAGTTTTGTTCCAGCATCCCAGCCAGCAGCTGGGATGAGGATATTGCTCGGTCAGAGGAGTTAGGTCATACCTCCCTAAAATTGTTTTTGTCACCAAAAGCTGGATACTGCATTAGCCCTGGAATCCATCTGACAAAACAGGGTCTGCACAATTTAGGATTAGTCTCTGAACTGTCTCCTATTTTTTACCTTCTTTTTTTCTGAACTCTACTCCCCTCCAGTTAAATCCCTACTGTGTCCACCAGGTATGTGGAACTTCCTCGCTGCAAAGATTCTTAATCTGAGTTCCATGAACTTTAAAAACTATTTTATAACTAATTCAAAATTATTTACTTCCATTGTAGTCCTTTGTGTTTTATTTTCTTCATTTAAAGACGTTATTTTGAGAATGGGCCTGTAAATGTCACTATATTGTCAAAAGAGGCCCATGACAAAAATCAAGGTTAGGAATTACTGAGAGATATATATACTGTCATCAGGACATAGCCAGGTTGGTCAAATCCCACTGTTTCATAACTGTAGAAGGCTGACGTGGATCTTAACACATCTTAATAAATCAGGGTTTTCTTGACTCTTCAATTACAAGTCATCTTGAAGACAGCCTCAATCATTGGGGTCATGCTTAAACAAACTCTATCACCCACATCTTCACTACCTGCTTATAAAGGAAATAATTAAAAGAAAAAAACACAGAAATGCAAATACATTAAATTGAAACATGCTTACTCCTTGAAAGGAAAAATATGGCAAATCTGGACAGCCTACTAAGGAAGAGAGAGTTGTTGATAAATGTCTACATACTCAAAGTCAAAGCTATGGTTTTACTAGTAGCAATGTATGGCTCTGAGATTCTGACCTTAAGCATAAATGATGTTTTTGAATTGTGGTGTTGGAGAAGACTTTTGAGATTCCCTTGGATAGCAAGGAGATCAAATCAGTCAACACTTAAAGAAATTAATACAAACTGACAAGTCAGATATGGTAGTTGAAGCTTAAGTATTTTGGCAACATAATGAGAAGATAGGACTCTTTAAAAAATACTATGATGTTGGAGAACATTGAAGGAAAAAGGAAAAGGGGGTGGCAAAGGATAATATGGGTAGATATTGTCATGGAAATAACAAATAGGAACTTGGACAAACTTAGAGAGACAGTGGAGGATAGAAGGGTCTGGCATGCTATGGTCCAAGGGGTCACAAAAAGTCAGACAGGACTGAATGAATGAATAACAACAAATGTGTTTAGAATAATAAGTCTAGAGCTGTGTAATGCCAGTCACAAGCAACTTCCCAAAAGAATGCTACTGTGAACAGCTTTTAAAGTTCTGATTACACAGTATAATGAACACTCCATTTATTCCATAACAAATCAAAGCCAACTTTCTCAGAAAATCAAGGTACAGGATAATATTCATAACATTACATTTTATCACAGAAAATCACAATATAATATTCACAACAGCTTAACATTAGAATGGTCACATAGTTTTCATCAAAGTGGTCACAGTATTTAAAACAATGAACAAAAGAATAATCATCTGGTTTCCCTAAGAGGGAAACCCTCCTTACTTAATCATTCAGTCATTTCACAAAACAAGTCAGGCTTCCACTCATGGGGCAATCATAAGTTAACTTAATCAGTCAGTTATCCAGATTCACAATTACCAAGCATCATTAATCACTAAATAAAATCATTAGAAAATTACACAAACCCTCCACCCCTCAGTCACTAGTGAACTTCAATATTTCATCACACATTCAATATCCAAGGAGAGGCCTTTTCTTCATTTTGACTCAATGTGGTCTCTCAGATTCTCTGGATCCCCTTCCATGGTCCCAGCTCCTACCTGAATCCATCAAACAGTCACTTGGATTCAGAGGCAGACAGCTCCCAGGTCCTTGTCCAGTCCTCTGGTCAATTCTTGTTACACACTAGTTTACAGGGTCCAGCACATCTCAAAATCTTCACAACTTATGTTGCCAGGAACTCTAGGATCAACCAAGCCACAAACAAACAAAGTCTTATATTGATCATGCTTCCTCAGTACTCCAGCAGTTCAGCTGGCCTTAGGACTCAGAAGAAACCTCCCCCTTCCAGGTGGTCTTCTCAGCAGCAATTTCAGCCTTCACCAGATTCTGGTCTCATAGAAAACTCCAACTCAGTTCTCAGTCCAGTAGCAACCCAGCTCCCAGATGCTGGAACAATTCTGCTTCCTCCACCAGGAGTAAAAATTCTTGATTCCAACTGTGTCTCTCTGGGCCTCTTCTCATACACACACACACACACACACACACACACAATTGGCTTCCTGTCTCAGCCATGCCCTTCCTGTTATGTCAGCAACAGGAGACAGAGTTCACCCCTTCTGTTTCTTTCACAGAAGTACTTAGACCTTAGTTACTAAGGGCTAAGTACCTGTTTATTTGACATAACAAAAAGGGGTCTTCAAATTTAAATTAATTACCAATACAAGCTGAAAGGAACATTAGACGTCATCTAGTTTAACCTCCACCCCCACCATCATTAGAAGGAGGAGGCTCATCAATTACATCAATTGATACAAGAATTTATTTTTAAAAATTTTAATTTTACTATAATTTCTATTTCTGCAAATGTACTTTAAATACAAATGATTATAAACAGATCTTATGATTTTACTTTGAAATAAAAATTGTGCTCCTGGTATCTTTGGGATGTACAAAAGCACCATGACAGTTGACACAATTTGGTCTTTGAAAGTATTCTTCAATTCTGGCCCTTCTCTGCACTTGGCAAAACCAAGGCCTAGGGATATTAAATGACTCATGTGAGGTCACACATAGAATAAGAAATGTCCAAGAGATTTAAATGCATATTCTATGTTTTTTACTATATCATACTCATTTTTATATATAGACTCTGATTTCTCTCATGCCTTTTCCTATTATATTATTTTCTATCTAGAATTCAGGCTGAGCATTTCTGTACCTCAGGTATGTTCATGCAAATCTTTGCAGTTATTAAGTACAAGTCACTTGTCAATTACTAACTTCATCAGTTCAATCCATGAACTGTTGATTAAGTACTACTAGAGGCAGAGCATTGGGAAAGATGCAACTTTAGTGAGTGAGTGTGTGTGTATGTGTGTGTGTGTGTTTAAGTTTATGTAAGATGTTCACAAAGAAGAGAAGATAGAATATGTTTCCCTCCCTTCTTTGAAGAAGTAAGAGTCTGTGAGTGAGGCACACTGCATAGATTATCAGTTAGGTGACATTGATTTATTTTGATTAAATGCATTTTTTCCTCTCACTTATTCATTCTTTATTGTTTTCAATGACCAAAGAGCAGGACAGTGATAGGTATATTTGGGAAAGAAAGATGATGTAAAAATGTAAGTCATCAATAAAAATTTTAAAAATCAGTTTCATAAGAGTTAGACATATTTCTAACACTTAGGCTGCTGTTCTACTGTTTTTAATGCATCAATAATAAGCATAATATGCACAAAAGATTTCAAAATAAATGGAACAGATGAGGTGCACAATAGCTCAGAATTAATGTGCTTTTCACATACTCCTTGTTCCATTTTCACTTTAAAATCTTAACACTGTTAAATATGATAATGCATAGAATGCAGTCCATTATAGCAATTCTACTGTCAGATATTTTTACATTCCTTAAATTTCTGAGGTCATTGGTTGATTTTTAAGTATATTCCCTTCATATTAGTCTATTTCCTAGTGATAGATTAATGTTTTCTTCAGTGCAGGGCATCATTTCTGTGTAAAGTATTAATTTAACAAGTCACCTGTCTTCATTTGATGCTGCTTACACACTCATTCATCTTTAAAATGTGGCAAGTGTTTTCTATTTATCTAATTTGTTTTGGGGCCATTTAATGATTTAATATTGTTTAGTTTATGTTTAATTGTATTTTGGAATAATTTGATTGAAGAAGTCAGGCTTTCAAATACTCCTATTGTGATTCGTCATTCATGCAAAGAAATTGAACCTTAAAGAGAGTTAAGAATAACTGAGGGTGAGTTGTAAAGATATTTTTCCTCCAAAATAAAAAGTAGAAAAAGAAGAGAAGAATATTAAATAGCATATTCAAAGTGAGAAAAAGCTAAGGTTATTCAGGAAGCCAAAAAATAAATCAACCAGGAGAAATTGAGGTAGCATAAAGGTAATTCAATTAAAACTTTTCATATGCTATATTTTTAAACTTTGTACTTATGCTGTATATATATATGTGACATATATATGCATGTATGTGTGTTATATATGTGTATACATATGCATATATGTGTGTGCATGCATGCATTCATGTATGGATGGATGGATGGATGGATGTACTTGTCTCCACCATTGGAAGATAAGCTTATTGTGAGTAAGGATTCTTTCCCTCTTTGTGCTTGTAGCTACATTTTCTAACACAGTGCCTGGTATATAGTAAGAATTTAATAAATACTTGATTGATTAAACAAATGAGACTATATTGAGATAAATGTCATTAAAATTATAAAAATTACAATCTGCTTTTAGGTAAATGTAGAACAAAGTGAATGATTACTAGATATTCTTTACATGTCTTCATACTTGATTGATGAAGTATGGCATGCATATTTAGGAAAAGAGTTTGTGTGAATGACATACAGCCATGCTATGATGTGTTAGAATGGTTTATTAATACTCACAGCCAAGTCTGTGTAGAAGACTATGGACAAATCAACAGTGATTGTATCAGGGATGGAGTCGCATGTGTTCTCCCTGGGTAGCATGAAGGGTCGTGGTCTTGAGAAGCAGCTGGATGTGCCCTTCCTTCAGAGGTCCAGGAAAAATGTTGGGGGCCATGGTTTGTAAGGCATTTTTAGACAAAGGTCCCACTGTGGTAGCTCTCAAGTTACACATGGGATGATGGGGTCAAAGGATATGGACCAGTAACAAAAGAAGGTCTTTAAAAATCAATTAGGAAGACCTATTCAGAATGTGGACAGCACCCCATCAGCAACCTTGCAGGAGAGTTTCAGTACACCATTCTGTCTAGAACTGAGTGGGCTTAAAATTTTAAGTACACGAGAATTGTTTGACTGGGAGAATGGAACCCCCACAATAATTAGAAGGATGAGGCTCATTAATTGCATCAATTGATACAATAATTTATTTCTATTTCTGCAAATGTACTTTAAATGCAAATGATTACAAGCAGATATTTGACTCCTTTGACCATTCAATATAAAATCAGGTTTTCCCCACTTGCTTTATATGAATCTATATGGGTTGTATACAGAACTGACTTTACCTATATTTGTGGTTTCTCCATATTAGAAGCAATTCTGGTCAAAAGTTTTAGTTGACCCCATGTTCAATACAAGGCAGCAATGGAGTAAAGTTGCTAAAACCCCAAAAACAATCTTTGACAGAATAAATTTCATGTCCATTTTGCTCTTCATTAGATCACATTTATGATCTTGTGACCTCCATTTCTCATCTCTAATTCACTACTAAATCCTCTGTGATTTGGTTTCAGACTCCCTCATTCAAGTGAAATTAGTCTTTCCAGAGTTCCCTCTGTACAGTTGGGTAACAGAGCACTGTTAATTACTGACCCTAGATTTCACTTTGTGCTTATAATTATGTGTCATCCCAAGTTAACTAGGCAGCTTTTGGACATCAAAATTTACCTTCCTTTGGAGAAGCAAAGGCAATTAATCATCTGATGAATATATGGCCACTCAAAAAAGATGGCTCTGGAGGAGAAAGTGAATCTGGTATCCTTGCACAGCCCTCCCTCACTCAAATCAAAATCATGTCATGACATGTCATGTCATCAACTCTCTGATGTCATAGCTCTCTTTGGGAACAAAAGACAAACACACAAACTGTCATCCAGAGGTCCAAGTAGTTGACTCTTCAAAATCTGAACATGATCCATGACTGAGCAATGGTAATGTCACATTTTGTTATCAGCATAACCAGTCCCTGTAATAATATCATAGATTTATCATCTTTAGATTTACTGGGCATTTTAAAGATGAATCCTTTTCCTTTTATAGATAATGTAAATGAAGGCTAGAGAGGTGAAGTGATTTGCCAAAATTTTACAGTAAGAGCCATGACACTATTGAATGGAGATGCTCTGACTCAAAATCAAGTGTCCTCTCTATTCCAGTCTTCTGTATCCATCACTCTTGAAGTCTGAGATTCTAGTGTCCTACACTTCATACCCACATTTCAAATATGGATGATCACACCATGCCTAAACCTAACCAATGGCACAGTAAGGTGGTGCAGTAGATAGATGACAGAGCCTGGAGTCAGAAAAACGCATCTTCCTGAGTTCAAATCTGACATCAGACACTTAACTGGCTGTGTGATCCTGGGCAAATCACTTAACTGTTTGCCTTACTTTCCTCCTCTGTAAAGTGAGCTGGAGAAGAACATGGCAAATCACTTTAGCATCTTTGCCAACAAAACACTAGATGGGGTCACAAACAGTCAGACAGGATTGAAACAAGTGAATAAAAACAAACCCAACTAAAGGCACTTGGGACATTCACTAACAAGAACTCTCCAAAACATCTGGAAAAGAACTTCTATAAGAGATTCATTGATACGATTCTCTTGATCTCTCCCAGGGTAACAGGTATATTCATCTAAAAGAATGGATAATTTAAGTCCTGTCATGACCAGACAGTGAAAAATACGGTATGACATGAAATGGAATAAGTATTTATTAAGCGACTATTGTATGCTAGGCACTATTCTAAGCACTCTATAAATATGGTGTCCTTTAATTTTCACAACAAACTTGGAAAATAGGTAGCATTATTACGTCCATTTTGCCTTTCAGAAAACTGAGGCAGACAGTGATTAAGAGGCTTTCCTAGGATCACACAATTAATAAGTGCAGAAATTGAATTTGAACTCAGGTCTTCCTGACTCCAGATCAAGTGTTTTAGCCAGCACAGCACTATCTCAATATATGTAAAGCACTTCATAAAACTAAAAGCTCTCTGTAAATGCTTATTACTATTATCATTATTATTGTTAGAGGGCTAACAACACTGTCAACGTTCAAGATCTTTATGTCATGATCCTAACACACAACCTGCTAGACCAGGTGAACTAGGGGTTGACCTTTAACAAGTAGGACTGAAGGGTATCATACAATCTTATCTAGGTACACTGTAAATACCAGGTTATGCTGTCTGGTTTTTTCAATGCCCGGCAAATGTTATGACAATTCATGAACGTACACCATCTTCCAAGATCTGATGTTCTATGGAAACAGCACATGAATTTATTCCCAAGAACTTGACTAGTACACTTGATTTTGTGCTCATTGCACAAGTACAAGTTGTGAAGATATGGGGGGAAACATTTTGATTTATTATTTTTTTAATAGACAAAGGGTCACAATCTGACACAGCCACAGAATGTACTTGTGAAAAGCTGGTTTTACTAAGAGAATCACTAAGTAAATCACAGTGCCTAGAACAATGTAGGTGATAATTCCTCCATATTCTGCCTTACTCAGATTACGTCTTGAATGACTGTCTTCAATTCCAGGTGCTACATTTTGGCTAGGTTGCAGTCAAAGAACGAAAGGACTGGGAATTCTGTTATAGGTGGAGCAAATTTTTATTTGCTTATATTTATCTTCTAGAAGAGAAGACTTAGTAGGGATATAATAGTCATCTTCAAATATTAGAAAAGTTTTCATAGGGCAAAGTCATTATTATTTTCCAATCAATCTGAAAGGACAAAACTAGCACCAATGACTAGAGGTTATAAGTAAATCGATTTTGATTTAAAAGTAGAGGGAAAAAAACTGCTAAAAATTAGAGCTGTCTAAAACGGAGGGAGTAACTCTTACAGGTAGTGCATTCCTTGTAACTTGAAGTTTCCAAATGAATAGATGGGTAAATTGCCCATTCGCCCTCCATTTGGAGACTTCCAGTTATAAGAAACTTAATTGTACTTAGAATATGGGTAAGGGTTGGTCTAGATAAGGGATTTTTAATCTGGTATCATGGATTCCTTGAGTATCTGTGCATAGATTTCAAAGGATTAATAAACCTGGATAAGAAAAAAAATTACATTCTTACTTTCACTAACCTCTAACTAAAATTTATCATTTCCTTTGACTATTAAATTATTATTTGCTACAAGCAATAAACATAATTTGAGAATGGGTTCATAAGTTTCATTGGACTGGTGAAAGGCATGACAGAAAATTTAAGAACAACTATTGTAGATGATGACTGATTTTCTTTCAAACTATTAGAATTCTATTTTAGGACAGTGTTCGAAGCTTAAAGACAAAGGAAGCAACCCATTATCTTATATTACTTTCAGATAGGATAATCAATATAAAATCAATATACCTAGATTCTGAGGGGCACCTACAAATGAATTTCTTATAACTGAAAGTCTCCAAATGGAGGGTGGATGTGCAATGTATAAATCCATCCGTCTGAATACTTTTAATTACAAGGAACTTAATACCTGTAAAAATTCTTCATTATGCTTTTATACAACTCTAATTTTTAGTATTTTCACCCATATGTTGAGTCCAAATCTACTTCCTTATAAGTAGCAGATTCTTCAGGATGCTCTCCCTTAGCAGATTAGACTTCTGTCATTTACTTTCTGAGGGAAGTAACCAGACAGCCAATGCATTATTGTAAAATCCAGAATACAAGCACTTTATGGTATATTTATATTGTCATGCTCTCCTGTAGCTTAATAATTGTGTTGCTACGCAGACTCGGCCAGACATCCCTAAACTCATTAACCAACCACAAGCTTTGGATCTCTCTAGCAGTTCTAACCTCTGTAATATAGCAAGGACTCTTTTATTGTGTTAGAAAAAAGTAATAATAATTTGAAAAAACGTGATTGCCTATCAGTTGAGAATGATTAAACAAACTGTAATGAAGAAATATCATGTATCTTATTGAGCCATGAGAAATAACAATGAATGAATGAAAAAGTATTTATTAAGTGATAAATACTATGCCAAGCATTGGTGATACAAATGCAAAAGTGAGAGAATTTGCCCCAGAAGAGGTTTCACTCTAAAAGGTAAAGGTAAAATAGAAAGGTAGGTGGTAGGTAGGTAGATAGTGAGTCATAGGGACTGATAAATTGGATCCACATTCAACTGACTGTTTTCTTTGCTCATTCCAGATGCAATGACAATAGTGAGTATTTTTCTTGTCAGAACAAGAGTTGGAAAAGGGTGTGTAAGGGCAGAGGGGCAGCAAAGCAGGAATGCTGGCAAGACACAATAGGTGGGGTGTGAAATGTGGATTAGTTTGGGACTAGATTCGGTAGATTATGCAGCTAAATCAGACTCAAGGACATTCCCAAACTGGGTAGATTAATTCTCACAGGGATTGGTGGCAGGGTTTCTAACCAGAGTGTCATATTTTAGTAGGGCAGCGACAAGGCAGATAACAAGATGGCCCAGGTAAACAGCTGGATTGGATGAGAAATTTAAGAAATATGAGACTTATGAGTGGACTTAGAGATCCAAATATACAATGACTGTAGCTATGTCAATTAAAACACCATGAAAAGGCAGTCAATATCCTGTTAATTCCAATGACTAACCATTGTGTTAAAGAGGAAAAGAGGAAACACACTTGCCTCCTCTTGGTAGAGAGGCAGGGGACAATGAGTGTGAAATGATGCTTATGCTGTTAGGCACATCTGCGTTCCTTTTGTTGGTTGTTTTTGCTAGTGTTTTTGCTGTTGCTGTTGTTGTCATTACAAATGAAGGTTAGTACTGGGAGTGGGATTGTGTGTCAGAAAATGGCTATGATACAAAAGACAAGTAGGTGTGAATGGTATTTTTTAAAGTGGTGTGGCTTTCAAGAATGAAGTGCTGCCAGTAATCTGATTGGAGGTTTTGATGTCACTTCCGTAAAGTCATGATGAACTTGGCTCAGCTTTCTAGGATGATTTGCTCACCTACCACACCACCAATGGATAACTTTGAACATGCCTATTGGCCTGTCATCCAGGACACTTAGTTTTTTTTCTTTCTTTCTTGAAGTTACATTTACATCAAACTCCTCCCCTTCCAAGTGAGCTTTCCCTTGTAGCAAATATTTTAAAAGAAAAATATATTTTAAACAGTTCAATGAAGTCAACTAACACAGAAGATAGATGAATATATGCAAATATCAGGACATTCAGGTTGGCAAAGGACAATCACAAAGGTACCATAACCATAGTCACCCCTTCCAGCATACACCTCTGAGGAGCTGTGACACTGGCCTTAACCCATGCCTGCCTTCTCCCAGATATGATCCCATCTGCCCAATGTTATTGGATTAGTTGTAATCATAGCTCATGTCTGATTACATCTAAATGTAGCAAAGGTAACTACATTCTTTTCTTAAAAGACATTACATACATTCTTAAATTATAATATGTAAAAGAAAAAAGTTTCCATCCTAGTATGAACGAGCATGAGACCCATATTGTCTCAGCAGTTTCTAATTGCTTTAAGTATTGGTTGGCAAAGTCCATTAAACTCTGTATTAATTAAAATATAGATGAGGAGTGATATTCAAATTATTTCTAGGATCATCAAGATTGCAGAGCAATAATTGTAAAAGTACTTCCTGTCTCTGGCACCCTCCTGCTACTAACAAGCAAGCCCCTAGTTTAGAAGGTAAACAAACAAATAAAACATCCTTGTAACCAATAATTTGGCGGTAATTTGGCCATACAGGTTGCCAATCATAACTTCATATGTAAGTTCAATGTGTAGAAAAGTATGGTCTTTAAAGCTAGGTGTTATCCAATTTATCATGTTATCTAAGTACACAGAGAGAAAAGAATTAATAGAGGCATCTATATTGTCTTTTCATTTTGGTTCTAGACTGAGAGCAGTTAGGAATTATAGATACCTGCCAACTTCAAATGTTGTATTAATGGCAGATTGATGGGTCGCTAGGTGGCGCCATTGTGCATAGAGTGCTGGACCTGGAGTCAGGAAGACTCATCTTTCTGAGAGACACTTAACTAGCTCTGTGACCCTGGGCAATTCATTTAACCCTGTTTGCCTCAGTTTGCTCATCTGTAAAATGAACAGTGGGGGAAGGGGGGGAGGAAATGGCAAACCACTTTAGTATCTTTACCAAGAAAACCCCAAATGGGGTCACGAAGAGTCAGACTCTCCTCAAAAATGACTGAACAGCAATGGCAGCTTGGTGTAGTGGATGGAGATGTGGCCTCAGACTTAGAAAAATACACGTTCAGGGTCTGTTTCTGAGAATCAATCAATAGTTAAAAAGTATTTATTAGGTACTTAATATGTTTGAAACATTATATTAAGGACTGAGGACACATATACACACACAAAAAGATGAAATTAGTCCTTGCCCTCAAAGGGCTCGTGTTCTGATGAAGGAAACATACAATTACACCCATATAAGATAAGCACTGTGAAAGGGAGGATGTCTCAGAGGGAAAGCACTATGCTGGAGGTGAACACAAAAGGACTCCTACAGAAAGGAAGATTTTAACTGAAACTGGAAGGAAACAGTGAGGGCGAAGGTGAGTCAGGGGAGCATTCCAGGTATGGTGACGGTGAAAAGCCATAGTGGCATATGGAGCATTATGTACAAGGAATGGCTAGAAGGCCAATGTCACTGTGACACATAATGGCAATGTGACCTACAGCAAGTCACTCGGGTCTCCCGAGTATCAGTTAATTCTGTAAGCTTGCAAAATGGATATTGATCTATATGGGTAAAGGGAATCCATCACTTGGAGCTCCTCATAGCAATAAAATCACAAGCTCAGTGAACACAAATAGAAACAAAATACCTTATACCTCCTCCTGCTCAGTGTATGTCCTAATGTCCTCAGGTTTATCTGCCAGGTTTGGGTCTCAGTGTCATATTATCCCCTGCTTCTCTTAGGCCTGCATGAGGTATCTCTGCCAAGACTCTTTTTTTTGTTTGTTTGTTTTCATTTCACTTTTATTTGAACTCTAACGTCATATTTGCTCCCATACCATAAGCTTTTGTTTCTTCAATTTCTTCTTGGATATCTTTTTCTTTTGAGCAACCTCCTCTTCTAGTTTAGGAACAATTTGTTCCTTTTCAGTACGAATCATCTCAATATGGCAAGGAGAACTCACGTATGGGTTGATTCGACCATGAGCCCTGTAAGTTTGCCGTCACATTTGGGGAGCATGTTAACCTGGATATGCTCAATGACAAGAGAATCTACATCCAAACCCATTTTTTAAGCACATGCAGCAAGAATTTAGCTCTCTTTTTGGGCCACTGACCCTGTGTCCAATCCCATTGCTTAGCCTGCCAACTCCACCATTATATCAATGGAAGGGAACACGTTTCTTCACTGTGACATCCTTCAAATACTCGGTAGCTTTTCAGATATACATGCCCTTGATAGCCTGGACTGTTTCATGGGTGTTCTTGAAGTGGACCTGGAGATTTGAACCCCTTGCCTTGTATGATTTTGTGGGGTTGTCTGGATCAAGAAAGTACCTCACCATTTTAAATGATTACCTGCCACCTCCCTCCATGACTCACATGAGGCCTGAGTATGAAGCCTTGCTTTCCTCCATGTGCCAGGAGCACAGAGAACTGTGGGGGGCCTGGCACCAGGCAGGGGCTGTCTGCTTCTGCCAAGACTCTTGAGCTCTTATCTTCTGGGAGGCCATTCTCTTACTGTCTCCTTGACCCTCAACCTCAGGGAAAACCCCCTACATACAAATATAGCAGGGTTTTTGAGGGAGAAAATCATATTTGACAACATTCATTCAACTTAGAGTAGTTTTGATCAAAACTTAAAGTGGCAAGAACATAGACTGTCCTTATTTTCATAGAAAAGCCAGCTTTTAAGGCAATTTTAATATGTGATCAAAATATGAAACGTATATGGAGTGGGGGTGGGGCAGTGAAAAGGAAGGGAAAGGATGTAGGGAATGTTAGAATCTTTTTCTCCAGATATGCTAGAAATCAAATTGTGGTAAATTGTAGCTAGAACAAGATTATTCATGGTCATCAACAGAGAGTCAATATGGCTGCAGAAAAGTCATTCATTGTTTCATAATACCTCATCAGTGCTGAGCCAGCTAACTTCAGATTTCACATTCTTTTAAATTATTGAAATGCTAAAAGCAGTATGAAATTGCCACACTGAGGGCAGTTTATGAATTTTTTAATCACTTCTACCTCTGAGCCTAAAATTTGGAGGGAAAAAATTATTTAAATCAGAAGATGATAAGTGATTAGCATTTTTACAAAGTCCCTTGCGATTACTATTGCTAATTACAATTTAAGGAAGAATTCAACATCCTCTGCATGGTTGCTACTGCTCTCTGCTTTGCGGCTGAATTGAAAGTTCTTATGCAAATTTATTTCATTACAGTAAAAGGCAAGAGCACATGCAGATTCTGCTATAATTTTGCTAGAATTTGACATCTCCTTCAAAAGGGATTACTATCTTTCTACTTCCGAAAATGAGGTTTGATTAAAATTGATGAAGACTGATCAGTTTTATTCCATTTCTCTTTAATTTGATGGCCTTTCCTTGTGTAGAATCAGTGATTTTAGTAAATATCTAAATACAGTTTGCATTTGAACCATTTCATAGGTTTTGTTGTTTTTTTTTAAATGAGTAAAAGTTTGATTCTGATTGAAGGTTAAAAACAATATTTGGGTTCAGTTCATGGCTTAAAAAGTTAATTAATTCATTATAGTTTGGAGATTAAGTGGTCTGGAAAATACAGACAACTTCTTTTTGGTCCTAGGAAATAAAAAAAGGCAGTTTATTCTTTTTAAGTTCTTAAATGAAGGCCAAAAAAATTCTTCATGTCAAATCTGATGGATTCAAATTTCATGGGTCATGGGCAGCTATAGCAGGAGCCACTAATCTTTATGATGAGAAGGGAAATCACCAGGCTTCATTTTACTTTGGGCTTCAGAAATTAAAATATTTTGTACTGTCACAATCAAATGGGAATGTAGTTAGGTCTGTATGATACAAAGAAATGTGCCCTGCCTGGTTAGCCCTATCAAGCAAAAGTCCGCAAATGTATCCTGACTTCTAAGAATAAATGACAAGCAGCCAAAGAAAGGCATATTACAGTAATCTCACCTGCAAGTTTCCCAGAGATATAAAGAGAAGATGCATAGAGTAAGAGAAGTGGACTTAATGATGCTAGCAAGAGAAGAAGATAGAAAAAATTAACAAACACAATGACCCAGAAAAGCAAAGAAGGTTCAAAGAGATAGGAGATAATAGTTAATAATCACAATAACTAAGATTTATATAGTATTTAATATGTACCAGGCACTGTGCTGAGTGATTTACAGTTCTTGCCTCATCTGATCCTTACAACCATCATGGGAGGTAAATGCTATTTTCATCCTCATTTTTACAAGTGAGGAAACTGAAGCAGAGTGGGGTTAAATGACTTGCCCAAAGTCACACAGCAAATAAGTGTTTGAGGCTGAATTTGAACTCAGGTCTGGGGTCCAGTGCAGGGCTCTGTCCACTTTGAAACCTAGCTGCCCCTCAAAAAGACATTTTTTAAAAGACATTATAATATCTAATGAGGAAACTAAAAATAACTTTCAAGGAGATCAAAGAAAAGAACAAGTTAAAAGAAAATTGAACTTGTGTATGGATACTGCAAAGATGTTTTAACTTTTTTTAATCTATCTCTATTTAAAAAAATGAACAATGACTTTAATATACTTTTGGCAGCATGTTTGAAGAGTAAGGAACTCAGTTTGAACAGGGAATGATCTAGTCAAAGATTATTTAAGCCTGTTGAGCTGGTGCAGGCCTCTAATCCCCATGGAGGCTGAGATTAGTGGATTACTTGAGCTCTGGTGGTCTGAGTTAAGTGTAGAGCTTATTGGGTCTCCACACTAAGTCTAAAGGCAATATGGGAAGGGAATAAGAATAAGCATTTATTAAACACCTACTGTATGCCAAGTTGCATGCTAAGCACTTTACAAATATTGTCCTGTTTCATCCATGCTAACATTATCCTCACTTTATAGCTAAGGAAACTACAGCAGATGGAGGTTAAGTGACTTGCTCCAAATCACACAGTTGTATCCCAGGTCAGAGAGGAATTCAAGTCTTCCTGCCTCCAGCTTCCATTCACTATTCCATCTGACTGCCTATAATGAATCTCTATTGCAGGGGTGGGAAATCTGCTGCCTCAAGGCCACATGTGGCCTTTTAGGACCCAGGTGGAGCCTTTCGACTGAATCTAAGTTTTATAAAACAAACAAATTATTTTATTAAGGGAATTTGTTCTGTGAAGTCTGGATTCAGTTAAAGGGCCTTGCTTAAGAACCTAGAAGGCCATTTGTGACCTCAAGGCTATAGGTTCCCCACCCTTGCTCTAGGGAATTCAACTCTAAGCCATAGATGAGGACAAAAAGAGAAGTTATCTTGAGTGATATCCTACCACTGTTACATACTCATATCTTCCAGAAAAACAATGTTTGCCAATCATTATTGATCTGTCCATGCTCAGATAACCCAGAATGGAATCCCAGAAGATGCTCCATTTTGATCAGCAGTCACTATACTAAAGCACCTGTGCTTAAGTGCTTTGTTTCTAGATATGGCTACCACTTCTCTGCTAAAATCCCTTCAAGGTGAAAAATCGACAGGAACTTGGGAACTTTGGATAATGTCTGCCCATCTGTAGACAGACACTCCTGAATATGGAAATATTCAAGTCAATATGGTAATGTTTCTAGGGTAGAGGGGAGATCCACACTAATATAAGGATTACATTATAATAACTATTTGTGATAACTGAGAAGGAATACACTACACTACTTTTCCTTTATGATTAAAATATGATCCAGATAACCCAATAAGGGGGGATAAGGCAGAGAAAAAAGAACTTTGGAATAATCTTTTTGGTTATTATTTGTGAAAAATCTAAAAACTGTAGCAAAGAGATTACAGCAATACATATCAGATATTATTTATTTTTGAATTTGTACCATGATTTAATAGAATAGAAACAATTAGCATAATTTGTCACATAAACCACAAAAGTACTTATGTTATTATGTAAGTAAATGCAAAAAAGGCCTTTGCCAAAATTATAAAAAAAAACTCATTTATATTTAAAATGACAAAAAGCAAAGAATAACCTGACTTTAAGGTAAAAAGGTATCAAAAACCACAAGATCACATTCTTTGCAATGAAGAAATACTTTGCTTTTCCCCAATTGATAAATGGTCAAAGTATATGAACAGGCAATTTTCACATGTAGAAATTAAAGCTATTTTTAAGCATATGGAAAAATGCTGCAAATCACTATTGATTCAAAAAATGCAAATCAAAACAACTTTGAGGTACTACATCTCACCAGTCAAATTGGCTAAGATGACAAAACAGGAAAATGACAAGTGCTGGAGAGGATGTGGAAAAAATTGGAACTCTAATGCATTGTTGGTGGAGCTGTGAACTGATACAACCATTCTGGAGAGCAATCTGGAACAAAGGGCTATAAATAATTGCATACCCTTTGACCCAGTAATACCACTTTTGGGGTTGTATACCAAAGAGATCATAGAAGTGGGAAAAGGACCCATTTGCACAAAAATATTTATTGCAGCTCTCTTTGTGGTGGCAAAAAACTGGAAATTTAGGGGATGCCCATCAATAGGGAATAGATGAACAAGTTGTGGTATATTAATGTAATAGAATACTATTGTGCTATAAGAAATGAGAAGGAGATGGACTTCATAATTACTTGGAGAGGCTTATACAAATTGATGCTAATTGAGAAGAGCAGAACCAGGAAAAATTTGTACACTGTCATTGACACATCATACGTGTGATGACCAACCTTGATAAACTGGACTCTTCTCAGCAACACACAGTTAAAAGACAACTCTACAAGTTTCAGAATGGAAGGAGATATCTACATTCAGAGAAAGATCTAGAAAGACCAGAGTCTAAATGGAGACTGAAGCAATACATGCTATCATTCTTTTCCATGTTTGATTCTGTTTCTTTTTTTCCCATTGTTCACTCCATTGGTTACAACGCTTCTTGTACCATGTGAAAGTGTTTGCAGATCCTATACATCATTGTATGCCACCATGGTGGGTTGGAGGAGAAGGGAAGAGAGAAAATCTGAAACTCAAGTGATTCTGAAACTGAATCTTGTAAACTAAAAAAAAAAAAGAAAGAGAAAAAAAAGAAATACTTTGCTTTCCTATTATATACATGGTTAAAGCAAGCATGGAAATTTTTCCCAATATTATTTGATATAGTTATGAAAATGCTTGTCATTGAAATAAAAGAGAGAAAAACTAAAGATAAGGCATAAACACAGGCAAAGAGGAGGCAAAAATTTTAACTTTTTATAGGAAACATAATGAACACTTAGAAAACCACAAAGAATTAGCATAGAAGCTAATAAAGAGGATTGATAGGAAGTTAAAAAATACACAATGAATCCACAAAATCTTTTTTAGAAAAGGAAATGAAGAGAAATCCATTCAAAATTACCCCAAAATGCATAAATATCTAGAAATAAAATTCATAATGCACACAAAAACAGAACTTATACAAATATAACACAAAATATTTCTTTCAGAAATAAAGGAGATCACATCATCCAAAAGATCTACAAATGTTTTGGGGTTATACCAACATAATGAAATGATGTTACTGGTCATTAATTTATAAATGTTACATAATGCTACATAGAATATAGATCAGCAGCTCTCAACCAGTGGGTTGCGAACCCTTTGGGGGTCGAATGACCCTTTTACAGGGGATGCCTAAGACTATCAGAAAACACATATGTCTCACTTCTTAGGAAGTGAGAGACTGCTCCTCTATCCATCTCCAGGCAGTTCCACCCACAAGCAGATACACCCACATACCAGTATTAAAGGGTTGCAGCATTAGGAAGGTTCAGAACCACTGATATATATTGACAACCCCATGTAACTTATTATTTCCATAAAGACTATTAACAATATAGACCTAGTATTTGCTGTCACTATCCTAGGATTGTTGTTTGGGGGGGGGGTTGGAATTGTCTTATAGTGTTTGACTTTCGAAACAATAATTGAGTTAATTCACTATAGATTATATATTCTTCAAAACCAGAGGAGAAAACATGTATTCCATATATTCTTAAATTTGTATTTTTCTTATTCTGAACTGAACCAAGACCAGATGAGTATTTCCATGTACAATGTAAAGGATTGCACATGAAAAACATGAATATCTCTTAAGTACTTCTTGCTTTTATGTATATAATAGGTTCATTATGTAATTTTAACGCTGTCCTATTTGCAATCCCTTCTGTTTGTTATTTGTTATACCCTTAATGAAAAAAGAATAACAACAACCTTAAAATATATATGCATAGACAAACAAAATAAATTCCCATATTGTCTAAAACTACATACCTCATTCTGCAATGTGAGTCCCTCATTACTCAGTCAAAAGATAATTAGCATGCTTCATTATTAATCTTCAGGATGATGGTTAGTCATCAGCATTCCTAAGTCTTTCAAAGTATTTTTTTCTTTATAATGTTATTGAATAAATTGTTCTCCAGGATCCATTTACTTCACTTTGTATTCTACCTTTAATGGGTATCCCTTTAGTTTCTAATTCTTTGCTATTACAGACAGAGCTGTTATCAATATTTTGTATATATTAAATTAAAAAAAACACTCTCCAAGATATAGAAGGAAAACCGAGAAAAGGGAACTTCTTCAGACTTAACTCTTGTTGGTGAGAGGCTACTGATGGCATAATTGACCCTTTAGGAAACCAGTCACTGTGCCTCATCATTGCCTTTGTCCAATGGCCAATGCTCTCGTGTTAACTGAGGACATTCTATAATGTTATCAGACCATTTAGGAAACTTCTTTAGTATGTTGTCAAGTAATTGCTTTATAGTTTGTTTATGAAAACTCCATTAAGGAACTTCACTTTGATCATCAACTAACACTCCATCATGTTGTCAGGTTTTTCAGAAAGAAATTTTAACATTTCATTTACGTTTTTAAAAGTACTGTTCTAATAATCAAGTAGAGAGGTGAACAGAGCCCAAACTGAAATATGCAAATACTGCAAAATGGAGGGATAAAAGAAGGAAAATAGAAAGATATATTGTAAAAATAGAAATACAGAATTTGTAAACTGAGTGCATGTAGGGGATGAGGAAGAAAAAAAGTCAAAGAAGATTCTGAAGTTTTACTTTGTTTAAAAAAAAATAAAGTAAATAGAAACATTCTTTGATTTAGGCATTGACAGAGACATGACCTAGTAGCATTGTGTAACTTTCATCATCTAGACGTCTGCTTGAGCTTTTTCTACCTTAAATAGAGCTGCTAAAAAAGTTGTGATACGCCTTACTGATAATAAAAGTGGAAGAATCATGAGAGATATTGTAAAACAATAGAATCATAAATTTAGAACTAGGAGGGAACTTGAGGCCTTGAAGTACAACTCCCTCATTCTACAGATGAAGCAATCAAGGACCATAGAGATTACATGACTTGCCTAGAGTCACCCAGCTACTGAGTGTGTGACCAGGATTTGGACTCCAGTTCTTTTGACTTTTAAGTCCAGTACTCTATTAGGAATACCACCTAACTTCCCAAAAGAGAAAATTATGCTCAGGATCAGATCATTACCAATGGCATGAACTGGTTGCTGGGATAGACATACAGAAAATTCTGATTGGAAGTTACCACTACATCTTAAAGTTTATGATGGAAAAGGAGAGGAAAGAAAAACATAATCTGTAAAATATTCACTCTGGACTTTGGGAAAGCAGGTTAAAAGGATTTGGAGGAAGGATAAGGCCAAAATTATAGAGAAGTCTGTCTCAGAAACTCTCAAGGATGAAATTGTGAAGATACAATGGGAAATATTTCTTATGAGAAGAGAAAAAAGGAATTCTCTTGAAGAGAACAAAAAGAGAAAATAAGACTCATAAACCAATTTATATTTTTAAAAGCTATATAAAGAAGTTGAAAGAAAGGGCAAACTCTACCTAATCTTAACCAGTTCAGTTATTTATTACCACCTATAATTTATCACCCTTTTCTTTCTGTTTCAGTTTTGTCCATTTAAAAGTATAGCATAATGCAGTAAGAATCATGTCAGGGATATGAAAGTTTAAAATGTTTTGGGGCGGTAAAGGAAAACAAGTGCGCGTGTGTGTGTGTGTGTGTGTGTGTGTGTATGTGTGTATAAAACAAATTTGGAGAAAATGAGAGAAGAGAATCATTGCCCAGGATGTATGGAACAGTGATAAATAACATCTAGTAAAGGCAGATCTGTTCAATTGTTAATTTATTTATTTCTCAAGCAAAGCATAGTACCTTTGGACTAGAAAGAGCAGAGAAAATAGAGCTGGTAGGGAATTGCTATCCAGTATAAATAAGGAAAGAGTAAGAAAGCTCCTGACTTCATTTGACACTGAAAAACCTATGATTCATGGTTGCTGAGCCACTGTCAAGGATATTTTAAAGATCATGGTGATTGGGAGAAATGCCATGTGACTGAATGACAAATATCCCAATTTTCAACAAAGGAAAAAAAACATAGAGATTTGAAAATTATCAAGCTTGACTGCAATTTGGAGAGTGTCTAGGAAAGGAAACAGCAATGATCAAGAGATTTGGTCATATCAAAACCACCTTAAGTCCTTTTTTGATAGCTTTCTAAATTGGTTGCTCAGAAGGATTTATGAATATAGTTTGCCTAGATTGAAGAGAAGAACTTAGTATGTGTCTCATGCTAGCATTGCGGAAAAAGGTAGAGAAACGTGGGCTAGACAATGCTATAATTAAATGGATTCAGAGGCAGCTGGGTGACACAGGGATAGAGACCTGGCCCTGGTGTCAGAAAGACTTGAATTCAAATCTGGTGTGAAATACTTATTAGCTGAGAGGCCCCTGGCAAGTCACTTAACTTCTGCCTCAGTTTTCTCAACCTAAAATGGAGGGTCAAAATAGAACCTGCCTCCCAGGATTGCTGTAAGGATCAAATGCATTAATATATGTAAAACACTTAGCCTGGCACACAGTAGGTGTTTAATAAATACTTGTGCCCTTCCACTCCTTTTTCTCTTACATGGTTTAATGTCCTAACTCAAGGAATAGTCATTGAAAGTTTGATGTAAACTTATAAAGAGATAAATAGGAAAGGACTCCTGGGTATCTGTGCTTGGCCTAGTGTCATTTAACATTTTTATCAATGACTTGAATAAAAGCACATTGATGCAAGCTAATAAGATTTTCAAATTACTTAACATGGAGAGGGCACTGAATGTCACAATAGGGATGTGAACAGGTTAGAACATTCAACTAAGTCAAAAAAGATGATACTGGATAGTAATAAATAAGCATTTTTACACGAAGTTTCAAAATATCCATTTCCCAAGTACAAAATGACCAAATAATAATTTGTCTTTAAAGATATGGGGGTTTTGGATTTCAAGTTCAAGTTGAATTTCAAGTTCAACATGAATCAATACTATGATGTGCTAGCCCCCAAAAAGTGAATATAATTCCAACTGAATGAAGGAGAACACAACTTTTAGAAATGAGAAGATAAAAATACTGATCTTTTCTGCCCTCTTCAGACCACCCCTGGAATTTTTTGTTCAGTTCAGGGAACCATGTTTAACAAAGAACATTGATAAACTAGAGGAAATCCAGAATAATGAAGGATTTCCAGTTGACACCATATGAAGAAAGAAGTACAGATGGTTAGCTTTGAGAAAAGTCTCAGAGGATGTGGTGACTATCTTCAAGTATTTGAATTTATTTATTCAGATATTTGAATTCAGTCTGGTTCTGTTTGTGCCCAGAGGGAAAAGTAGTTGAAAGAGGCAAACTTTGGCTTAATGTTGAGGAAAAAATAGTAGCAATTAGACCTATCCATAAGTAGAATGGGCTGACTTGAGAAGTAATGGGATCTCTTTCATTGAAGGTCTTCAATCAAAGACTGGATAACCATTAGTGAGGTAGGTTGTAGTGAGCTCCTTTTTAGAGTATGCTTTTGACAAGATAGCCTCTTGAGATCCCTTCCAGCCTCAAAATTCTGTGTCTATGACGTCCTTATTTTGACCCATTATGTAAAGATTGTTTTCTTATATTCAACCTGATTATAAGAGTATTAAGAAGATAAGTACATATCCATACCAGAAATTAAGCCATGTTTTACTTAGGTATATTCTGTATAATTTGTAATTCATGATATAAACTTGGATCCTTAATGTACTCTGCTCTCTCTTAGTTCTCTGTTGTCAAAATTGAGTCTATATTTGATTTAGAAAGTGAAAAGGTGCCATCTACGCTCTTTCAGCTATATATGCAATATGATATTGCTCTTGGAATGCAACACTTAAAAAGAAAAAGAATCTATATTCTAAAATATTTATAACATCTCTGTGGTGGTAAAGAACTAGAAATTGAGGGGAAGCTAGTCAATTGGGGAATGACTGAACAAGTTCAGATATGTGGTTGTGATGGAATACTACTGTGCTATGAGAAATGATGAGCTCCATGATCTTAGGAAAACATGGATACATTTGCACAAAATAATGAAAAGCAAAATTAGCAGAAGCAAGAAAACATACAGTAATAGCAATATTGTTTTAAGGAAGACTTTGAGTGACTAAGTCATTTTTATTTTTATAAATCCCAAAATGAATTACAAAAGAAATATGAAAGAGGATGCTAGCTGCATCCCAGAGAAAGAACTGATAAATAGAAAAATGTATAGAAAAGTTTTACGTATGTACACATATTTGCATCCAATAGTAGCCATCTGGGACAGAGGGGGAAGGGAAGGGGAAAGGAAGTTACATGATAACTTTATTATATGTTTTAAAGAATAGCAAGTTGTACCTAATAGATTTGCAATTTCTTATATAGTCATCTTTTTCCCCATTCTACCATGTCATGGAAATGCTTGTTTTATTTAAGTTCAGAATAAGAATAAGATAAATTTTTAAAAAATATGTTTACCCATCTTCATTTTTACTTTTCAACACAGGGAGAAACTTAGTCACTGAAATATGAATTTTTTCCACATGAAATGCATTCTACTAATGAGAATTTGGGTTGTTCAAAACAGGTACATGGCCATCATACATCCCCTGAAACCCAGATTGTCTGCAACTGCTACAAAAGTCATCATTGGAAGCATTTGGATTCTGGCTTTTCTTCTGGCCTTTCCCCAGTGTCTTTACTCCAAAACCAGAGTGATGCCTGGTCGGACACTTTGCTATGTACAATGGCCAAAAGGTCCAAAACAGAATTTTACGTGAGTTAATTTCACCTTTATCTTTCTTATAAATAAAATTAGGCTAGGAAAGAATCATGAAAGGTATGGAACTGTAGGGCAGGCTTTGTGTTTCTCTATTTTGGTGGGTCATATTTAAATGTCATACATTTAAGAAAATAAAAAAGAGAAAATATTATTTTTATGGACTTGAATTTTAGACAATATATCCCATTGAATGATGAAGGAAATGAAAACATTCAATTATACAATTCCTGGAAATCTCAGATTTGTATTAATCCTATGCTTGAACATATAAGGAGATCTGAGGGAAGTTGGAAGAATTTTGCCACTTCATAGGTGTTTTATTTTGTATTAATATTGGCCTCTAATATTCTTTTTTTTTTTTGCTTTTTGGAGAGCAATTGGGGTTAAGTGACTTGCCCAAGGTCACATGGGTAGTTTTTGTGTCAAATGTCTGAGGCCAGATTTGAGCTCAGGTCCTCCTGATTCTAGGGCCAGTGCTCTATTCACTGTGCCACCTAGCACTGCCCCTCCATGCCTTTAATAGTCTCATGGTAAGAGTAAATGTTGCATACAATAAAATGCATGTGAGTGTAAACTATATTTAGTTTAATAAATAATAAAAAATAAACATACTTATATATCATTTCATTTCAACTGGAATTTCAGTATTTTATCTACTAGAGTTATTTTTGCCTTTAGAATTAACAAATTATTCAACTGTGATTACTCTTTATTTTCAATAATCCTGTCAACCAAATGCAGTTTGAGGAATACTTTTTAAACTTCATTTATCTTGGCTTTTTTTTGGAGGGGGGAGGCAGTTTGAATTTCTTTTCACAACATGACTAATGTGGAAATAAGTTTTGCGTGACTGCATACAGACAACCCATACATACTAAATTGCTTGCCTTCTCAATGAAGGGTTGGGAAAGAGGGAGGCAGGGAGAGTATTTGGAATTCTAATTTTTTTAAATGAAGGTTAAAAATGTTTTTTAATATGTAATAGGGGAAAATGTCTTTAAAAAGAAAAACTTAAATAAGAATTTAAAAAATAATAATCCTGCAAATTAGCTAAGGTGACAAAAAGATGAAAATGTGAGAAAAAAATGTTAGGAAGATCTTAAGAAAAATGACATGATAATAATTCATATGCAATATATTAAACTACAGACCCCCTGCTTTAAAGATGTTAGCCCTTAATTTTTTAAATATCAGTCATATGTCAACACGATTATCAGGTGATCCTCAACACACGTATGTATGACCTAGTAAAAAAATAGAAGCTAACAGATTAATTTTTCCCACCATATTCATTCCATTTATGATGGTTTTTAAAACCAAAAACCCCAGAACAGTTAAGGATGCTTCTTTCTATCTCTACCATCTAGAAATGGCTTGAGAAGCAAAGAAATTTAGAAAGATGGCAGCTCAGGCTGGTAGAGTACAGGATTTTCTCTTGCATTAGGAATTATCCATGCAGCTTTATCATTTTGTGAATTTGTTCTCTCTCCTGACCTATTTCCTTAATGAGAGTAACAGGTGAATATGCCTCAGCAACTTAAGCATATGGTTCTTCTGCCTTGCTAAAATACAAGTTAGTTATACTCTGACTTTAACAAGGGGTATAAACAATTAGTTCAAAATTGTTTCAGCAGATAGAAAATAAAGACTGATAGATCTATTTATAATACCTGAACCTATTCATAATATTTATATATTTACAAATATATGTATTCACATAATGCATTCATATGCTTTATTATATTTTTATATTTAAGAACCTATTTATAATATCTGTGTTGATCTATCTGATAGAAAGAGCAAAGGCCCAATTCACTTCTAAAAGGAAACATGAGAGCTAGCTAGGGGATCAGTCAAAAACTGAGCTTATGAAGGAAGCTAGGAAAGAGCAAGTTAATTCCAGGCATGGCTTGTACAAGGCATAGAGGCAAGAGATCAGCAAACAAGACAGTTTGACACCTTCAGATTATGTGCTTCGTCCAATTTTCATTACCCCACACAGTTCAGTGGCTCAGTGTCCAGGGCCTGAAATCAAGGAGTCTCCTCTTCATGAATTCAAGTCTGGCCTCAGACACTTGCTGGCTGTCTGGCCCTGGGCACTTAACCCAGTTTTTCTCAGTTCCTCTTCTATAAAATGAGCTGGAGAAGGAAATGCCACATCACTCCAGTATCCTTGCCAAGAAAATCCCAAAGAGGTCACAAAGAATCAGACACAGCTGAAAAAAATGACTCAATGACAATAAAAACACTGTTAAGACTACTTGATGTGTGTAGATTTTTGTTTTGTTTTTAAATGTGAGAAGAACATTCAGAGGATGAGAGCATAGTTTTTTCAAAACTTTTCTGTTTGATTCATAAGCAGAGCCAATTCAACTATGTCTTTTCCTGGTGTGCTCTTATAACTTTTGTCTTTTCCATTGCAGGTACCATATTATTGTGACTGTCCTGGTGTATTGCTTCCCATTACTTGTCATGGGTATCACCTACACCATTGTGGGAATTACCCTCTGGGGAGGAGAGATCCCAGGTGACACAACAGACAGATACCACGAGCAACTCAAAGCCAAAAGAAAGGTATGACTGTTCCCTTTAAACTCTCAGCTAACTGCATGCTAATTCCTTCTTCCCCATGTCCCTTTTGTTAAGGTGAATTAGTCAATAAGCTTCATGTCAAATGGGATGACATTCACAATGGTGCTAGATTGAGGGAGGAAAAATACCTTGAATAAAATATCTCCTTCCAAGAATGCTTTCAAACAGAGTCATTTCTAGTCAGCAGGTTTTAATTGGTTTAAAAGTACACCAAGAAGAAACAAGCATGGTGGTTCAGATTACTTAGTGACTGAAGACTTTCTTGGGTTCCCAGGGTAGGAAGAGATCTCCAAAAGTTATCTAGTCCTTTTCCTACTTCAAGCCTAGTTCACCCTGAAAGCATCTTAAAGTAGGCTGTCCCAGAAGAATGTGTGTCATGCTAATTATGTGATTGATTAGCTTGTGCCCAAGGCCCCACTGCTAGTAAGTGACTGAGGTGAGATTTGAACTCAGGAAGATAAGTGTTTCTGACTGACTGCCCAGTGTCCTATCTACTTTGCCATTTAGCTGCCTCTAAAGGGACATTTCCCTTTTTTTGTAATGCAAAACTCAGCAATCTTAACACCACATCATTATTATTTCTTATTATTATCATTATTATTTACCATACATGGAAACCAATAAGATCTAAGGGTCACA
This sequence comes from Pseudocheirus occidentalis, assembly GCA_028646575.1. Classification (NCBI taxonomy): domain Eukaryota; kingdom Metazoa; phylum Chordata; class Mammalia; order Diprotodontia; family Pseudocheiridae; genus Pseudocheirus; species Pseudocheirus occidentalis. The sequence continues at coordinate 31,859,418 of CM053601.1, read as the reverse complement.
TATCTAAGGGTCACATTCTCATTGTACTCATTCTCAAATTGTATGCAAAAAAGGTCTGTGTACTTTTGGACCCAATACCATCCTTAGTATTTTTGTTTATAAGTGTGGTTTGGTTCACAGAGATTCTTCTACCAGTGCATATCACGTTATTTTATATATTTTACTTTTTTCTGTAATATTTATGATTACACTGGTATAGGGAACTTCCTGTGAGAAAGTTCCCTCTGTTAACAAAGATCGCAACCCACTCTGCACTTTATTACTTTAGAGATTTGCTTAGAGATCTGACTTTCTCAGTCCCATAGCCTCTAGATGTCAAAGGTATAATTTGAACCCAGATCTTCCTGCCTTTTAGTCAAGCTCTCTATCCACTATCTTCATCACTACCCTTTCTTTTTCTTTTTTTTTTCTACTTACAGGGAGCATAATAGTTCACCTACCTACTTCCTGAGGCTACTATGAAAAAAAAAAGTCCTTTGCAAATCTAGTGCTCTACAAATGAGTTCTTATTATCCTCTCGTTCTTCTCATCTTTTAAATTTTTGTTATTTATTGTTATATTTAGTATATAATTCCTTAAATCTCACAAACTGTTTTCTCCACAAGAAGTCCATGTAGTGGAAGTGCAAGTGACCCTGGGCACTTAAACTGTCTGCTTCAACTAACTCATCTGTAAAGTAAGAATTAGCAAAGAATAGTGTCTAACTCTCAGAGTTGTTGTGAGGAAAGAATGAGATGATCCTTCCAAACCACTCTACAAACTTTAAAGCTCTATATAAATACTAGCTGTATTGTTCTTGTCCTTCCCCTGGTTCTGCTTATTTCCTTTTATTTCAATTCATATAAGTCTTCTCATGATTCACTGAATTTTTATAGTAATAGTCCAAGTATAGTCATGTACCACAATTTATTTAGCCATTCACCAATCAATGGACATCTATTTTATATCCAGTTCTTCAGTACTACAAAAGTGGCTGCTAAATCTTTTTTTTTCTTTTTGCCATTGACCTCCTTGGTGGGGATTCTTGGACTTAAGAACATGAATATTTTGTCACTTTGCTCATATAATTCCAAATTGCTTTACAGAATGACTGGGTCAATTCACAGTTCCAGCAAAAGAGTCCTATCCTTCTTTCTATCTTTGACCTCCTTGGAGTATGTTATTCACAGTAGGATCTCTGGATCTGAGGGTATTGACATTTTAGAAACTAGTGACATTTTTTTAAATCCAGGAATGATGAGTTGGCCTCAATCTTTATATAGACACTCTTGTTTGTATACTGTGTCAAATTTCCTCCAAGCATCAAGTTTCATAATAAAAGTTTAAGAAGAATTTTTTAGAAATAACTTTAAGGTTTAAATTAGGGACAGAAACCAGTCTTTGGGGCATGATTTTTATTTGAAAGCACTAACACTACCATGCCTCTGTCCTCCTGAGTTCATTTACTGATTAGCAAATTGTAATTAAAATGAAATGCTCTTCTTGTGCCCTCAGAATTTAAGATAATTCAGTTTAAAGATGAATGTAAAAATAACACCAAGTACCCCATTGTTATATGGGGTACATACTATTTTCCATACTATCTTCCTTTCTTTTGCCTAGATTCCTTTCATTCCTTCATGCCTGGGCTTTTCTTCACATGCTACTAGATTTTTTGGAAGGCCAGTTTTCCAAGACCAGCTCAGTTATCAGCCTAGCTGCTCAGATTTCCTAAGTATTTTTGGAATTCTCTAGTAGGCTTAGTTCCCTTAATAATAGTTATTTGTACACGTCTCTTCAATTGCCTCCTCATAGAATGTAAGCTGTGTGAGGGCATGAACTATTTTGTTTTTGTCTTTGAATCTCTGGTACCTTAGCACAGTGCTTGGCACATAGCAATTGTTTAATAAATACTGGTTAAATGACAGAAGTGTTTGTTGATATCCTACCCACATTCACTAATTGGATATTGTACCTAAACTCAGTATCTCCCTAAAGCCAAGATAGTTTACTGCCTGTTTTCAGGTGAAGAAATTAAAGCTATCTATAGCCCTATGAAAAAATGCTCTAAATCATTATTGATTAGAGAAATGCCAATTACAACAACTCTGAGGTACCACCTCACATTTAGCTGATTGGTTAACATGACAGAAAAGGAAAATGATAAATGTTAAGGAAGATGGGACAATTGAAACACTAATGCATGGTTGGTGGAGTTATGAACTGATCTAACCATTCTGAAGAAATTTGGAACTATGGCCAAAGGGCTATAAAACTGTACAAACCATTTGATCTAGTAATATCACTTCTAGGTCTGTATCTCAAAGAGATCATAAAAAGGTGGAAAGAACCAACATGTATAAAAATATTTATAGCAGCTCTTTTTGTTTTAGCAAAGAATTGGAAACTGAAGGGATGTCCATCAATTGGGGGATGGCTAACCAAGTTGTGGTATATGAATGTAATGGAATATTATTGTTCTATAAGAAATGATGAGCAGGCAGATTTCAGAAAAACCTGGACTTACAAGAACTGATGCTGAGTGAAGTGAGCAGGACCAGGAGAATACTGTACATTTCAAATATCCACCAATGGTAACATCGTACAATGATTAACTATGATAGCCTGAGCTCTTCTTAGCAATGCAATAATCCAAGACAATTCCAAAAGACTAATAATGGAAAATGTGAACCACATCCAGAGCAAGAACTATGGAATATGAATACAGACCAAAGCATATTATTTTCACTTTTTTGTTGTTTTTGTTTTTTGTTTCCCTTCTCATGTTTTCCCTTTTGTTCTGATTTTTCTTTCACAACACAATTAATGTAGAAATATGTTTAACCTGTTTATACATGTATAACCTATATCAAATTGCTTGCTGTCTTGGGGGAGGAGGGAGGGAGAAAAAATTTGGAATTCAAAATCTTATAAAAATGAATGTTGTAATTGGAAAAAAATGTTCTATTTAAAAAAATAGTTTTCTGCCTACAATTGGCCATTAAGAAATACTTGTTAATTAATCATCATTGTAATCACCAGGGCCAGCATATTCTCTTGTATGCAGAAATTGCTTAAGAAGTGTTTGCTGAATCGAATTGAAAGGGTAAATTTCTCCTGTGTGGTACAGAGATTAGAATGCTGGAGGTGGAGCCAAGAAGACTCCACTTTCTGACTGTGTTACTCTGGGCAAGTCATTTAACTTCTTTGTAAAATGAACGGGTTGGTCTCTATAGTCATTAATGTCCTACAGCTCTAAATATGTGATCCTATGACCTGTGTACCAAGTAAGAGTGATTACTGTAAGAATAATTTTAAAACTATGGGCACTGTTTCCAGAACCTATGGGTGTTAGATCAGCTTCATTTAAAGGAGCTGAAGATGGTTCAAATATTCATCAAACCTCCCCTTAGGAAATGCTGAATATTTAACAATTGGACATAAAGTGCAACTTAGAAATTATAACACTATTATGCTTTAAGGAAGGTGCTGGGCGTGACCTCATTTGTCCAGAGAGTTTATCTATCAACTCTCAGACACTAATGTAAAAGGGTCTAAGGAGTCTAGACAAGGGAACTGCATGAATACAAAACTGCTACCACAGTTAGCAGAAGGAAGGAAAAAGACCAAAAGCTTATTTCACAGTGTTCAATCTGCCTACTTTACTTAATAAATAAGATGTCACAAAGTTTCCCTAGTGGACATGGTTATCAGTGAGAATAAGTAAAAATAAAGATTTAGTGGCAAGATTATTTATTAAAATGTTTAAGATTAAGTGTTACAATGGGGGGTGAAGTATTAACTCACATATCTCACATAAGCAAATACAGATAGGGTTTTAAAAGAATGGACCTATTGGCAATTTTATAGAATATTTTATGTTTGTAATAAGCTTTAATGATAGTCCATTTATACAACACTTGGCAGTGAAAAACGTTTTCCTTGCAACGATCCTATGGGGTAGATGGTACAAGTATTGTTTCCTTCATTGTGTTTAGAATTCATCCATTCTCTTTCTAGGTCAAAAGCATGTGTGCTTTCTGTCATAACACACTGCTAAGCTAGGTGAAGATATCACTTTTTTTTTCCTGTGGATACACATTTAAAAAGGGTGTAGCACCAACCTCTGATTCTCTTTAGGTTCTGTCTTTTCCTAGTTTCTCTTGACTTGCTCACCTGCCCTATAGCTATGATGGAAGTTTGGAGTATTCCTCAAGAAAAAGGATTACACTGCTACAATTCACTTTCAGGGTCCTGGTGGAAGCTTCAATGTTTACATTCATTGCTATGGCACCAGTGACCTTCCCGTTTTTCAAAATTAGTCACAATAACACCATTAATGCTTAATCTTGAAATATTTACTAAGCAAAAATAATCATAAAATGAGATTTACTCAATATAAGGAAAAAATATTAATTAAAACAACCATCCATTTATTCTCTTACTAATGAAAATAACATCTGGAGGAGAAAGGAAACATGAACTTTTATAAATAATTAGATTCTTGAGTTAGGGAAACTCATGTGCCTGCAGCAAATCATGAATCTGGACTGTGACATAGGTATCTTTTGTCTCTTTAGGGAAAAATCTATATTATACATTTCCTACTTCTCTTTAGAATCTTTCAATTATTCTGTAGGATAAATGTGCTTCTCTGCTGCAGTTAGGTCACCAAAGCAGTATTAAACATTTTTAGCTAATATCAGCACTAACTCAGGTCTACGGACTTTCCAAAGCCTATTGCCTTGGTTTTATACTGAGGCAGCATGGCATTCTTTCAGTGCAGATCAATTCCTTTTAATCCTAATTAATTAATTTAATTAGATTTGTAAAGCTATTCAGATTTTATTCTGTTTAGGCATTGATTAGGGTTTCCCTTCTTGAACCACAGAGGAAAGTAAAGTGCAACATAGGCAAGTCCTTGAGTCATTTCCCTTCTGTTAGAGTATAGATAGCACTAGATAGAAAGGTAGATTTTCACACAGATAGTTATTAGAACACAGCACAGGATTCTTCTCTGGCAATCAACTCATTGCAGGACTTTCCTCCAGACAGAACTTTATCAATAGCAGGGTATATGGTCAACTTTTCTTAGTTTCTGTCAGCCTCTCAGCAACACTGGCTCCTCACATTCATAGGCACCAATGTTCATTCTCCTCACGTGTCATTCTCTGGGTGCATATGGTCCCATAAGCTTCAATGATCTTTTATTCTTATTTAGTTTTTTTCCTGTTTCTGACTCCTGATCTTTTTATCTCATTTCTCATTTACTTCCTTTACTGAAATCAGCCCTTTTTCATATTGTGATCTATCTCTATCTTAGGTCAAGAAATCCCAAATTCCACATTTCTGTCAGATATGATAGAAGTAGTCCATATACCATAGCCTACAAACAGTTCTTTGATAAGTTTCCCACCAGTAATCTTTAAAGTTACATTCAGTCGAGCTTCTGAGAAACAATGGACGGCAGTCATCTCTACCATAAATCAGCACATGTCCCTCTGGGGTATTACTGGGTCATCAGGTCGTCTCATAACTTTTTATCTGAAGAGCTGATTTTCTCTCAGCACTGTTTATGTTTCTTCAAATTGCTTTTCTCGATGTTCTACATAGAATGTCCCTTTTCTGCATTGCTCAACAAGTAAATTGTCCACATAAGAAAAGGGACAGTACCTTACATTTTCCTACTAGTAAATATTTTTATTCCTTGCAAATCATAAATCTGAATCACAATGGGTATGCATATATAACATGATAATACCTCAAATATTTCATATAATCAACATATTTTGTGTTAGCTCAATATAATTTTTTCATTCAAAACATTACATACAATATATGTGTGTTTATTCACATATATATGTAGTTTACAAAATTCTCATTCATGCCAGAATGCACATAATAGCACACTAATAGCAATGACACATAGTACCTCTCTCTCTTACTTTCTCATCTCATTTTCTCTCTCTCCATAATAAATATAAAGACACATATATACACATATATGTATGTGTACATATGTATATATGTATGTAATGAGCAATATATATGATGAAAATTACAAAAAGCATATATCACAATTTTATAAACAGTTAAAAACATTGAATGGTACAACACAGAGCAAAATGTAGTTGTATGCATTCTACATATTCAGTTAAAGAATTGTTTGCCTCTATGAGTAATCACCTCTTCTATTTTACTTGGTGTATTATATGTAAGTCTAATCATTGCTTTAATAGTTTTGATATTCTTACCTTGAGTTCTTAAATAGTTAGATGGTTATTAGTATTATGTAACTAACCCTGAATATCTAAGGGACCTAAGCTGGCTATCATCCCCCATTGGCACATTCTGGTCCTTTCCTTAATTGAGATAAAATAGGGCTGCTTTGCAATTTAATACTCCTTCATCACCTGAACTACTATTCCTCTATGACTGAGATATATCTGATGAAACTATTTGAACCTCTCCCAACTCACAATCACGTCTTTATCTGAGCTGTAGTCTTCCTCAGTCCTAGGCATAGGATTTGGGGGGTTTTGGCAGTGTGCGTAGCAACATGTTTCTGTTTGCTTTATTTGATGGACTTCCTCTGGGTCTTTTCCTGCCTTTTTATCTCATATACTTTGCAATCAAATGGCACTGTCTTCACAGCTGCCTCTTACATTAGACACTCCATCCCCCCACCATGAGAGTTCTTCTTGATTATTCTCCATACCTAGAATTCGATCCCTCCTCATCTTGACCTCCTAGTTTCCCAGGCTTCTTTCAGTCTTACCTACTATAAGAAACCTTCGTGAATCCTCTTTAATCTTGTTGTCTTCTCTCTCAGACTATCTATCCTCAATTCATTCTCTAAATATATCTTATTTGTCCACAGTTATGTGCATGTTGTCTCCATCATTGAGACATGTGAACTTCTCAAGAGCAAGTATTTTTTGTATTTATTTGTTTTTGCCCTTTCTTTGTACCCCCAAGGAGTAGCACAATTCCTGGAACATGGCAGGTATCTAATAAATGTTAGTCAAGTAAATGATCGCTTTCTTGGAAACAAACTTATTTATTTTATTTACCCAATCTTGGGTTGCTTCTTTAAGGCAGTGATTTTTTTTACCAATTGGATTATTGATCACATTCAACTTTTGGTTCACATCACTTTGTAATTTTCTCTTCAGCCGACATAACTGACTTGTAAGCATGTACATATGTATATCCAACTCTGATCCCTAATCATAGCATGGAAATAACCTGAATTCTTAAAGACTGCTTTTGGAGAACAAGCTGTGTTTCTTGGGGTCTGTGAACTTGTATGCATGTATCATACAGACAGATAGAAAGAAAGAAAGAAAGAAAGAAAGAAAGAAAGAAAGAGAGGGAGAGAGAGAGGGAGGGAGGAAGGAAGGAAGGAAGGAAGGAAGGAAGGAAGGAAGGAAGGAAGGAAGGAAGGAAGGAAGGAAGGAAGGAAGGAAGGAAGGAAGGAAGAAGTACAAAAATTTGCCATATCACTCTAGGACAAATTTCTATCTTAAACAAGTGAAAAGTTGATAACGTCAGAATTCTTTAACTTTATGTCTTCTTCAAGTAAACTGTGATAAATATGTTCTTTGCTCTATCAGTTCTGTAGGACAGAATTCTGTCTTTCAGGGCATGAAATACCAGAATATTAAAATGTGTAATGTTTCCCAAATCACATTTAGCATGTTCTCATTAGCTATTTTTGTTACAGTACAAGCTGATATGAAAAATATAATTTAAACAAACCTTGTGACTAAATCCCTTTAGATTATGCAAGCAAGAAAAAAAAGTCATTTTCCAAACTAAAAATGTCTAATATATTTACTTCCAGAAATTACAATTGGAATGTGTTACAATGATTAGTTTTTTTTTCCTTCAAAATGGGAGGGGGGATATTTTGCACTTTATATAACGCATTTGCCTCCCTCCCCCCAAAAAATAGAGAATTTTGAAAACTTAAACAAAATTTCTCAATATCTTCTATTGTTCTAGCTATATTCAAGGGTGAAAAATCTTTTTCAGGGCCTGGGCAAGATTATATGAGGATGCCAGAGTCCTAAATGCTAGAGAGATGGTATAAGAGCATATTGAGACTCTACACTATTCCTCCCCCCACCTCCAATATTCAACTACATCTTACTTTATGACAAAAGCTTGAGCCATAATTAAGGATGATGACTCCATAGCTGTTTCTGCAGCTATTTGGGGACCTAAAGGCAATGAGGCTATATGGCATAAAGGACAGAATGCTGGGCTTGTAGTCCGAGGCACCTCAGTTTCAAATACTGCCTCTGATATTTTCTAGCTGAGAGACCCAGGCAAATCACTCAAATTGTTGAAGACTTACTTTCCTCATTGGTAAAAGGAAGACATTGGATTAGATGGTGTCTAAGGCCTCTTCCAGCTCTGGGCCTCTGGGCCACAGCACTACTTCTTGATTTTCATTTCCATTCTTCCCCCAATACCGCCCCACACACATATATACCAGCAACCTAGGAACCAGACACTAGAAGGTATGACAAACTAAATCATCTCAGTGGAAGACACCTAATGGGAGGATTGCATGGGGCTGTGGCAAGAGGCTAAGAGTTACATCAAAATGTAAAGATGTTAAAATACTTAACATTATATAAGTCTGTAAGCCATGGTTGCTTCACTTCACTTTTGCTTTGTTTTCTTTGTTTGAGAGAAAGAGAGAGAGAGAGACAGAGAGAGAGAGAGAGACAGAGACAGAGACAGAGAGAGACAGAGACAGAGAGAGAGAGAGAGAGAGAGAGAGAGAGAGAGAGAGAGAGAGTGTATGTGTGTGTGAAACTTTATCCCTTATGGTAAATAAGATTTAATCAAATTCCTGACCAAATAAATTCTTTTCCATCTTAATAAAGCATCTTTTATTTTATTTCATAAACCCAAAGACTACATTGGCCATTCAGTGACTTACTGTTCATTCATTTCAGTCTTGTCCATTTCTTTGTGACCCCATTTGGTGTTTTCTTGGCAAAGATATCAGAGTGGTTTGCCATTTCCTGCTTCAGCTCATTTCATATATGAGGGAACTGAGGCAAACAGGGTTAAGTGACTTGCCCAGGGTTCACAGCTAATAAGTTTCTGAGTAAATGTAAATAATAGCACCTAATAGTAAATGTAAATAAGAATAGCACCTAATTCCAGGTTTTTGCGAGAATGGAGTGAGATATTTGTAAAGCACTTTTCAAACTGTAAATTACTATATAAATGCTAAATATTGTTATTATTCTTTACTCACCACTCGACAACGCATTTAATTGCTTGTCACTCATAGTTAAACGCACATCCCTCCTTTTTGTCCCTTTGACAACTTCTGCCTCAACAAAGTGTCTAGTAAGTGTCCAACATTTTTTGAATTCAGGTTTATCTGAATCCAGACCCTGTACTCCATCCACTGTGCCACATAGTAGCCCAGTGAATTACAATGACTATAGCTAAAGCTGAATTCATTTTTCCTCTGAACCCCATCTCTTTTGATAACTGTCTCCCAGATCAGAACTTCACTGTCCCTTTGGACTCCTTGTTCTTCTGCTTCTGCATTTTATTAGCCAAGTCCTTTAGAGTCTAACTGTAATATTCCTCAAATTCCCACCTTCCTTCCAATTCCTATTGTGACCTGACTAGTTTATGTCCTTGCCTCCTCTCATCTGATCTATGAATCAACCAACAAATGGTTATTCCCTGACTTCTATGTCCCAGGCACTGAGATGGCTATAGAAGATAAAGAAACAAAGAGAGATACAGAGAGAGAGACAGGGACAGATAGACAGACAGACAGGCAGAGAGCACCCCTGCCCTCAAGGAGCTTACATTCTACTGGGGTGGGAGGTTAGAGAAACAACATGAACAAAAACAGAAATCAAATATAAAAGTAAATGAGAAATCATTTTAGTAACAAGTACGACAGTTTGCGTAAGCATACTAACAGTTGAAAGGATCAGGCAGAGGCTCTTGATGGATATGACAACACAGATAAGTCTTGGAGGGAAAGAGAGATCCCAAGGAACAAAGGTAAGGAGTGAGAGCATTCTAGGCAGAAAGGACAGGCTGCAAAAAAGACAGATTATAACAGATTTTCTCATCTATTATTCCAGTTAGAGGTTTTGGGTTTTTTTTTCTTTTTTTGTGGGGAGGGATAATGACTTTCCTCCCTGAGTGTTCAGCACACTGTCTTAAAGGGTTTGTTGAATTAAATAAAATGATTCACAATTTGCATTGTACTATATGTCTGTATTCTTACAGACTAATAGAGTTCACGCTGATAGATTGTATTTTTTTGTAAATAGTATTTCTTGACTATGAGTTTCTGACATAACAGTCGAGAAAATATGGCCTCCTCTTCCCCTTCCTCACTGGGTCCCTCTGCTCATCACCAGAATCTTGATACCACTCTCCCAGTTCTAGCTGGAAAGCATCCAGACTCTTGTAGGTTGATGGCATCTTCTGATTGTTGGTACGGGGAATGGTCTAACCCATTAACTCCCCTACCACACACCTATAGGCTTATTCTACAAACTATCTTCATTCTTCTTCCCAGGGAACTAAGCAAGTTGGATGACGCTGCCTCAGAAACTTACTAATGTCCATCTGCCTCAAATACCTCAACTGAAAAATGTAAATAATAATAGCACCTAATTTCCAGGTTTTTGTGAGAATGGAGTGAGATAATATTTGTAAAGCACTTTTCAAACTGTAAATTGCTCTATAAATACTAAACTCGACAATGCATTTAATTGCTTGTCACTCATAGTCAAACACAAATACCTCCTTTTTGTCCCTTTGACAACTTCTGCCTCAACAAAATTATTTTCCCTCTAGCTTTGTCTCTCCTTTATTCCTCATGGGAGTCAAAGCATAACCTTAAATCTGAGAGAAGGACTACTGCTAGCTAGGAATGTATCAAGGGAAAGGGAAAGTGTAAGGTCTGAAGTGACATCTCATATAATAAAGAATTGGTGACACCAGTCTCTGGAGCCCCCAAATCCTCTTCATAACATTCACAAACATCTCTAACTATCTCTTCATATTTTAATTTAGCCTGCTTTTCCTTAAGCTCAAGCATTCCAAATGAGTAATAAGCTATTTGTTATTCAATGCCATTCCCCTTCTGTTTTGTTTATCACTATTATTGTAATTATGAGTAGCTTAGTGGATAAAGTGCTGAATATGTAGTCCTGGGATCTACAGCTGAAAGAGATATTGGAGGACATCTAGTCTAGATGTCCTCATTTTACAGATACAGTAACTGAGGACAAAGGAGGTTGATGACATGCTTATAGTCACATAAGTAGTAAAGAACAGAGACAAAAATTCAAACTCAGGTCCTGGAATTCTGAAGTCAGCACGCTTTCTACTGTACAATTCTAGATCACTCTGATTGCATAAGTAACTTTGAGACTTACTAGCTGTGTGACATTGGGCAGGTCATATGATCCCACTGAGCCTCAGTTTGTTTTTTGTAATCTATGAAAGGAAAAGTGTGGATTCAATGACCTTCAAGGTCCCTTCAAACCTTCAATCAACGATCTTACCTTTGACACTTACTAGCTGTGAAACAATGTGTAAGTAACTTAACTTCCCTGTGACCCAAACTACCTAAGACTAAAAATAATACACAAGCAGTTTGTGATTTGTTCCCATGGAAGGAACCCTCCCCATCCCATCACCACCCCTCAGTCCAGTGCTGAACAATGGACTCTCAAAAATATGTAGCATACTCTCTAGGTTTAATGTAAGTTTTAATGTGTTGTTCACATTCTTTCCATCACTTTCTTAAGTCTAGACCATCAACAACATAATAAATCAAGCCCTGATTTATAGTGTTTGCCAGTTTCCAAGGTGTGAATGAGCATCCTGAAATTTTAACAATTAGCTCAGGAATCTTTCAAGCTGACTTTAACAAACTATTGCCTCACACTGACAAAAGCAGAAGCACTTGACTTTTGATGTATTGTAACTATATTGTTTCCTACAAATAGGTTATTTCAGTTAGGTTGTGATTAAATAAATTTTGTGGACTTACCCAGTAAAATGTATCAACATTTCTAAATTATCAACCTAACATGGGAACTTTTGGAACACAATTGATTTCTAAGTTGAAGATGGCATGTACTTAAAAACTCAGAGAAATGGAGGGAGGGAGAAAAAAGAAAGGAAGGGAAGAAGGGAGGGAAAAAGGGAGGAAGGAAGCAATGAAGGAAGGAAGGAAGGAAGGAAGGAAGGAAGGAAGGAAGGAAGGAAGGAAGGAAGGAAGGAAGGAAGGAAGGAAGGAAGGAAGATAGGTAGGAAGGAAGGAAGGAAGGAAGGAAGGAAGGAAGGAAGGAAGAAAGATAGGTAGGAAGGAAGGAGGGAAGGAAGGAAGGAAGAAAAGAAGGAAGGGAGGAAAGAAGGAAGGAAGGAAGGAAGGAAGGAAGGAAGGAAGGAAGGAAGGAAGGAAGGAAGGAAGGAAGGAAGGAAGGAAGGAAGGAAGGAAGGAAGGAGAAAAGTCTTTTTGAATCAGAAGACATATGAATGTCAGAATACTGACAATGTGATCCTGGTCAAGTGATTTAACCACTCAGTGCCCCCAGGAAACTATTTAATATCATAAATTGCAGAGCTGGTGCAAATCTGCATTGGCAGAGGAAGTTTCTTCATACAGTGCTCCCTAAAGTGATGAGATTACAGGAAAGGCAGCACAGTTTAATAAGGGTTTAAGAGCCAAAAAAGATCTGGGTTCAAATCTTACTTCTGATGGTTACTACCAACGTAACCTCGAGCTATTCATGGAAACTCTCTGGGCCTCAGCTTCTTTTTTTCTATAAAATGAGAGAGTTAGACTAGATGGCCTTTCATGCCCTCCCCAGCTCTAGGACTATGATCTCATGGTTCCAAAAAAAATTCATTTTCAATATGTAGTTTCTAGCTTCTTTTGACAATATAAACAAAATGCAGAATGAGTTACTCCTAAATTTTCCTTTAAATGATTTGTCGCTAACAACAAAACATATATGAATGATTAATTTACTTCACTTGAAACAATTCCATTTGTATAGTTCCTTACATAATAGAATTTAAAAGCTAGAAATGACCTTGAAGATCATGTAGTCTGACCCCATATTTTACAGATGAGAAAACTGAGGACCAAACCGAGGTCAATATTGTACATGAGTTAGTGGCCATTGAACCACACTACCATTCCTTCCTTCCTTCCTTCCTTCCTTCCTTCCTTCCTTCCTTCCTTCCTTCCTTCCATTCATCCTTCCTTCCTTCCTTCCATTCTTCTTTCCTTCCACCCTCTCCCTCCTTTCTTCCCTCCCTCCTCCTCTTTCTTCCTTCCTTCCTCTGACCATTGAACCATACTGCCTCTGAAATGACTGGGGAAGTCTGAATATGGAGGAAAGGAAGGGAAAGGAATAAGCATTTTTATATCTACCCCTGTTTTAAGCACTTTACAACTATTCCTTCATTTGATCCTCATAACAACCATGGAAGGTACATGCTATTATTATTATCTGCATTTTATAGCTGAGAAAACTACAGCAAATGGAGGGCAAGAGATCTGTCCAAGGTCTCACATCTAGTCAGTGTCTGAAACTGATGTTGAACTCAGATCTTCCTAATTCCAGGCCCATCACTGTAGCCACTGCTCTACCTAGCTGCCTAGATATGCCTTATTTAGAACCAAATATAAATTTTTTGCCTCTGGGTAGAAAATTCATTCTTTACATTTGGCAACTTTTCACAAAGAGATCACATGTTTATGTGTATTGAATTGCTCCATGTTCTCCAGAGTCACAAATGTCACAAGTATTTAATAAAAACAAGTTATAAATCAATCCATGCTGAGTACCCAGCCTGCATGCCAGATGAGCTGGGCATTTTAGGGAAGAGGAGAGAGATCATGATTTCAATTTTACTTTCAAAGACATTAATGTCTCTCTTGTGGACATAAAACATATATGTGGGAAAAATTAAATGACCCCATAATACAGAATGGTGAAATATCAAATGAGTGATAGAAGCAAAACAGAATGCCAGAATTCAGGGAAGTTGGAGGCATTTTCACAAAAAGGACAAAACTTCAATATTTATTAAATATTATTTGGACAGATGAAAAGCAGAGGAGTGAGCTGATAAAACAATTCTTTAAAAGCTGATAGCTATGTGCAGGTTGCCACAATCAAAAAAATTCATCACCCAGTGGTCAGGCAGGTGACGAGTCTATTCATCCATTGCTAGGGTGGTCCTCAGACAGCAGGTACAATTCATCATCAGCATTATACTTGAAGGTTTTTCCATCACAGTAGAATCTAAAAGAGCTGGCATTTCACTGCCAATTCTTTTGAGGACCCAGAGTCCCATCTGTATCAGCAATGACCCATAGCATACCCAGGGCAGCTGCTAGCACAGGTTCTTAGATCTGATTTACTAAAGGAAAGCAACTCAAAATGGGTTAACAATCTTTCTTTAATCAAACAAACATATCATTTACCTAGTTCAGGGGAAAAAGTCAGCACCCTGAACTCCAGAGAATACAAACTCAAGTTACAAGCACAAGTTACAAGCAGACCAAGAAACAGATCAGCAGATGGGCTTCCAACCATCTGACCATAACATCCATTACCTATTCAAGCTACCAGAGAGGGAAGCATCAACATTAGGTTTTTCAAAGCTGGGAGGCTCAACGGCTTCCCAGAGTCTCATCTGGCCAAATTACACAACTCTTCTCAAAGTGAGCCCCAAAGCAAAGCTGCACATGAGGGCATGAATATATACCCTTCTCTTAGGTCAGAGATCATCACAGCCCTCTTGACCCACTGTCCAATCACAAAGTAACAAGGTGCGGCCATTCCCAAAAAACAAGCCTTCCACCACAGGTTCCACGTGACCACATTCAGCCTATTAGGGGGCAGAGTATACTTTCAAATCAGGGAACATTCTTGGAGCCACTTAAGCCTATCAAAGGGTCTAGGGGGCAGGAAAGATCTTCAGATTCTCATTACACCATCTAAGCCTGCAATATGACTTTTGAAATAGGAAAAAATATTCTAGGCAAAAAGACTAGAGCTTGAATCTTGCCTCATGAAAGTTGGGAACTGTATGACACTGTGAGCAAGTCATTTGGCCATTCTGAGTCTTACCAAGTCACTTGGCCATTCTGAGTCTTACCAAGTCACTTGGTCTTACCATCCTCATCTGGAATATATATATATATATATATATATATATATATATAGATAGATAGATAGATAGATAGATAGATAGATAGATAGATAGATAGATAGATATAGTGTGTGTGTGTGTGAAACACTGAGGTTCCATTACATGTTTTTTGTCTTCTTAAGTATATATTAAATTTAGAAGTAAGATGACTGCTTTGCATTCCATTCTGAACTTTTTGTTTTTCTCTGTGCATTTGAAAAATTGTGTTGTTCTTTTTCACTCTTATCACTACTCAAGACCTCATCCAACAGAAAGTATGAAATAATTTTTAAAACATTCATTAATTCTTTATTATATAAGCCTTGTGCTAAGATTTGGGAACAAATTGAAAAGTGAGAGTCACTGCCCTCATGGAGCTTATATTCTAATTGAGGAAGACAGCACTTAAGAGACAGTTTAGCTTTAGTGTGTGTTGAGATACAAAACTCCAAATGATACATCAACAGACAGATGGCAAGGCCCAACATACATTGAAAAGACAGATGGCTGGGTTTAGGCAGCTCCAAGGTGTAAATAGAGTCAAGAAAAATTATTCACTGCATCAATATGTCTAAAAATACACATACCATTCTATAACCCTAGTCTGTCACATCTGTGCCAAAAGGCAGAAGGTATACTTCATCATATGCCTTCTGAAATTATTATTATTCAATGCATTCATCAAAGTCCTTTATAAAAAGTGCTTTCCTTTAAATTATTATGGTTACTGTGCTTATTTATTATTTTCCTAGTTCCATCCATCTCACTCTGTACCAGATTATTTTCTTTAGTGCATATTAAATTTAATGCAGGGTAGTCCAAAATGACATTTTAAGCATTAACAATTTAAGTATTAAAACTGCAGTAAGACTTATGAGTTTCCCTGTATATGTTAGTAACACAACTGTCTTAAGACTCTCTGAATTCATCACATCTGTCATTTCCTTTAGAACAAAGATATTCCATTATATCCATATACCACAATTTGTTCAGCTTTACCAGTTGTTGGATGCTCTCTTTGTCTCCAACTCTTTAATACAACAAAAAGTGCTATAACAAATATTTCTTACACCTAGGTTCTTTGCCTCTGCCTTTGACATCTTTGAATTTTGTACCTAATAGGTGATGCTGATAGAAAATTTAAAGATCTCAAATAGGGGTTTTTAACCTTTGGGGGAGTTACGTATTACTTTTTGTAGTCTAGGGAAGCCTACGTATCACTTCTCAGAATAATAGTTTTATCCTCATAAAATAAAATACATTAAATAACAGAGGAAGCTAAGGTTGGTGAAATAAAGATGTTATTTTTTCCCTTCTAAGTTCCTGAACCCCTGGAAATCTACCCACAGAGCTCATAAGAGGTCAAGAAGTTATGACTTAGAGGAAGTCCTCTAGTATTGTTGCAAAGAAATTCAAAATGAAGTTTTATGGAAGGATCTAAACATGGATCACACAAAATTAGAAGACATAGATGTGTTGTGATACATGCCATCACAATGACCAAAGCCATGTAGTGAATAGTTTACTGTGGGGAAGGAAAGAAAACAGGAAAGCAATTAGAACCCTATTGTCATCACTTAGTTGTGAAGTTTTAAGTGCTTGGGTTCCAATGATGATAAAGAGAAAAGAGTGGAAGTGACAAGTGTGAATGAAAAAAAATCTGACAGTACTTGACTGATTGAAGGGATTAGAGAAAAGGTGAAGTCAAAGAGAACCAGAGATTTCTAACCTGAATGACTGGCAAAGATAGTTCTGTGTTTGACAGAAAAAGAGAAGTCATTAGGGTGAGCTATTGGGAAAAAAAGAGAATGGGGTCAGTTTTTACACTGATAAAAAAAAATCTGAGGGGAGATTTTGTTAATGTATTTTTAAAATTTATTTTAATTTTATTTCTCCCAGTGTTCATGCTATCTCCCTTCAAATTCCTCTTGTCAAATACAACATTGGAAATTTAAAAAAACTAAGAGATTTCTAATTAAGTTACTTAGGATATGAGATTGCAGTAAGTATTTACTTATACTAATAGTTCCCTAGGAGGGAATGTTCCCCTCAGTTGTTATTGGACAGATAGTCAGTCAAAATGCATTTATTAAGTGCCTACTATGCTCCAAAAACTGTGCTAAGAACTGGAGATCTAAAAAAAGGCAAATAATAGTCTCTGCTCTTGAGTAGCTCATAGTCTATGAGGGAAACAGGAGAAAACAACTACATACAAACAAAATACATATAGGATAAACTGGAGATCATAAAGAGAAGGTACTAGCATTAAGAACAATTTCTGGCTATACTTTCCTAAAGCTCCAGCAGAATGGACCAAAATAACACAACTTATTCTTCTCTTGACTAGCATGAACACCTAATACCAGAAAGATATGATATTCTTTTGAAAAGATGATAGATATGATTTCTGTGGTTTTACAACTACAATGGGATGGTCTGTTTCTCAGTTCTGAGCCCCATTCAGCTTATCAACTACCATGGTTTAATTTTACCTACAAAAATCATACTAGTGATAATGATGTTGCAAGACATCTGGGTAGCACAGTGGATAGAGCACCAGGCCCAGAATCAAGAAAATTCATGTCCCTGAGTTCAGATCTGGCCTCAGACACTTACTAGTTGTATGACACTGGGCAAGTCACTTAACTCTCCTTCATTTTCCTCATCTATATAATGAGCTGGAGAAGGAAATGGCAAACCCCTCCAGTATCTTTCCCCAAAAAAACTCTAAATATGGTCATGAAGAGTCACAAATAATTGAAATGACAGAACAATGACAAATAATAATGGTTGCTATTTTCTTTTCCACTGAAGTCCTGCCCTAATGTCTCATCATAGACCAGAAGAGATTACTGGTTATCAAAAGCCTACCAATGCAATGCAAGCTCTGGAATGCCCTAATATGAAGTATGTCCCCCTACAATCTGTCAATTAATAAGCATTAATAAATAAATAGGTATTAATAAAAGTATCCATAAGGTGCTTGTGGATACAAATACAAAAAGAGAGACAGGCTCTGCCCGCAAAGAGCTTACATTCTACTGACCAACCTGGCTAAGCCTAATCAGGCTCATTATCAAATGGCTGGCCACCAGGTGGTGAAACATTTAAGGATAATAAATTGTGAAACTGTCTCCTGAGAAGGGAAGGGTTGCAGATCTGTGTTAACAGAACAATCACGCAAATTAATGAAGTCATAGTTTTGTTTTATTTCAAGTGAAAACCTGGAAGTATTAAAGGAAGGAGGATTATCCTTAAGGCACTAACTCTTGGCAACATTTTATGTTCCCTGTGAATTATTTTTCCATTACTGGTGATGGATTAATGTTAATCCAGCCACAACCTCTTGAAGTTTTGTTTTGTTTTGTTTACTCAAAGCATTCATTTACAAAACAACTGGTTTAAACCAATGGGGAATTCCATAGTGAAGGAATAGTATAAGAATACTTAACATTAGTTATTTTCGACAATTGAACACTTGACTCTTCAAAAGTAATTTGTTCTTACCCAGCAGATAGTATCTATTTCTGTTGTTGTCTCAGCCTAATTCTTTTGTATGACATCCAAACGTTTATGAGGGGCAGTGTGGTATAATGCCTAGAGTTGGCTTCAAAGTCAGCATTCAAGCACTACCTCTGACACACACTGTCTGTAGGACCCTGGGTATGGGTCTTAACCTCCAAGGGCTCTACGTAGCTTTCTAAGCCTGCATAGAAGGTGTTAAACTGCAGTTGTAGAGGGAGGTTCCTCATTCAGGAATCCCCCATGCTGATGAAATCACAAGTCCAGTCCCTAATCCTATGCAAATGAGTAATAAATTGGTACATACTATATGTCTTATGTCTCTCTGTATGTTTGATTTGCAGAGAGATCTTAGATTATACCAGGGTTCTTCATCATTTCCTCATTGATGCATAATAATATCTTCAAAGAATAGAAGCCATTATCTTCTTATATCAAAAAACTCTCTTACTCAGTTGTCTATAGTGAAAGTGATGGTACATCCCAGTTAGCTTAATCATTCCATATTTCATTGGTGCTTTCATTATTCCTTGTCAAAGATCCTGAGATATCCCATTGTTCCAAAAGTATTTTCATAGCCCTCTGCAGATAAGTTCTTGGACCTGGAAAGATTGCTTCTTACTCTTCTCTTTGTGCATAGAATGTTTATTCTTCTTTGTTCCTAGACTTTGAAGCAAGCTTCAATACTATTATTAGTCTAATGTAATGACTATCAGACTTGGTTTAATATATTTTTAGTATTTTATCAGATAAAAATTTTCATGAACACTCTTTTTCCCTTTTCAAAGGACTACTATCCATCTACCTTGTATTGTCCATCTCCTGACTATTCTGTCCCCATCTCTTCCACTCCCTTCAAGTTCCCAAATGGCTTCTTATTTTTTAGTTATGGGTTTAAATCATTTCAGCTCCCTGATTCATAAATTGTGATATGTGAGTGATTATTCCAATCAATCTTCTTTATTTTCTATTTAAGGACATATTAAAAATAAGCTTGACATTATGGGCATGGATCAAATTAAAGAGAACAGCATAAGAAATGAAGAAGGTAATGGGAAAGATGAATCAAAATGAGGCCAAATTATAATTGGGCCAGTCAGCAGTGTCCCCAGTGAAGAATTTGAAGTTTAAGCAATCACCATATCTAAATAAACATTCATTACCTCAACCAAGGTCAATCAAATCTGTTGTGTTTTGATTCAGATCCTACTCTCTCTTCTGGAAAGAAAACCAAGGATAAAACATCAACTTTATGAATTTTAGACTATGCAGTAATGATTTATTCACACATGATATTTTATTCATGCTTGCCATGAAGCCGTAGAAATAATGTGTATTTTCTTCTCCATCTAAAATGAAAATTTCAGAATTTCTTCAATGGAGGAGAAAGTCAGTTAACTGGTTTTGCTTTCCCAATTGTGAGAAGCCTCACAAGGCCTGAGCAAGTACTAAGTTTCTCACCATTTGATAATTTTGATAAAGCATAGGAATGATTCCCAAGTTAAAATGCAGGGCATTACTTCATGCTGTGTCATCCAGGTTAGTTTTTCTGAATCACTTTTTTCCTCTTTTTTTGCTCTTTATTATTAGGGATGGCCCTATGGGAAGAAAGAAAAGGGAAAGGGGACAGTTTGGAAATGTAGGTGATACAAAAACAAAAAGCTATGAGTAGAAATCACCTGGAAAGGGCACTGACAATGTCATATATCAATATCCTAAATCAAGCAACACTATTTTTTTCTTTTTGTAGGGGGAAAGGTAGAGCAATTGGGGTTAAGTGACTTGCCCAAGGTCACACACCTAGTTTTTGTGTTAAGTGTCTGAGGCCAAATTTGAACTCAGGTCCTCCTGACTCCAGGGCTGGTGCTCTATTCACTGCACCACCTAGACTCCCCTGGCAATGATCATTTTAATAATAATAATAATATCTAACATTTATATGGTGCTGACTATATGCCACTTTATAATCATCATCTTGTTTGATGCTCACAAGAGGAGGTAGGTGATTGTCCCTATTTTACAGGTGAATAAACTGAGGCAAACAGAAGTTAATTAACTTGCTCAAGTTCAAACAAATGTCTAAGATCTTATTTGACTTCAAGTCTTAAGCTCTATCTCCTACAGAAATTTAGGTTGTAAAGATTACAAAAAAATCAATAGTCAGAATTATAATTTTATTTTTTATACAATTATCTTTTTATTATTTCTATTTCTCTTTATTTTTTATTTTTCATTTATAATATTTATATATGTTTATATTTATATTTCTCTCCAAAAGTCAGGTTCTTCATCTGTAAAATAAGGGAGTTAGACTGTCTGGCCTTCAGTTTTTAAGTGAGCAGGACCTAACTTTTAAGAAAGAGAAGGGAATATGAATATGTTATGTAGCTCTATGTGCCAGGCACTGTGCTAAACACATTACAAATATTCTCTCCTTTGACCTTCACAACAGGTCGGTATTACTATAATCTTCATTTTACACTTGAGGAAATTGAGGCTAATAAAGGACACAGCTAGGAAATGTTTGAACTGGGGTTTTCCTTGACTCCACGTCCAATACTCTATCCACTGTGACACTTAGCTGCTTCTAATTTAAAAAAACCTTGTAATATAAAATATTGAGCTTAAAAGAAAAATATATTTGGAATTTTAATTTACATTACCAAAAGAATGGCAATAGAGTTTTATTAGCTGAACTGGTACTTTTTAATTTTGAACTTAAACACCCCCCCCAAAAAAAGCATTTTCATGCATATAGCAGAATGAAAAAAGAGGATTCCATATGAAAACCAACAATTTCCATTCCATACCACTTGATTTTTCTTTGCATCTATTTATATTTCTTCCCAGGTTTGTTTGTTTGTTTCAACCAGATTGTTTTCATGATTACCCCTGTGTAATGTAGTTTTAAATCTGATACTTCCTAGACCACCTTTTTTCACATTTTTTTCATTGATTTCCTTGATATTCTTGACCTTTTGTTCTTCCAGATGAATTTTGTATTATTATAAAATGATTTTTGGTAGTTTGACTGGTATGACACTGATTAAGTCAATTAATATAGGTAGAATTGTCATTTTTATTACATTATTTCAGCCTACCCTTGAGGAATTAATATTTCTCCAATTGTTTAAATCTATCTTTATTTGTGTGACATATTTTGTAATTGTGTTCATGTAATTACTGATTTTGTTTCAGCAGATAAACTCCCAAGTATTTTATATCATATGCATTTATTTTAAAATGCAATTTCTCATTCTATTTCTTCAAACTGAATTTTGTTGGTAATATACAGGAATGGTGGTGATTGATATGGGTTTATTTTATATCCTGCAACTTTTCTAAAGTTATTAATTGTTTCAATTAGTTTTTTAGTTGATTCCTTAGAGTTTTCTATCATCTATAAGACTGATGATCTTGTTTCTTCATTGTCTATTTTAATTCCTTCTATTTTTTTCTTCCCTTATTTCTGTAACTAGCATTAGTAGTACAATATTGAATAATAGCAGCAATAATGGACATATTTCCTTCATCCTTGATCTTACTGAAAAGGTTTCAAGCTTATTCCTGTTACAAATAATGCTTGCTGATGATTTTAGATACATATCCCATTATTTAGATACATATCACATCATTTAGATACATGTCACATCATTTTAGATACATATCACATCATTTTAAGGAAAATTCAGTCTATCCTTATGCTATCTAGTATTTTAGTAGGAATGAATGTTGTATTTTTCCAAAAGCTTTTTCTGAATTTGATATGGTCAATTATGCTAACAGTTTTCCTAATACTGAAGCAGCCCTGCCTTCCTGGTATAAATCCCACCTGGTGATAGTGTATAATGTTTGTGATTTATTGCTTCAATCTCTTGCTAGCATTTTATTTTTAAAATGTGTATTCAATATCCATTAGAAAAATTAGTCTGTAGTTTTCTTTCTCTATTTTTGCTCTTTCTGGTTTAGGCATTAACATCAAATTTGTGTCATAAAAGGAATTTGATAGGATTCCTTCTTTTCCCATTTTTCCAAATACTTCTATACTAGTATTGGAGTTTATTGTTCATTCAGTGTTTGGTGGAATTCACTTGTACATCTGTCTGTTCCTGGGAATTTTTTCTTAAGGAGTTCATTTATGGATTGTTCGATTTCTTTTTCTAAAATAGAGTTATGTAAGTGTTCTATTTCCTCTTACATTAGTATGGGCAATTCATATCTTTGTAAATATTCATCCATTTCACTTAGGTTGTCAGATTTATTGACATATAATTGGGCAAAATAGCTCCTAATAATTGCTTTAGTTTCCTCTTGTATTGCATTCAGCCTTTCCATTTTTGATACTGGTAATTTGTTTTTCTTCCTTATTTTTAAATCAAATTTACCAATGGTTTGTCTATTTTATGTTTTTTTCATAAAACCATATCTCAGTTTTATTTAGTAGTCCATTGTTTTGGGACATAGTTTTTTACTTTCAATTTTTAAAAAAATTCTTTGATTTTCAGAATTTCCAAGCCAGTGCTTAGCTGAGGATTTTCAGTTTGTTCTTTTTCTAGATTTTTTTAGTTGCATGCCCAATTCGTTGATCTGCTCTTTCTCAATTTTGTTGATGTTAGCATTTAGATATATAAAATTTCTCTCTAAGTACTTCTTTGGCTACATCCACAAATATTGATACATAATATCATTGCTGTCATTCTCTGTAATGAAATAACTATATTTTATGTTTTCTTATTTTATCCATTCATTTTATAGGATTAGACTATTCAGTTTCCAACTAATTTTTTAATATTTGTTTTGACAGCCTTTATTGAATGTAATTTTTTCTTGCATTATGGTCTGGAAAGAGTGCATTTAATATTTCTATTTTTCTATATTTATTTGTGATATTTTCAGCTCTTGTAAAGATGTCATGTGCAGATGAGTGAAACTTATATTTCTTTCTATTTATATTCAGTTTTCTCCAGAGGTCTATCATAGATATAATAGATAAGCCTTCTAAAGTTCTATTCATTTCTTTAACTTCTTATTTATTTGTACTTAGATTTACCTAAGTCTGAGAGGGAAAGATTGAGGTCCTCCATTAGTACAGTTTTACTTTGTGTTTTCTCTTGTTGATCACTTAACTCTTCCTTTAAGAATTTGGATACTATGTGATTTGGTGATATAGGTTTAATACTGATATTACTTCATTGTCTATGGTACCCTTGAGTAAAATGTAGCTTCCCTACATATCTTTTTAAATTAGATCCATTTTTGCTTTTGCTTTGTCTGAGATCATGATTGCTACTCCTGCCATTTCTACCTCAGCTGAGGCATAATAGATTCTATTCCAGCACTTTGCTTTTTTTTTTTACCATATGACTGTTTCAACTGTGTTTCTCATGAATAACATATTGTTGGATCCTGATTTCTAATCCATTCTGTTATCTACATATATTTTATACGTGAGTTTATCCCATTCCCATTCCCAGTTATGAATACTAACTCTGTTTACCTTGATATGCTCTCTCTCTCTCTCTCTTTATTCCTCCTCAAAAGTCTGTTTTGCTTCTGACTCCTACCTCCCTTAATTTGCCCTCCCTTCTGTCAGACCATTCTTTACTTATCTGCTTCCTCTCCTACTTCCCTATGGCTAAGATAGATTTCCATACCCAACTGAGTGTTTATTTTATTCCCTCTGAACCAAATCTGATCAGAGTAAGGTTAAAGCATTTCCTACTACCACCATTTCATTTTCCCTTATGCTGTAAAAACTCTTCCATATATATATATATATATATATATATATATATGTATATATATATATTTTTTTTTGAGAGATAAGTTTCCCATTCTTCTTCTTTTCCCCTTCTCCTAATTAGGGCAGTTAGAAGAAATATACAGAGGGCACAGGTTTGATTTGACTGTGACAGGATGGTCTCAAAACAATTAAGGAGTGAGAAAGAGGGGTGTGCTAGGGTATGGGGACCGATGGGCCTGTACTCAGAGAAGTGTCTATCAGATACTAACCTTGCTCTTTAATTTTTCTTTGGGAAAGAGTAACACAGGATGAGGGGGCATGAACTGGTTGTGAAATGTATCGCAAATCTTACTACATTATTTCCACCACCCCCAAATCACACCTTTTTCAAACTTCCAATTTTTCATCAAGGGCAGCACCATCCTTTCCAGTCTTACAAGATTTTAACCTTCTGTAATCCTTGACTACTCTGGTAAAAATAGTCTTATCCTTCATCTTTGTAGACAAGCCTCTTTTCTGGATGCTTAGTCTCTCCTCTCCCTTCTTGAAAATGATGTCCATATATCACCTATAAAACAACTCTCAAGTCTACACACTTGAAAATAATTTTTAATCTATTTTAAAACTTCTAAAGAGTTTCAGAGGATTTTGAACCACCTTGTAAAAATCATAAAAATACAACATCTTCTGATGAGTTTACAAGAACAACTGACTGATATCAGGTAAGATGGAAATGTATTAGCCAAATTTCAACAAAGGTAACTGGTTGGGATTTAAAATTATTATGATTTAGGAAGCATAACAAAGGATGAGCCCCTTCCATTTGGATATATTTATCTATGTAGATTGTTTTCCAACTACGATAACCATTGCCACCAAATATCAAAATAAACTTAACTTAGAAGTGGACCTCCAAATTGCTGTTTCACAAAGCATGAAACCAAGATTTTCAAGAATTATAGAGCATATTTAATTACATTAATGTCACTAAACATGTCCTTATGAACAATATTTAAGAGAGAACATGATTTTATTTACCATTAATTAATTAATTGAAATATTTCATTATTATCCTATCCAGCATGCTGTGGTCCACAGAGTCACAAATAGTAAGACACAACTGAACAATCTAACAACAATAATTACAAAGCTTCTTCCAAAATCTCTCTCTAGTCTCTGTTCCAAAAAAAATTTTGAATAAAAACCTAACTTATGTGCCCATATCTTCACACCACACATGTTGTCTTTGGAAAGAGAAGGAGCTTTTAGAAGAATAAAGGCAATTAGTACACTGATTAATGGAAAGGAATATAAAACCCAACCTCATCAGATCAAACACCAGGCCTTTCTAAAGCAAGTGTTCCTAACCTGCTTTCTGAATTTTTAAAAATAATTCAATAATTGTATTTCTCCATAAATGGTTTTCTTTTCCTGTGTGAGACTGTATATTTTTATTTCATGCATTTATAAACATCTCATTTCATTGTTGGAGATACTGACCAGGAGGTGAATGAGGGTCACACAGGTAGTAAGGGATAGAATTAGGACTTACACCCAGGCCATCTGACTACAAATACAAGATTTTGTTTCCTCAATATCATATTATTTGTGCCAGATAGATAGAAAAGGTTTCTAGTTTAATTTTTTAATGTCCTATGTCTCCCCAAGAAGAGACAATAGAGAGAGGCAAAAATGATTTATTTTGGTACATCATCAACATCACCATCATCATCATCATAGCTATACTTATATCATCCCTACTGTGTGCCAGACACTGTTCTGAGTGCTTTACAAATATTATCTCATGATCCTCACAACAACCCTGGGAGGTAGGTATTATTATTCTAAGATCATTTTGGTAGAGTCCTCCTTGAAGACAGATGGAAAAACTCATAAAGTCTTTGAAGATGAATTTTCCTTCATGATACCTTTGGCTGGAACTTCTACTTTTTGTTTTATTTCTAAAATGTATTCACTCTCAGCTTCTTCCAGGATTGTTCCTAGATGCTAGATCAAATTTACCCAGAGGAAGACCAGACACCAAGCTAAATGTTATTTCTCAAAGTTCATGGAAGCTTACTTCTCAAGAAACTGTATTATTCTTCTTCTGCTGATGGCCCTTTTCCTATAACTCAGTTTTTAAAACAATTGAAGACCTTTACTTCTTTCTTAAATATCATCACTTGAGTATTCTTTCCTTCTGATTTAGAGCCTTACAAGAAATCTATGAATGTCTCTAACTTATCTCATTCTTTTCTTCCACTTTCTGCATGGGACACTTCTTCTTGGCTTTACCTTAATTCATTGCTTCAAAGACTTCCAGTTTTGCTAGTGTGGGTGCCTCTTCCATTGACATATAGGCAGCACTCTGGCCAGCACTTAACTTTTTGCAAGTCTTTGGGTCTAAGAAAAAAATAATCATTATCTGGTAGGCAGCCCCTCTAAAGGGCTCTCTGCAGTTAGCTATGGGAAAAAAGACCTAGAGTTCCCATGCCCATCTTCTTTCCAGCTTGGTAGATTATGCCACAGTTTATGTTGCACTGGCATAACCTTTAAGAACCCAAGGCCTCTTCCCTAATATGAATTGAAGAAAGGCTTATATGGATGGTGACAGGAAACATGTAACAAATTGGGTTTACAGGACACTAGAACTAGAATTGGAAGGGATGATAAAGGTCCAACCCCCTCTTTTTACAGATGAGGAAAGAGAAGCCCATAGAAATTAAAGTATGTGCCCAATGTCATACAGGTAGCAAGTGACAAAGGCAGGATTCAAATCCAGATCCTCTTATTCTTGAACCAGTGTTCTTTCCACAATATTATGCTACTTCTGAAGGCTTATAAAAATAACTCATTGTTTAAATTAGTAGCTGAACCTCTTCCTTTGTTTGCCACACCTTGATACATATGTTGCTTTTATGTGCATTATATTTGGACAGATATGCCCAGTTACCACTGATCATTCTCTAATACTGTGCCAAAGAGTTCCCCCAGGAGCACAGACCATGGCAAAATAACCTCCAACTAACACTGCGGCTTTGTGGGGACTCATAAAGCTTAGTCTGTAGGAGTCCCCTCAACCTCTTGCCATATAGTTAAAAGTTTCCAAACAAAAATGTATAAATGAGAGGGACAGAGTAGAACACATCATTCATTCCTAAGCCATATTCATACTCTGAAGTATGTGAAAAAAGGTTTTGGGGGTTTTTTTCATCTTTTCCCAAAGGTGATCCAGAAACTTAATCCAACCTGTAAATGTGGGGAGGTAGGAACTTCTGTGATTTCATGTCTTGAATTATTTTAATAATTTTTATGCTTCAATTAACAAAAGATAACACTTTTATAATGCATATATTTCCTGATATTCCCTCATATTCTGTGATAAAGGCATAATTAACATTTTCCCATAGCAATAAGATTAGTGTGCTTTTTGTTCCCCCTGTACTTCAGGTGAGATCTATATCAAAAACCAGAGAAAATGTTCACCATCTCCACCTGGACCTATTTCCCTCTTACTGTACAGAATTTTATAAAGCTACAAAAGTGGCAAGAAATGTCCATGCATATATGATAGGTCATAAATGAAGCAAAGAACATGATTTGAGATCTGTTTCTGGGACTTTCCCAGTTATTTTACAGTCAGATCCCATAGAAATGGCAATGAGTAAGATTGTCCTTACACAGATTTGGCGGAACTATGTACTTTGGAGGTAAAAATTTGTCTAAAGAAATCTGTGACTATAAGAACCCTAAAATACAGGTGCCAAATACATGATCTTCAGGCTGCTTGCTGTCCAACTCCTGAATGTGACCCTAGTCAGACTAAAATGTAGTTGGGAAGTATTTAATAAAATAAGTAAAAACACAATAAACAAAATATTAATACACAGTTTTAAATCAGTATGCAACCTGTAGGGATTCTTAATTATAGTTTAGTAAGCCCTATTTCTATTTAAGTTTGACACCACCGCCCTAGGAAAATGGCATGTGTGGAAGTTTTTACAAGAGGCAAGAACCATGGTCAGAGGCAATAAGACCCTCTCCAGTTGTGTATTTGCTTCACATATATCCTTCTGCTTTATTAATATATGGTGCTCCATCACCAAGTCATTCTGTTACCTTTAACCTATTCCTTAAATTTCCAAAAGTAGACATAATTAATGAAAGACCTGGTGTTAACCACTTCAAAGATCTTTGACTATTTATTTTGTACAAGCTTAAAACTGCATTAAGATTTTGGGGACTGTGTGTCTGTGTGTGTTTGTGTGTGTGTGTGAGTAAGTAGCTTAAAACTGCATTAAGACTTTTGGGATATTATGTGTGTACACACATATATACATGTGTGCATATACTTGTCCATATGTAAAATGATTGTATGTATATGTCTGTGTGAATGTGCATATAGTCATAACCAAAATTTTATGTACCTCCACTAAAGAAGAAATTTTAATTGAACTCTAAAAAGACTATAAATCAAAAATAAACAAATAAAAATTTAATAAACTCAAACCTTTTCTGATAGGCTATTAAGCCTATTAAAATTAGATATATAATCCCTGTTTTGATGCCCCTTATTACAATGGTGAGAGAGCAATGAGTGGTTGAGTTAGGTGAAAAACTTCAGATTAGATTTTGAAGTGGAGATTAATGAAAAAATGAAAGACAGGATTTATGTATTCAAGAACTTGTCTCTTGAAAGTGCTCTTAAGATCAGGACTAAATAAGAGTCAAAGAACTGGTCCCTTTTGGTAGATGCAAAGTGAAAGGTAATCCATTCCTCTTCTGAAGTAAGATGGATTCCTTGTTTGGCAATAAATAGAAAAAAGCAGCCATTTAATCAATTACATGTTTGCACTTTTCCACTATTTGTTCAAATCATTTCTGTTCCTTCTGGAGTCAACAGAAAACTAACGGATGTTTCCTTCAGAAATCTTAGCAGCAAACCGAAACTAATGACTTTTTTATACCACATACATTTTAGCTGAAGAATTTTTAAAAGGAGTCAAGAATGGATTTAAAGAGCTCCATGAGTATTATGAAAACAACTGATTGCTCTTCAGTTCTGAATCTTTCACAAGCATCTGAAATCCCAGGCATGCAAGGTTGACCACATGTTGCAAATACGATATAGCCATTTACTTTATGTGGTTTAATTTCAGGAGTGCAAGAAAAGACATCCAACTCCCAAAATAATCTCCTTGTCTACTCCATGATGTTTAAATATGCTTTAATAGAATACAGCAGTCTTCTTCAGTCATACTTAGAGTTAAAGGTTAACACACAATTACCCCTGGGCAAAGAAATTCATTGACTTACATCCGTGTTATAGCATACGTTAGATAGAGTATATGTTTTCCTAACTAGAGAGTAAATTTAGATGGGGGACATGTTTACTGGCAGGACTGTCCATTAATTAAGTGATAGAAAGTGAGGCTGAAGACATTAAGGGAACTTCATCTACTTTATAAGTCTTCCTTGGGGTGATTCTTGTCACTGTACTGGGTAAATTATTAATCAATCATTCAGCAAGCAATTAATTACTTCCTATGGGCCAGACATTGTGACAATGTCAGTTTAGCAGCCAATCCTTGGGGATGCAAATAAAGGCAAATATGTGGGCCCTATCCTCAAAGACTTCACATTTTAATGAGAGACACTATATAAAGAAACCATGCACACATAAGATATATACTGAATAACTGACAGTACCCTTAGAGGAAGACAACAAGTAGTCAAATTCTTTCCCAAGATTAAGGCATAATTAAGAATTTTTGAGCCTTGGGATAAGGCATGAAAGATGCCCTCAAATGAAAAGAAATCAGGACCAGAGATCCTAGGACAGTTGCATGAGGGGTAGTAGAAAGAGCTCACTCCTGCAAGTCACTGGGTACTTTCCAACCTAATGTGTTAGGTACTTGGGATACAATGAAAACAAAGCAATCCCTGTCCCTATGGAATTCACATTCTACTTTGGTGGGTGAGGAGTAGAACACGTACTACAGCATAATGTGAGGAAGGAAGGAGCATCAGTGTCAATGAAGACCAAAAAGTTCCTATACAATTGCCAAATAGAGTACGTGAGATGAACCTCAGAGGAATTCTGAGAGGTAGAGGTGAGAAAAATTCAATGTATAGAAGAGGAGAGTGAAATAAAATAAGCCTGAAAATACAGAATCATTTGGTAGTGATTAAGTAGTTAAAGTAGATGGGAAAGGGGGAATTAAAAACAGTTCTCAAAAGAACTATATAGCATAATAATTGCTTTAATTATTATGCTAATTCCAGTACAGTACTATTCTTTTTTTTTTTTTTTTGCTTTTTTGGAGGAAGGTAGGGCCATTGGGGTTAAGTGACTTGCCCAAGGTCACAGGGCTAGTTCTGTGTGAAGTGTGTGAGGTTGGATTTGAACTCAGGTCCTCCTGACTTCAGGGCTGGTGCTCTATTCACTGTGCCACCTAGTTGCCCCCAGTACTATTCTTAAATGATGTTAAAAGGTATTGGATATAAGTATTTTTAATCCACATAAATATGGTAAATTTCCCACTAGGCAACACCATTATTCTCATTACCCTCCATGTTTGGGAATTTTTTCTTGGAGTTTTCATATAATAAAATATAACATACAATGAAAATGGTTTAAATGAAAAAGGTTTAGCAACTATTTTGACCTTTTATCCATTGTTAGCATGTTTGACAATTATGGTTTAGCTCTTCTTTTGTTTATTACGCTTGTTTTCCTTTGAGAACAAATTGTCTGATGGAAAGCCCTTAATTTTATTCTTTGAATGATCACAAGTTTGGGTGAAATCCCTGCAGGCCCCCTTATCTGGGTCTTTTCTTTTTTTAAAGAATTCTACGCACTCAAAAGACCAATTTGTCCACGTTGGAACACAAACAACAAACATATATAATTAAGGATCATATCAATTCATAATGCATTTATACCCAGATGCAAATTGGTAGACAGTGTAGGAAAAAAAAACTTGAGTTTGTACATTAACATCAGTAAACTAATTACTCCAACAGGGATCGTTTAACAGGACTACTATCTTAGCCTTCCAATTTAATTTAAGCTCTTGTGGGAGACGCTAAGCTGTAAAATCTTTGAGTTGAGTCTTGGTGATCAGCTCCATAATGGAATGTTTGTTACTAGTTTTTAAAAAAAGGCAATAGCCAGTCATGCATGTCCTAGTAAATATTTAACAACCAGATCCTGGGGGGTAGATGGGAAGGAAATGTATGTGGTATACATTTTTAAGTTAAAATGTTTTATTAACATATTCTCCATCACACTCCATCACAAAACAATAAATTAACCCTAATTTGTAGCATTTGCCAATTTTCAAGATATAAATGATCACATAGAAAATTTAACAATTTTGTAAGATGGTATAAGCCTTCTCTAGGACACCCTCAGATTCATAAAACGGTATACCCTCCATAGAGCATAAAGACTAAAATAGACATTAGCTCTCTAATTTCATTGATACAGGAAACTCATGAATAAAGAAACTCACACTACCAGTATAGGTCCACACCTTCTCCACACACATCTTTAAGAGATGTCTAGAGCCATTCAGTAGCACATCCAAGGCCGCAAAGCCAGTCTGTGTCAGAGGCAGGACCCAAATCCAGATCTATTTTCTATAGGATGCTGCCTCTCTTCATAACCCATAGAGCAGATAAAAGCACAAAATAAAAAGCTATGACCCTATCATCCAGTACTTCTACGTGGGCACCCCTTTCTGACTGGTACCCTAGAGAAAAAGAAAGGATATGGAGCCAAGAATCACAGTTGTTTCAAGCACTAATTTTCATATAAAGTGTTTTATGAATATTAATATAATGCTATCCTTGTCCACTAACTGGAGAGGTAAGTTACTAGTGGAAGAATTGAATCTCAACCACATTAAAATTTATTCTATCAATAAAACTAGAAAACATAAAGTAGAATTTGATAGAAACTCATAAGCCTTTTTTAAAGAAAAGTAAGCAAACACTGTAGTTTGTGCATTCAAAGGCAATAAGAACCATCACTTCATGGACCAGTTGGTCATCTGACTTTACAGCACTCACAGTAAGCATAAATAAACAGCTGATGTCTTAAGATCTATTAGTAGAGGATGAAGATGTCATCCTTCAAACTGCATCAAAGTTTTATTTAGTGAGGAGGAAGGACTATGGAACCTGTATTGGAAAAATATGTTTTGGGATTGAGAAATGAAAATAGGCCAGTGGTATATTATTCCCACTCCAAGCAATGATGATGTGGTTCCACAATTGTTACAAAAGAAAAGCCATGCAGTAATGGTCATAGGAAGGTTTGAAGTGATGATCAGTTACTCCATGCCAAGGTAGCCACTTATTGGTTTGACAGAAACCATTGGGGAATCTAATGAATTCCCAAAACATATGTGTGTATGTGTGTCTGTGTGTGGTGTGTATGGTGTATGTATGTATATACATAGGGTTTTTCATTTGTATTTCCAGTGCTTAGAACTATTCCTGGCATATAGGAAGTGCTTAATATACATTTAACATATTAGATTATTGGAGAGAGAGAGACAGAGATAAAGAGATCCCTTGAGTCTCACAAATTTTATCAGAAAATAGAGAGGAAAAGAAAATTATCCCCCAAATATCTGCAAATATTAAATACTCTCAGTAGAAATAAATAATAATTCACTGGGCACATTTGAGAAGAAAGTGAACAATAAAACCCATGGTCTCATAATATGCTTAGAAATGAACAAAATTTTGGTAAGAAAGTATGCTGGAAACTCTAATGCAAGGAACGAAAATCAACCTCAGATCTTTCCAAAACTTTATAGAATGCAACTCATGACTAGAATACGGCCAAGGAAATGCATACCTTACTAACAAAGAATAGGATAGATAAAATGGACAGTGGAGGAGCATTTTATTTTGAGAAAATACAATCATGGCAGGAAATAGTGTAGAGCATTTGACAGAGATTCAGTGGAGAAAGAAGAAACCAAAGTCATATTATTTTGAGAGTATATACATATATGTGTATAGATATATATATAGAGATATATCTGTGTGTATGTATGCACATATATGTATGTGTGTATATATACTCTCAAAATAATATGACTTTGAGAGCATATGTATATACACACATACATACATACATAATATGACTTTGGTTTTACATATATATATTTATATATTTATATATACATGAGGAATTTGGGAGATATGAAATTTAGGCATGATATAGCAGTGATGTAGAAGATGAGAAGCTAATTACATTTTTGTATGTATTAACAATAATTTCATTCTTCAAGAGGTGATGAAAGTAGCAAGGGGAATTTCTGGTCTAAAATAGATTCTGATAAGGAATAAGGAATTAGTTGTTAAAGTAGAAATAATGAAACCCTTGGGAGGATGTGATAGATAGAATTTGTGACAGAGGAAAAAAAAAGGAAAGCTGAGCCTATTCCAAAAATTACAGTAAGTTTGGGAAAAGTGGTTTCATAGTTTAGGGAAAGGTTGTGAATGATCCCAAGGTCCAGAATCTACATAGGACACCTAACCCAAGAATGACGTGAAGATTAAAAGAGGGAATTTTGATGCCACAAAATAATTATGATAATAAAGAAAAAATGAAACATTCTAAAGAGATTCATATGAATGCACAGGGTACAAGTTAATCAAACTTACATTTTCAAAGAAAACACATAGAAAATGCAAGAAAGGGGGCAGCTAGGTGGCACAATGAATATATCACTGGTCCTGGAGTCGACAGGACCTGAGTTCAAATGCAAACTCAGATACTTAACATGTACTAGCTGTGTGAACTTGGGCAAGTCACTTAACACCAATTTCCCTGTCTACCACTCTACAAAAAGGAAAAACTAAATTAAATTAAAAAAAGAAAAGAAAACAAAGGAAAAGAAAAGAAAAAAACAAAGGAGATGCTATTGAATACAAAAGGTTGGCCCAATTCCAGGACAAAAAAAAAAGCAACAGAAGGGCCGTCTCTACCTGGCAGGAAGACCTAATAATGACCAAAATGATTTTTAGTAAGAAAAGAGAAGGAACAAATGAAGGATAAAATTGCTGCTAAGGAAGGTACAGTGGATCCTTCACGTGGAGCAATATTGTTATGAAAGGAGCAGAAAATATGTTTTTACTTAAATAAAATGTTTTATCAACTAGCAAAGGATGATTTAAGATATTCCACCTTTCACAGATGATCAATTTGATTCCTGAAAAAAAATTGAAAAGAACTTTGGTTTAACGAAAAATACTAAAATGTGTGTTTAAAAAAAGACTGTTTTCAGGCAGGATTTTGACAGTTTGGAACAGAAAAACTGTGGCTTAAATTGCTTTGTAATTGATGTGAGATGTTATCTCATTTGTATTTGAATAAATTAATGGCTTAAAGGGACAGGAAATAATTTTATTAATTATCAATATTTTATTTTATTAAGTATTTTAGCATTTTATTTTGGTATTATTTATTTTGTTAGCCTTATCAATATTATTTTATTATCAATAATTTGTTACTGAAAGTTGATAAATATTTATTATGAAGAAATAGTTTTGAGGACACAAAATGTGATGGAGGATAATGGTCCCTCAAGTCATTTGCATAGAACTGTTGTAACACAACAGGGTAAAACTAACAAAACAAAAGATCATATAACTGTTTAGTGAGTACAGGATAATTAAGCAAGGACTGTTAATTTCACATGAGGAGATGCAATGAGTTTGTACGTCATAACTGAAACTTAAACTCTTGAGCAGTAGGAGGGTCTGAATTAAGCCATTGAACTAAACCATTAAGTTATTGTGGTAAAGAGATTAAAGAACAGGCAGGAGAGGAAGCCTTCACAGGGGGCTAAAAAGTAGTCTTGTATTTCTGAGGAACTCTTTAAAGAACCCAGAAGCTAAAGTAGCCAGCTAGTAAGAAGAGTTTAGCTGTTAGTTCCTGGTTGACTGAATAAAGTTGGGGTTCCATTCATTACCCTTTGATGTAACCTAATAATTAAGAGAGGTGAAGTCTTGACTGCTGGGCTGGTTGGCACTGCAATACTCGACTGAATTTCTGAAATAAGGGCACTAATTCAGAGAGAGTGCAAGGCATTTATGTGACATAGAAATGTTTGAATATTGCACCTTTTAAGTATTAATTGTTCACCAGTCTTATACACAAATTGACTTATCACAAAATAAACATGTGCCATAGAGAGCAGAGTTCTCAAGCATTAAAAGAGGTACATTCATGAAAAAAATATATTAGGGGCAGCTAGATGGTGCAGTGAATAGAGCACTGGCCCTGGAGTCAGGAGGGCCTGAGTTCAAATCCAGTCTCAGACACTTAAGTAAAAGGAAAAAAAACCTCTAGTTGTGTGACCTTGGGCAAGTCACTTAACCCCAATTGCCCTATCTTCCCCCATGCAAAAAAAAAGAAATATCAAAACATATCCCTTTCTATGCCTTGTTGCCATTTGTGCCTTAGGCAGATAACTACCTTGCCTACTTCTAGGCTTGGCTCAGCACTAATGACTCATATCAAGTGATTCCATCTGATTCCTCCTAGGTACACTTTATTTATGGAGTGTTTTTTTTTAATAAACTTTCAGCATTTCAGGATAATCAAAATGGAGTTATGACCATTATTATGCAAATAGTCTGACGAAAAGGAAAAGAAAGAAAAACAAAATAAAATAGAAGAAAAATAATAAGACAATAAAGGAATCAGTCATGTAAAAGGCACCAAGAATGACTTTTTAAAAACCAAATAGATAACAAGATAATGTTCTCAGACTCAGTTCCCAAGTTCTCAGACTCCAACAATTAATAGCAATAATTTATATTTGATCCTTTACTTTGTCAGGTAATCTTATTAAAGACTAGATCCTCAAATTAGATTATTTTATGGGAAGTGATTTTTTAACAAGGAAGAACATTCATTTAGAAATGTACCTTAGTGTTGGAACAAGGTCCATCTTTCTCTTTGTCTAATGCCAAACTCACATTCTTATTACACATTTATCATAATATACTTTGTGTTATATTGTTCTCTGCACATGTCCCATCTTCTTTACTAAACTGTAAGCTTCCTGAAGGCAAGAACCACGTACTATTTATTTTTGCATCATTAACCACAAGCACTAGGGGCACCTAGGTGGCACAGGTAATAAATGTGTGCTGTGCAAATGAATGCACAAATTAATATCTTGAACATCTCTGGATGAAAATAAATAGTACTTCAGGACTTAGAAATACAATGACTTGAAGTAAGATGGTTCCCATCAGGTGTCACATTTTCAAAGAATAGCAAAAATGACATTCTACTTTTAAACTATAGTAATGTTTAAATTAGACTAATAGGCTCAGGTAGGTCATGCAGTGAATAGAGCACTGGCCCTGGAGTCTAGAGGACCTGAGTTCAAATCCGGCTTCAGACATTTGAAACGCTTACTAGCTGTGTGACCTCGGGTAAGTCACTTAACCCCAATTGCCCTGTCTTTCCCCCTCAAAAATTAAAAAAATAAAGAAATTAGACCAATAATTAAAATGTTTCCTATTCACAAAATAATAAGTGATGTGGTAATCCAATACAATGTCAGATTTCTAAAATATATATAAATTAAATATAACATTTTGAAATGAATGTTTGACCATTTTTCATTCTAAGTTTTGGTTAATAGCTAAAATGATTTATAACTTTTTCTTTCTTTGGCACATAATATATTTCTTTTTCAAGTACTACAATATATACATCGTGTGTATTTTAAATGTTTTTGGACATTTGCACATTTGGACATTTTCTTTCCTTTAAACAAGAGTTCCATGAGAACAGGGACCATTTGATTGCCTTTCTTTGAATTCTCAGTGCTCAGCATGGTGTTTGGTATATAAGAAGTGTGTATTAAATGTTTTTGAATTGACTGTCTAGTAATTCTGCTACTCACAACTCTCCTCCTTCTTGTGGTTGTCAAAATGTTCCAGTACATGCCAGGCCCAATTTCATTTGGAATAAAAAATGTTGCTTTTGGGAAGTCCTAGATTATGGTTGCCAGGAAGACAAACATATGTTTGAGCCTGTCAGTCTTGTACCTTGGAAAGCTTTGGAGTTAAATAAAGAAATAAGTGGGCTTGAAAAAATGACAAATATGAGGAATTAAGAGAAACATGGGGAACCATGTATGAATTGTTAAGAAGTAAAGAAAGTGAAGACCCTAGAAATATATAATGACTACAACAAGGAAAATGAAAACAGTACTAAAATGAGACAGAATTCAGATTAAATGCAATGACCAATACTGTCCATGTTATGCATCCCCCTCTTTCCAATGGAATGCAGACTCCGCAGAAGGCAGGAACTATTTCTACATCTCTGCTTTCCATCTGTAAAATGGGAATGATAATATTTGTGTTTCTTACTGCACAGGGTTGTTATTAAGATCACATAAGATAATACATGCGAAGTGTTGGGTAGATCATAAAGTATAACAAATGGATGCTTTTGTTATGATATAAGCATGTATATGAAGTGCCTGAAACCCTAATACTTAAGCATTTTCTAGGCGAGTAACTGAGGAAACTTAAGTTGACATCAAGTGAGGTCAACTCAAATTTGTGTATCTTCAACTCAATTCCGTTGCAATATCCCCATTTCTACCCTCCCTCCTATTATAACTGAGCTTTAAAAACACCTTAATAGTGATGGAAGAGAGGGGCAGAGTCAAGATGGCAGCTTAGAAGCAGCAAAGCACCACAGCTCCCACACAAACACACTAAAAACTCATAAAATGGGACTCTAAACAGATTTTCAAGCTCCAAAACCCTCCAAAAGACAGAAAGCACATCTGTTGCTACAGGCAGCGCAGCAGGCAGG
>CM053601.1:31787522-31820573 GCA_028646575.1 Pseudocheirus occidentalis | reverse complement strand
TCTCTCTCTCTCTCTCTCTCTCTCTCTCTCTCTCTCTCTCTCTCTCTCTTTCTCTCTCTTTTTCTCCTCTTTCAACAATCACCAGTTAATATCCAGTCTTCAGTTCCTAAGAATTCATACTTTATCCGCACCACACTACTTCAACTTTTCTTTCAGGGGTCAGTTTCCTGATTTCAAAACTTTTTTTTTTCCTTCAGCTTTCAAGGAGGATGCTGACTCCTCATCTGCATTAGACACCACTGCCCAACACCTTTTTGAAACTCTCCCTATTTTCAATAACAGTGCCCTTTTCTTGTTCTCTCCCTACATCTTTGGCCATTTCTTCTCTCTGCAAAGCCTCTCTGGTCAAAATATATTATATAGCATGGATAAATAAAGGATAAAGCAAATATTACCTATGTATTATGTGCCAAGCACTCTACTAAGAGTTGGGGCATAAAGAAAAGTAAGTCAAACAGTCCCTGTCCTCAAAAGGCTTATATTCAAGCAGGGGAAGATAACATAAAAAGTGAGGAGAGGAAGGGTATGGTACAAATGTGGCAACGTGATACACACTGTGCAGGCTATACTATGGAGGTATGGTTCCTGGCCAAAGGAAGAAAAAAAAGGCAAAGCTTACCCAGGGACCAAAGTTCTTGAGGAAAGGGGATGAAGAGGTGGCCCAAATTCAGGCATCATGCTTTTTATAGTGCCATTTAGGCAAGAAATAAGCTGAGATACTTTATGTACCCAGATATCTGGTGGGTCATGGAGGTCATAGAATTAGCTACAGCTGATGAAAACCTCCGAGACTCATAGTGCAGATGAAGTAAGTGAGGCCCTGGGAGACTAACTCACCAGGGAGTAAGCAGCAGAACCAGGATTTCAACTCTGGCTCCAATGTCTGTGGTGCATTTTGCCGTACCCTACTGATGTGCTTTCTGTTGGAAGATGCCCAGTTTTTCTAGTCCTACATCATTCATGATTATCAGGCTCCTAGGAGGTCATATTGGCCTCAGCACTATTCCCATAGTGCCTTACAGGTGTTTACAGGAAAAGGAGTCAACCAGGACCAAATGCCACCTCCTGTCATACCCATTTTTAAACTGATAACCACCTCCACCCCAGTGATCAGAAAACTGACAATAATTCCCAAGATTCCTCTCACTACAGGTCTAGGAACTCTAAAGTAAGAATGTACCCCTTGCCTTCTTTGATTTAGCTACTGCATTTAACTTAATCTCTCTGGCCTATTTTATTTGACCCAAACCTGAAGCATTCACCCACATTAATTCAAAGTGATAGATGGGAACAGCTGCAAGCATTGTAGCCTGACCTATCTAAGAGTCAGATCAAAGGTTTTTCCTACTTCTCCAGCAAAAGGTGCCTCCAGCTTATTGTAGCCAGAATATGACCTGTAAATTATTCCTGCTTGTGTGCGTGTGTGTTGGAGTGTATTCTGAAGTTCTGAAATAGGACCATTCCCTTTATAGACCTAGTATTTCTTTTGACACTTCCCCTCTGCAACTTCCCCTACTTTGCTGCCAAAGCAATAAATAAGTTCCATGCCCAAGATTGGAAGAACAAAATAAGAGACTATAGCCATACCAAATGATAGCAGTTGGATCCCCCAGTGTCCTCCTAGGTGTCTGGAGTGCTGTGGCAGGGCTTGGTTCCTATATGACAAAGGATCCATGTTTGGGTGATGATAGAATGTGGGATGAGAAGACCTTCCAGAGTTAGCTATGGTTGCAATGGATATGGGACTGGTTTGGAGACTATGTTTCATCACTATAAGGGTGTTGTTTGAAAGCTGAACTGTAACAGGGGGTGGAGAAATAGGAATATTATGATGGTTTTGGAAGAACTGGCCTCCCTTACTCAGTGCTAACTTAAGTTCTATCTGTTTACTTGCATAGAAAATGCTAATGTATTAGGACTTCAGGCACTTCATGTCCATGCTAAATATCAAACAGTTGTGTCCTTTTGTTAGTACTTTAAGATCTACCTACCTACCTTGACTGGTATTGTCATATGGGATCTTTACAACACCATGAGGTAAGAGGTACTAATATTCTCCTTTGCAATTTACAGATAAAGAAGTTGAGTGCTGAAACAGGCAATAAACTCAAGAAAGATGCATTCTGGGGGGTTGAGGGGGAATAACCTGGATGACACTGGTCATTCATTGCCTTTAGTCTGAGCTCAATAGCCTTTTAAAATAATTCTTGTTTACATCCCTCTCACCCCAATCCTGTTTTTTCAGTGATTTTGGTATGTGTCCAAATTTTCTTATGTACAAACAATATTCCTTCAGCATTCAACAAGAATTCATTAATGGGCACTACTATATACTATACATGATACAGATAGAAAAATTAAACCATTCCTATACTTTGTGGTGGGGAGTGGTAGGAGGCAGACATGATTAAAAACAAGCAAATAAAGTATGTAAATAAATACATGGAAACATTTGTAAAGATGCATGTAAATAAATAAAAATGAGCCAATAAAACTTATAAAAAAGTAAATAGAAAGTTATTTGGGACCTAAGACAATCAGTACCTCACAGTGAAAGTAAAAATTGAATTGAACCTTCAAAGAAGCTGGAAAGAATAGTGAGGAAGGAATGTATTCTAGGCACTGGGAACAATCAGTACAAAGACATGTTTTAATAAATCCAGTATTAATAAAATATCTATTGTATGTAGGAAAGTAGCATGCAGCAAGCCTGGGAAGGAAGATTGTGAAAGAATGTAAATGAGACAGAAGCATTGATATTTTACAGGACATCCTAGGGTTTGTCCTGCCTCCTCCTTCTTATAGATAAAATTTTGTCTGGGAGCTACTCAGAATGCACACCTAAATGATCAGTTGACTCAAAAGGTCAGCCACAGCAATTATAAATATGAAATGTAACATACATGGAAATCATAATGGAACGGGAGCTATTGACATAACAAAGATAGACACAAACATTTGAAAGCATGAAATAGAAGGTTTAATATGTACAGAAAATGTAAGTGAAACGTCTCCACCTCTGAAACACAGGATCTTCAGTAAGACACAA
Organism: Pseudocheirus occidentalis; assembly: GCA_028646575.1. Taxonomy (NCBI): domain Eukaryota; kingdom Metazoa; phylum Chordata; class Mammalia; order Diprotodontia; family Pseudocheiridae; genus Pseudocheirus; species Pseudocheirus occidentalis. The sequence continues at coordinate 31,817,524 of CM053601.1, read as the reverse complement.
AATCATAAGTACTTGACTCCTTCTGGCTACAGTTGACATTACGTATGCTATTGACCTGAATTTTCAACTCCGATGGTCAACTCTCCACCAGTTCAGTGTCAGTCACCTGCTTAGTGGAGAGATCAAAACCTTAGGGATTCTTTGCCTTCAGCTTGATTTTCTTTTGTACTCTAGTTCTCTATCTCTTGAATCATACCTCCTATGACTCTACCCTCTATCAGCCTCCATCTGAATCTCTACCTTAAGATCAAGGGACATGTTCACTAGTTGGATGATTTATTTGCATATTTCCAAGTTCTACCATCAATCCCTCCCATTTTCAAATAATTTCTAAGTTAAGAGCTCTATTGACTTGTATTCTAAACTAACTTAAAGTGATTTTTCAAGTTCACTTTGCTCTGCATGTAATAAGTAGTCTAGTACTTTCAGATTTTCAAAGAAAGACTAAATTTAACCTTATTCATCTTATTTAATAAACCAGAGGCATATTAACTCATATAATGGGGCACAACTGAAAGAGCACTGGTTCTAGAGTCACATGACCTGGGTTCAAATCCTGCCTAGGATACTATGTGACCTTGGACAAGCCACCTCCCTGTCAAAATAGACAAAATCAGTTACTACCTGTGTGACTTTGTGTAAACTGCTTAATCTTCTTGGGCCTCAGTTTCCCCAATCCTACAATAAGAGAGAGTTGGAAAGTCAAAGGAGATTGACTTCATAATTACCTGGAGAGGCTTATATGAATTGATGCTGAGTGAGAAGAGCAGAACCAGGAAAAATTTGTACACAGTCACAGATACATCATATGTGTGATGACCAATTTTGAAAAACTGGACTCTTCTCAGCATCGCAAAGTTAAAAGACAATCCTACAAGTCTCAGGATGGAAGGAGATGTCTACATTCAGAGAAAGATCCAGAAAGATCAGAGTTTAAAAGGAGACTGAAGCAATGCATGCTATCATTCTTTTTTATGTTTGGCTTCTGTTTCTCTCTTCTCACTGTTCACTCCATTGGCTATAACACCTATACAACCAGACTATTGTAGAATGTGAAAGAGTTTGCAGATCCTATACATGATTGTATGCCACCATGGTGGGGGTGGAAGGTGGGAGGAAGGGGAGAAAAATCTGAAACTTAAGTGACTCTGGAATTGAATCTTGTAAATCTAAAAGTAAACAAACAAGTCAATAAAATAAATTTTAAAAAAAATAAAGACCATATTATTCTCCTGCTCAAACAAACCAAAAAAAAGGTACAGCTGGAAGAAGAATAAAGTTTGAACAGCCTGGGACCCTACCCTAATACAGAGGCCATGAGTGGAACTTATCAGTGGGGGAAGGGAGCCAGAGAGGGATGTTCTAAGGTAAGACTGCAGCTAAGGCACGGTGTTGAAGTCTGGAGAAGCTTCAATTCACTTTTAGGAAAAAAATATTCTGTATGTCATTGATGTGCCTGATATCAGTTATTAAAATCTGATATTCATTTCAATTCAGTAATTCTTTACTGAATGTGTATTATGTATAAGAGTACTATGACCCCTTAAATGGAACAAGTATATGAAACTGTTATAAAACCTGTCTGATCACTTTTTTGAAAATTTCTTAGACATTTCATGATGAAGAGTCAGAGATTTAAATAAGGGGGGGTTATATCTTCTCTCTCCTCTATAGGTGGTAAAAATGATGATTATTGTTGTGGTGACATTTGCCATCTGCTGGCTGCCCTATCACATATACTTCATCATTACTGGAATATATCAGCAATTGAATCGATGGAAATATATCCAGCAAATCTACCTGGCTATCTTTTGGCTGGCCATGAGTTCCACCATGTACAATCCAATTATCTACTGCTGTCTCAATAAGAGGTAAGGGTAAAATGAACAAATGTATGAATATAACTTCATCATAAATTTCGTGTGCAAATACATCAAGGTCTTCTTCAATCATGATGTAAATTTCCAATAGAAGGGAAAATGGAGTAGCTGCTTGTAGATGCTTTTAAAACTTCTCACCATTTTGGCAATAGAAGGAAATTCATTGTTTTAAGAATCTCACTTTAACCAGCCAAACAATAATTTATTAGGCACCTGCCTATCTCTTGCTAGTCATTGGGAATACAATGATAAAAAATGAAAATAGTCCCTGCCCTCATGGAGTTTATACTCTAAGGGGGAGAGACAGGACATATATAAAGGCATGTATAAAATAGATGCAAGGTGATTGACTCTCTTTTTCATTTGTTCTTCATAATTTGGTCCATAATTTGGCCTAAGTAGAAATTTTGCCATCCATAAAACTGTGTTCACTCTTTTTAAGTGCTGAATTGACACTTTTAAACAAAAAATGACATCCATTACTAATTAGAAGAATAACAGTGAATTTCCTTTTTTCTTTAGCTTCACTCACTGCCCCCCAGGAGTCCTCCTAACTCCAGTTCTGTTTGGGAAATATGTTTTTTGTTTAAATTAAGAGTGTTAGAATTCACAGTCACATTTAGAATGCATCTCAAAATAAATTAGAAAGAAGTTGTTTATGTTGGCACCATTATCTACAATTTTTTCTTCTTTGGCAGACCTGAAATCACCGAATGGCCCCTATGATATAAACTTCTGCCAAGCTGTTCATTTTGAATCTCACTTCTAGCCATCTCTTCTTTTTGTCTATTCAAATAAACCATGCTGCTTATGATAAACTGTTTGCATATTTTAAAATAAGCTGAGAAGAAAATGCTAAATGAATTTTTAAAAGATTTTTCTTTATAGAAACTAAAGCCTGTTGGATGACTTTATATGAAATTTTAATTCCTCCTTAGAAACTAACCAACATTAATTCAAAAGAAGTAAGCCTTCAAAGAAGAAAAAAAGTATGTTTTTCTTTTATTTTTTGAAATAATTACAAAGAAACATGCTTTTAATGGGACATGCTTATTGGATCTTGGAATCTGAGCCTTTGAAGCAAGAGGTCACTAAAGACATCCCCCTTTATCTACACCATTGCAGACAAATCTCTAGGCCAGCAGTCTCCAAACCTTTTTGATCACATCCTTTTAAGAAAAAAAATTGAGTATGTACCTCTAATGTATTTGGATTTACTTACAAATCTTATGCATATACTACTGTACTAATAATTATGCACTTTAGAAAACTTACACAAAACAGAGATTTTAAAGGAATGAAACAAAGAAGAAATAACATTTTATATTAGATCCAATAGGGAGCTATTTGGAGTTTGCTGAGTAGGGAATGGACATGGGCATCCCTTTTCTTTGGGAAAATGTCTTTGGTGCTGTATAGAGGATAGATTGTGTTGGAGAGAGACAGGTGAAGCAGGGAGACCATTTGGGAGGCTATTATAATAGTCATCCATTCCTGTTCATTCTGTGAAAGCATCCCCTACTCAAAAAGAGGATATGAGATGCAGAGTTCTTACTCACCAGCTCCTGCCAAAGTTCAGAGTGACCTCGGCAGTCAGTAGGTTTTTCCTTTTCCTTTTCTTAATTATTCTCATTACTTTTCCCCAAAATCTCTCAAATTTATTATTTCAAATTGTGGAAGCCTAACTATGGAAACAGTCCTCTAATAAGGACCTTGCTGATTCTATGTATAGTAAACATTTTACCTTGTAATTCCTACATCCCAGTAATATGATTTTATAAATACCATGTTGTTATTATCGGTTTACCAGCTATTACGACCCTTATATATGTTAACTCTGTTTGCAATGTTCATTCATTCCATATAGCCTGTGTTCTCACTTAAATATATAATAGACAATATATTTTCAAATTTATATTTAATATGTTCCTATTATTTGAAAGAAAGAGTACTAAGCACGAGGAATTCAAACATGAAAAAAACATCACAGTAACTTTCCTTAAGGGACTGTAATCTAATTGGGGGAAAGTTAGGTGATACAATGGATAGAGCACCAGGCATTGAGCCAAAAAGACCTGAGTTCAAATCCAACCTCAGACACTTACTAGTTGTGTGACCCTGGGCAAGTCACTTAACCCTGTTGGCCACAGTTTCCTCATTCATAAAATGAGCTAGAGAAGGAAATGGCAAACCACTCCATTATCTTTGTCAAGAAAAATCCCAAATGGCGTCATGAAATGACTGAACAACAGCAATCTAATTGGAAGGCCTTCCAAAAGCCATGAGAACAACCAAGCATTAGTTTTTATAATAACACCTACCTCACAGAGTAGTTGTAAGAATCAGATGAAATAATTAATACAAAGCATTTTGTAATTTTCAGGCATTGTAGAAATGTTAATTGCTGTTATATCTTTTAATGTATTCTATGTTGTTTCTGTGAGGTGATAAAATTTAATCGAATCCAGACATTAAAAGTTTTTTTTAATTTTAAAGAAAATAAACTTATTGTACTACTCCTTCCTCTTATAAACGTTTTCAGAGGAAAGAACTGCCTTGTACCTTCCTACCATATAGATCAACCCCTAGATACTCAGATAATTTTCTTAGGAATCTGTGATTGTGAGAAAAATATAAATGTGTTTGTGGCTGGTAGCTATTTGCCTTCCATGATCCAGTAAAACAGAATGCGTTAGAAGTTCTCACTGCAGATAAATAGATAGTAAGAAACAGCACAGGTCAAATCTAATCATTTTGAGAAATTAATCTCAAGAACTGAACATCTTTTTGTCACCCAATTTGTATTTGGAATTTATTCCTTCAAAAAATATCAATTGAGTGTGCACCATTTGTCATAAGTGCACTGTGCCAAACATTGGCAAGACGAAAGTTAAACAACACATATTCTCTGCCCTCAGATAAGGAGGAAAGATTCACAGGATCACTGGACCCTTGACTTGGAATTGGGAGGGAACTCAATTCATCTAACCAAAAACTTTCATTTTAAAGGAGACAAAAGGGCCTAGATAGGTTAAGTGACTTGGTCAAAGTCACATAGGGAGTAAGTGACAGAAGTAGAATTCAAATCCAGTTCTTCCAAATCTTGATCCAGAACTCTTTCCACTATACTCCACTGCCTTACCAGGACATTAGCAGTAGTAGCATACTCTGATGCCAGCATCAGAGGCATATATTCCAGTCCTGCTCTCTCCTAGGAACCTAGGTAGTTCAGTGAATAGAGTGCTGGGTCTGGAGTCGGGAAGACCCTGGACAAGTCACTTAAATTCCATTTACCTCAGTTTCCTTGAACTATAAAATGAGTTATACAACAATAGCACCTATCCAGTAGGACTGTCATAGGGATCAAATGAGATGAAGTTTGTAAGATGCATAGCCCAATACCTGGCATATAGTAAATGTTTATTTCCTTTCTTCTCTAACCCAACTAACTGGTCATCCTGGGCTGATGACCCTGTGAATAAAATGAAAAGAAGTTTACAATAAAATGGTAACAGTTACTTCAAAAGCAGCCAACATTTATCCTAATACTGATTTATTCCATCCAACTTCTACACTTACGGTATTCTAGGATTGGCTGATTCCCTTCATAGAATTATAGCCTTATACACACTGGAGTCTAGAGATTATGGGATTTTAAATATGTAATTCTATGAACCACTCTTGTTATATTTGCCTGAAATCTATATTTGCCTGGAGTCTTGCAAATCTAATCAAAAGAGCTACAACCTGGAAAACAGTTGAGGACATAAAATTGCCTATGTATAATCCACCAAGCTAGATACTATTGAGAGAAGCTATGATGTGAGAATTAGAATCAACAGTCAAATGCTATAGCATCAAAGAAAGGAGCCAGCAATAAAATCCACAGCCACAAGTGACTGACTACTCATAGTTGGCCAAAGCATTGTTTTAAAAAACAAAGCAAAGCAAAACAAAAAGCTGAACTAATGATCCTAATACAAAGAGATAAATTTGACCTAATGAGTATTACTGGAATTTGGTTAGATGAGGTCTGTGCCTAGAATACATATCCAGTGTCCTATTCAAAAACTATGGGATAGATAAACAAGGGAGGCAGAGTAATATTGTATATTAAGAACCCATAATCTCCAGGGGAAAATATGGTCATTGAATGAGGTGGAGGACTTTCAAGCATTCTTGGGGAAAATACCAGAACTAAAAAGAAAAATTGACACTCAAATCCAAGAAGCATGAGAAGGTAAATGTGGAAAAGAAATCATAATGAACTTATCAAGGTTGAACTATTCACATGCCAACATGGAAAAATGATCATTGTAACTTATGAAACTTCTCTCAGTATGAGGATAGGTGAAGGGAATACAAATATGTATACATACACGCATGTCTATATAGGAGGTTATATATGTGTGTATGAATACATATCTGAGTATGGGTATATATGTGTACATAGAGGGCACAGGATCAATTGAATAGGAAGAGATGATACCTTAAAAGGTAAAATTGTGAGGTGAGAGAGGAATAGAATGAGAGGAGACCGGGAGAGACAGAATGGGGGTAATCATCTCCTATAGAAGAGGCAAGGGATAACTGTTACAATGGAGGGAAAGAACAGGAAGGCAAAAGGAAAAGGGTCAACCTTACTCTCATTGAATTTGGCTTAGGAAAGGAATGATATGAACTCTAAACTGGGTATTTTGCCACACAGGAGAGTAGGGGAGATGGGGATGAGACGGAGAATGATGGACAGGAGGGCAGGGTGGGGAGGAAGGGTTTCTGGAAGCACACACTTCTGTAAAGGGACAGGAACATGGTAGAGAATTGAACAGGGTGGGGCAGGATAGGAAGGAGGGATATATAATCAGTCTCCTACAATATGTCCATTGTTGAGATGTTCTGTGTAACTACACATGGTCAGCCTGTATTGAATTGTTTGACTATTCAGTGGGGGTGGATGATGAGGGAAGAAGGGAAAGAGTCTAGTATTTTAAGTTCTATAATAAAATGTTAAATATATATATGTATATATTATTATTATTATTAACTACATGCAACTGGGAATTAAGATATACAGGCACTGGGGTAGGGAGATCCATCTTACCCTACTGGAAAGTCAGAGAGGCAATGAGGGAGGACATAGGAGAGAACAGATTGGGGGAGGGGTTATACAGTGGGATGGCTGTTTTGGGGTGGGGGTGGGGAAAAGATGGGGAGAACATTTGTAACTCAAAATTTCATGGAAATCAATGATGTAAACAAGAAAATTAATTAATTTAAATCTTTAAAAAAAACCTACTCGTGATGAAATCCAGGAAAAGAAACTAAGTGAAATTAAGTGAAAGGACTGATTTCATTTGTGACACTTAATTTATAGTTAAAATTTATTCTTTCAACAAATATATTTTTTTTAAGTACAGAGAACATTGAGAAGGGAAATCACCAGAATTGAAACAAGATGGAAATTATCATTGGAGCATATTACTGATCACCAGAACAACAAAAAGGGGGGAATTAGATGATGAGAGCTTTAGCAAAGAGATTACAAGCCTGGCATGAAGATCAGGGAATTATGATGGGAGACTTCAATTATCCATACAACTCTTGGACCTCTCTTTCTTCCAAAAGCAGAGTTGCTAATAATCTCTTGCCTCGTCTTAATGATGGCTCCTGTCTTCAAAAGGTGGAGGAATCAATAAGGGGAAGTCTTTTTCAAGATCTAATTACCACTGAAAAAGAGAACATTGTTTCTAGGGTAGTATAGGAACCTTGGGGAAAATTGATCATTCCATTTTGAAATGTCACAGAGAAGAAAAACTAGAAAGGTCAGATGTGAAGAACTAGATTTTTGGAAAGCAAATTTCAAACAATCCCGAGAAAAGAAGGTAAGATCCTCAGGACTAAAATTCTATAGGCAAACTCAGTCGAGGAAAATCTCAAGGATGAATTTCTGAATCAATCAACAAGCATGCATGAAATTCCTAGTATATCAGTCACTGTGTTATGGGTTGGAGATATTTGAAAAAGGAAACTTTTCCTCTCTTCAATGAGTCTACACTCTATTCTAATGATCCAATGAATGCACATAGAAATCACCAACTAAATCAGAAACATTTTTGAGCTCTGTAGGAGATGAAAGCCAGGGAGGGTAAAAGCAGGAATACAAAAATTTGACATGACCCCATAAGAATAATTTCAGGAGAGTTAAAACTCAAAATGAACTGAGACTGACAAAGACACTGAAAGAGAACCAAAGAGGAGTAGAGGAAGGGTTGGAGGACAGAGGAAAAGGCTACAGCTCAGGTGGGTATAGTGATGATCACTTATGGCAGAAGGAAGGCAGAGTGCTTGTTATTGTGCCAATTTCCTCTGCCAAGGAGAATAGTTGGACTGAAAAGGACACAATAAAAATAGCTTAATAGAAAGTTCAGTGACCAGTTCAAGAAGGGAGTAAGAGAAGAACTAGATAAATCTGAGTCACCAGGACCAGATGCACTATATCCAAGGGCACAGCAAAAATTAGTGGATATACTTGCTAAGCCAATGATCTAGCCCCAGTGATTATTTAAAAAATAATAATGGCGAACAAGAAATGTACCTCAGGATTGGAGAAAGGCAAACAAATATGATTTTTTTTAAAATGGGGAACAGAACAGACTCTTTAAACTGTAAGCTAATGAGCTTGACATCTATTCTAGAATCCATTATTTATGAATGGTTAAATAGGAAAGGAATAATAATAATAATAAAATAGCTAAATTAAATATTTGAATATAATATATATTATTTAAATATGTCATAATAATAAAATAAAATAATAAAAGGAATAATAATAAAATAGTGATAATGGTAGTAGTTCTAGAATTTATGTAGTGTTTTAAACTTTTCAAGGCACTTTACATTTGTTACCAATTTAATCCTTGTAACAACCTTAGGAGGCTGGTGCTATTATCTCCATCATACAGTTGAGGAATCCAAGGTAAACAGAAGTTAAAAGATATGCCCAAGGTCACACAACAACTAAATGTTCAAGGCTGAATTTTAACTCAGATCTCTGTGACTTCAAGCCCAGTACTCTATTCACTGTACCTCAAGTTGCCTTATACTTATATATTGGGCTTGGAGTGAGGAAGACATGAGTTCAAAACCAGTCAAAAACACTTGCTAGGTATGTTACCTAGACAAACCATTTAACCTTCTGGAACCTCAGTTTCCTCATTTGCAAAATTACATAATAGTAGCACCTAACTCTCAGGACTGTTGTAAGGATCAGATGAGTTAATATTTATAAAGCACTTTGCAAATCTTAAATTGCTACATGAATGCTAATAATTATTGTTTTATCCTTAAGTCCCAGGGTTGATAACTTTGTTTAATATCATGTTATATCATGGACCCCTTCAGTAGATTCATGAAGTCTTACATCCCTTCTTATAATACTGTTTTTAATTGCATAAAATAAAATACATAAAAATTACAATTATACAAAACAAACCAATTATATAAAAAACCAATGGAAAAATATTTTCAAAACCAAGTTCATTGACTCTAGATAAAGAATCCCATAGGTAATACAGAATCATTGAAGGGTTTGGAGAAAGAAATTTGCATTTTGTTAATTTTTTGTGGTTTGCTTGTTTCAGTCACGTCTGACTCTTTGTGAACTTATTTGAATTTTTCTTCACCAAGATACTGGAGTTGTTTGTCATTCCCTTTTATTCACATACAAGTTCAATAGGGACTCACTAAAACTTGGATTTTTCATAATATTAAAAATTCATAAATTATTGTTAGAGTTCTTCTGTTTCTTTCTTAAATGAATTTGTATGTATTTGTTTCTGGTGCTTTAGAAAAAGTAAATTAAAAATAAGAAGGGAACCTCAAACCATCCCTTTGTCATAAATTCCAGGAGTCTCATTGGCTGATGCCAGCATAGGCTATGACAGATTTTCTAAAAGGTTTCAATGCTATAAGAGGGGAATTTTTTTAAATCAGAGGTTTTTTTGAAATTACAGAACTATTACAAGTCTCCACCCTTTTTATTTTCTTCTTTTCAGATTCCGAGCTGGTTTCAAGAGGGCCTTCCGTTGGTGTCCTTTCATTGAAGTGTCCACTTATGATGAGCTAGAACTTAAGGTCACTCGGTTTCACCCAACCCAACAAAGCAGCTTGTACACTGTGTCCAGGATGGAGTCTATGACCGTGGTGTTTGACGCCAGTGATGACCCCAGCTCTAAATCCACACGAAAGAAGAAGGTAGCTTCAAGAGACACCAGCTTCAATGGGTGTTCCAACAGGAATTCCAAATCAGCTTCTACCACCTCTAGCTTCATCACCTCCTCTTATGTGTCTGCAGATGAATATTCCTAAAACCCTCAGTTGTTAGCAAAAGTTCCACAAAAGGCAGAATTATGATAAAAAGAGGCCACACATGCCTATCTTATACCCCTGTGTTTCTTGAGTCCCAACAACAAAAAAAGTGTCTGTAGGCAATCATGCTTCACTGTATGTGTTGGCCATAAAATTTACTACAATGGTTCCATAACAGTATTTGCCTTGAGGAAAAGGCTGAGGCTATTTTTTTGTACATATGACTTGTTCCAGTATGGTGATCTGCAGCTGACATGCAGGAACATCACTTAATCTGTTTAAAACACTCTATGGCTTTCTTCTTTAAGTTAAAGTGTTGCTACCTACCACTAATTTAACATGATCCTGTTGGTTATTTAACTCTTCTGAAGTTTCAAGTGAATAGCTTTAAAATTATCATAACACAAAGGGAATAAAATTTGTTCAAATTCAACTTAGAAGTAGAGAAGTTAAATGGATGATATGGATCAGAGCTAGAAAGCTTTCAGAAACCATGTAGTCATTGCTCAGATGATAAACCAGAAGCTCAAGGGGATTAAGTGATTTTCCAAGTTCACACAGATAGCAATCACCAGAGGCAGAATTGGAACATAGACCTTCCAACTCCACAGTGCTCTCTTTTTGTATGCTACATGGCTTCCCTGTAACTGGCTTCTTTTACAAGTCATTTTTAAAATTTCCAAAGTATTTTGCCTCTACAACAAATCCCTGAAGTAGATAGCACAAAAATGAGTCTCTCTCTCTCTTTTTTTTCTTAATGAGGAAGCCAGATGTTGGTGGCACAGCTACTAAGTGTCAGAAATATGACCCAAATTCAATCTCTTTTATCCTAGATAAGTGATGTCAAGCCCAAATAAGAACAGGATGCTACTAAAGCATACATAAGGATCCCTATTGGTGCATATTGGCTTAGAAAACCATGTATCAGTATTATGTGTTTTATGTACATTTTGTGTATATTATTTATATCTTATTATATTTTAATTGTTTTTGTACATATGACTATCTCTTAATTACATTTGTTAATTATCACTAATTACATTTAAATCTGACTTGGATGGGCCACATGTTTGACACCTCTGTCCTAGATTAATATTCTTTCTACTATACCACATATTATCTGCATATTGCACAAGTATTATCTAATAGCTATTATATAATATAGTTGGGAGGAGTTCTTTAAGAAAATTCAAAGCTACCCTTTAAATGAAAGGAAAAAGTGGTCCCATTATTTTGTCCCATAGTCTAATTTACTTCTCTTTGTTTCCTATTTTCTCTAAGAAAATGAATATCAGAAGAAAAATGCATTCTCTCATTCATTCTTTATCTTAAAATGAAAAATTGGGAAGTCAAAATATAAGACAGAAATTTTTTAAATAGTTTTATCATTTTCCAAAAGATAAAAATAGATTATAAAGCATTGCATGTGTCTCAGACTAGACTATGGCTTCTAATGAAACAACATGGTGTCTCGAATCAGTCAGATTGAAGTTGAGTGGTTGAATAAGCAAGGAGAGAAGAACATGGAGAGCTCTTTCACAATCTGTAGCCCTGAAAGCAGCATATCATCATCAGAGGTAGACTCTTTTGACCCAAAAAATAAGGAGAAACTTTTATGGGAGAAATTATGGTTATGCTCTCATAAGGATTTAAAAACAGATCCCATGCAGAAAGTGCACACATATGCAATCCTTTGGCAAAAAATAAGTGCTATTTGAGCTAAAAGGAAGAATGATTATAAAGTCAGGCTGAAATACATTAGAGTTGATATTAATATAGAAGCAAAGAATTCAGCCAAGTAAAAATGAGTAGAGTTTCCACACTGTGATCATTTGATAACCACTTAAATGCATGCAAATGAGGACTAAGAAAAGGAAACAAAGCAGCCTGTCTCCCATACAGAGAAGAGATTTCTTCTACTAGATGCTGAATTGGTACACAATCTAATTCCCATAGACAAAGTTGAGATCTCCTCCATAAGAAGCGCATATTTTCCTAGCTAAGACATTAGAGACTTTTTTTCCCTGAAGACCATCACAGAACAGTGATAAAATTTTGATATAAATCTTTAAGAGCACAATTTTTCTATGGAATCCAATCTGATAATCCCTTCTATTTAAACTAAGGATGTAACCATTATTACTAAGACAGTAATGCACTCAAACTAAACAAACTAAACAAAACATGGTTTAATCAATTAAAGAGCATTTATAAGGCTCCTTCTATGTGACAGACACTGAGCTAAAAACTAGGGAAGCAAAGTTAAAGTGAAACAGTCCCTGCTCTCAAGGAGTTTATATTCTTTTGGGTAGACAACGTGTAATGTATAGCCATATGAAAAACAGACATAAGGTGAAGGAGAGCCTGGAAAGTAGTACTCGTCTTTGAAACAGTGGGTCTCCTGCCCCCCTCCCCCACTATCCAATTAGACCAAAGGTTCTTAACCTCTTTATGTGTCCTCAACCCCTCCAGCAATCCAGTGATGCCTAGGACCCCTTCTCAAAAGAATGATTTTAAGTGAATAAAATAAGATACTTAAATAACAAAGGAAATCTATTACACTATTAAAAGTTATCCAAATATTTTTTAAAGTTCACAGACCCTAGATTAAGAAACCTAAATTAGATTTTTGAAGTCCTTATAAAATAATGATCTCTAGCATTTCAGCAAAGTTCACTCTTTCCCTCTCTTCCCCTTGGCCCAAGAGAAAGAAGATCAAGAGAAATCAAGTGAGAGCATTTCTTCCATGGCAAACCATGACCTATTTCTCCAAGAACAGTTGACTGATTTAAAAATTTCAATTCTTATTTTGTAGCAATGTGAGATGAAGCTATGAGTGAACTTTTTAAGTACAAAGAGCTTTAAGTAGTTATATGATTGCTCTAAAATTGGTTTCAATGCATAGCATTTTGTGATTGGGTAGATAGAATGTAGTTATTTCAGAACCTCTACTCACAGATCCCAGGAGACAGGAAGTCTGTACCCATGTTCATGTTTCATAAGCAAGTTTATTATTCTTGTTTAGGTGTTTTAATTATCTGACTGGTGTAACTTTTTGAAATACTGTTGGTTTTATAAACATGAGGATATATGCCATGCTATATATCTGGGAGAAAATGTCAAACACTGAAAAATTGGAGGGTTCCCCTGCTCTCACAGGTTTAAATTATGAAGGCATTATTATCTTCTTAATACTGTGAGCACATGGCCAAAATGCTACCATGTGACATACTAGCATACAGCATTGGGGACCAAAAGTCCTAAAATACCCATGCTTCACATCTACACATTTGCCAGGCATGACTCAGCCTTCATATAAACGAGGATCTCATTGGAAATTACCAGAAAGACCTAAAGTAAGAAAATGCCTTCTTTATTTCAGAATGTAAATGTAAATGTAAATGTAAATGTAAATGTAAATGTAAATGTAAATGTAAATGTAAATGTAAATGTAAATCCCCATCTATATACCCAAGACCATCCACTTAGCTGTGGCACAAACCAGAAAGATTTGTTGTATCTTTCTCCCTTTGGCTAGAGGGGACATCCAGCTCAAGTCCAATCCTGAAGATTTTCAGCAAGATTCACAAAGGAGAAAAGAAAGAGAGCTAATTGTGTACCAATTCAGCATCTAGTAGAAGAAATCTCTTCTCTGTATGGGAGACAGGCTGTTTTGTTTCCTTTTCTTAGTCCTCATTTGCATGCATTTAAGTGGTTATCAAATGATCACAGTGTGAAAACTCTACTCATTTTTACTTGGCTGAATTCTTTGCTTCTATATTAATATCAGCTCTAATGTATTTCAGCCTGACTTTATAATCATTCTTCCTTTTAGCTCAAAAGAAAGAGAAAGGACAGAAAGACAGTTCTGTTAAATGTGCTTGCTTTCATATGTATCACAGAATTAGTGAATATATTTTTAAAAATGAAAGTTCAGGCCTTTCCTTCCCTCCTCTGCCTCCCACTTTAGCCAACTGTGTAGGGCTACACAGGAAAGAGTACATTAGAATTCATTGTCACACATGAAAATAAATCCTAGATCTTATAGAAAAAAAATACTTTAAAAAATTCAAAACTCGTATATTTGAAAGACAGTAGAAAAACTTATATCTAACAATCACTATATCCACTTCAATACCAAAACTAAATGAAAACCTTCTAATGTTGATTTCAGGCAGTATCCCAAAGCACATTTTCTATGCTTTTAAGAATAAATTAAAAAGGATCCTTAGTTTACTGGACTTAAGCTACCACAGGAAAACAAAAAAAAAATCACAAAATTTCCAAAAGGGTCATAGGTCATACTTTAACTTGTATTTTTCCCATAAATTAATGTAACTAGTTAATTCTTATTTCTATCATTCTAAAAAAGTGTTAAACATCTGGCAATGGTGGTAAAAGAAAATAGATATTTTTAAGGGTTATGAATATTGTAGAACCCAAAACAGTAATTCTGGCCTTTATGAAATCTAAACCATAGGGTTTTAATTCCAGCTCCCAAATCCACAACTGTAACATGCTTGAGAGAGCAGCTTGATTCTCTTCTTTCAAAGCTTTAGCTTCTTATGAATGCCATTTTCATGCACAAAGCTCTGAGCAAGTTCCAAGGGGACTCCATACTCAGAAGTCACATATGAGATTGGCAAGGGGCAGCTTAGTATTAAGAACCAGAAAGATAAATTGGAGGTTAAAAATTAATGCTAGGCAGCTGACTTTACTTTTGTTTACACTAAATTCCAGCAGACATGCTAGAAAGACTTGGATTTATTTCAGGCCTAGCAAGGTGTCACAACTGACTAAAATGAAGCAGAGAATAAAATACTAGAATAATAAGGTTGGTGTAACATAGAAAATTATTCTGAATAAGAACCAAACCTAATTGTTATATTGGGTTACTTGTCAAGCATTGTAATGTTTTTGGTGAATAACTTGTGAGCATAAGAAATGAATGTGGATAAGGTTTATAGCTGGTTAATAAAGTCTTTTTTATTGTGAGAACCATAAAAATGTATTGTGTTACAAACTGGCATCTGTCACAAGCTATTTAAAGTGAATTTAGTTTCTTCTTATTTTCTAAGAAGAAAACAATGAGCAAAAAAGATGGGAGAAAAAAGGGAAGGGGAGAAGGAAGAAGAAAGGGAAGGGAGGCATCATTAATTACATTAGCAATTAATTAAATTAACTTCTTACATTACTAATTACTACAAATTACTAATGACATTATTGGCTAACACAAGGGCAAATTGTAGGGTCCTCATCCTATATGCCATTTATTAGCTTGTTGATTAGTTAGTTATTGATTAAAATTGGTGATAGACTAATTGTTACTTGTTCAGTCATGTCTGATTCTTTATGATCCTGTTTGAGGTTTTCTTGGCAAAGATACTAGAATGGTTTACCATTTCTCTTGTCAGCTCATTTTAAAGATAAGAAAACTGAGGCAGATAGGTTTAAGTGACTTGCCTAGGGTCACACACCTTGAAAGAGTCTGGGGTCAGATTTTAAGTAAGGAAGATGAATCTTGCTAACTCCAGGCAGCACCCTATCCACTGTACCACCTTACTGTCAGTATTTTAACAAGGGTAAAAAGAAAAAGATATTTGACTATTACTTCAAAAGTTTTCAATAACAAAGTAATAGCTGAAATACTTTCTACACCAGAAGAAATCCATACCCAAATTCAGTCAGGATCTCCAGTTGTGTTCCATTGATGTTTATCAGCATGATTCTTTAAAGTTCATCACCCTGCACTGTATCATAAAATCACAGATCTAGAGGTGAAAGAGATCATAGAATTCATTCAATCCAACCTACTAATTCTGTATATGAGGAAACTGAGACCAGACAGGTTTAATTACTTGCCCAAATTCACAAACACAGTAAGTAGCAGGACTAGGATTTCAACCCATATCCTCTACCTCCTTCTGTAAGAAATTTTATATATGAAGAAAGTTATCTCAATCTATTTTCATCCTGTAATGTCAATACACACAAGGTAGCTTAAAACTTCCAAAAGTTTAAACTTAAAACTGCACTGGGATTTTTGAGACATTCATACATAGATATAAATATAGATATATAAATCTGTATATGTGTGTATGTATGTATGTGTACATTTTAAGCCTATCAAATGTTTCCTCACTGAAGCCGTATTCTGATCCCTTACCATTACATGAATATAACCCTAAGACTTCAAAAACTATGGCATCAGAAAAGATATTACTAAGCTAGGAAGGATTCAAGTACAGATCCATGGACAGGAGGTATTTCTGTCACCTGCCAGCTACAGGAAGAAAATCTTATTACCAGAATGCTTGCCCCCAGGTAACAAAGATGTATAAGAGCTATTTACAATCTACCTACTAAGGGATATTGGTAGTTTCAGTTGCTTAGTCAGTCAGTCAACAGGCACTCATTAATTGCTTAAGAGTTGTATTTATTAATTGCTTAACAGTTGTCTTTGTTAGGAAAAAACACTAATTTTAAATATACTGAAGCACAGAATTGTAAATGTCATGAAATCTCTATCACAAAAGTTGTATTTATTTTGCTTTGTTTTTTAAGATTGAATTTCTCTATCTCACCCAGGCTGGAAGTGCAGTGGTTACTCACAGCCTTGACCCGCCAGTGATGATGAACATGGTAGCTTTGAACAACTTCATTTCTGACCTTGGCCATTAGCCACTTCCTGCACCTAAAGGTTCACCATATTGATGCTAGATTGAGTGCAGATATTTAATCAGCTTTTAACTCTATTGCATCTCAGAACTCCTAAAATCGAGTGATCCACCAGCATCAGCCTCCCTGGTGCCAGGAATTATAGATGCCACCATGCTCAGATACAAAGGTTATATTTCAAGTTTTGATTTGAGGGTTAAAATTTTGATGAAAAAGGGTGGTGATAGTCAAGAGTTAGAGGTATAACTAAGAGCAGAGTGAGATAATGTCTACTTATGTTTCCCCCTAAATTAAAAGGCCCTTCAGACTTGCATCTTTTCTACCATCTTGTCCCCATATTTTCATTTTAGGTTTCATTTTGGAGCTTATCAATACTGATCTAAATCATTGTTTTGAGTTGTAGTTGGTCAATCTAATAGCAAGACCAAAACAATATAGAGGCACACAAACAAAAATGGGAAGTAGGAATTTTTACTTCTTGGGGATGTAATATATTTATTTATATTGTCATTAATGGCTTAATTTAGTGGGAAGGATGTGGAGAAGGGATAAATACATATTTCCTGGACCCACCGGTATTCAAGATATAGTAGTTGGCTGTAGGCTTCCTTAGTAACTTCCATTTCATTATACCATTAGTACCATTAAGTTACTCTGGAGTCAAAGTACTTTGAAAATTCTAACCTTGAAGTATGCAGGGAACTTAATTGTCCAAACTACAAAGAGAATAGAGTAGAGAGGCAAGACAATAACAAGAAAATCAGAAATGTAAGGCATGAAAAAAGATTCACTGATTTATAATCAAACTAAAAAAATATTGTAAGAGACTTGAGAAAGGGATAAGTGAATAGAGGAATAGAATGAAGTTGGGGGGAAGAAAATAAAATCTAGCAGTGAGTATAGTCAGATTGGAGTTGGGGAAACCCAGGAAAGAAGAGCTGCTCTTCTTTTAGAATTCAAGCTCTTTCACATCAGAGACTATTGCTCTTATTTTTCTATTTATATCCCCAGGGCTTTGCTCATAGTAAGTATGCAATAAATTCTTTACTGATCATTCATTCGTTTATTAAGCTTATACTTTGTTCAGAGCCCTATGCTATGACATTGACATCCCTTATTCCTCATTCCTCTCCAGCCTACACTTTGGATAGCCTTTACCACATCCTAGCTTTTTATCCTCAAGCTCACTCCAGACCTGAAATTCACACATAATAATAAGTTTTCTCACCTGTTAAAATATAACCTATTTCATATTTGCAGTGTTATTTGATATGTAGAATGTCTGCTGTCTACTAATTCTTCTCTCAAAGTGTTTGTGATAGAAAGATGTGAGGCTTTTATGTAGTCTGTAAGTCTGCCTATCTCACACATTCTTCCTATACCATACTTTCCTAAGTATATTTCACTATCTTTAGCATCAGGAGGATGTTCACCCCAAGCAAGCAAAGATTTCCCTCAGCAGAATGGGCATATGAGGACAATCTAATCCAATGGTCATGGAAGTGACTGAAGCAGGCATTGGGGAGGGCTTAGAGCTTGGTCAGAAATCAAAGACTCCAAGGTTATCCACTATGTCCCACTCATCCTGACTTTTTTCTCACCACTGGACAGTTAGGAGAAGGCAAAGAGGCTGATGATTTTGCAAAACTCTGCTTCACTTTAATCCAGTTCATGAGCAAGTCTAGACATTGGTCTTTCTCTAAAATGAAGGACTACAACCACCACCACCAACAACAATCTTTTCCTACTTTTGCATTAAAGTTACTGATTATGAGAATATGTGCTAGTTCATTTTGATGGACCCTATTGAATTATTCATAGAACTTTTATTTTTGCTTTTATTTTTGCTTTTTTTGTGGGGGGAAGGCAGAGCAATTGGGGTTAAGTGACTTGACCAAGGTCACATGGCTAGTAAATATTAAGTGTCTGAGGTCAGATTTGAACTCAGGTCCTCCTGAATCCAGGGCCAGTGTTCTATTCACTCTGCCACCTCGCCACCCCCATAGAACTTTTTAAATTCTCTATCTTCAACAACTGATATCAATGTATATGTCAAAATTATTTTCATGTTGTTTTTTTACAAATTCTTATAATCAGATCTGCAATACAAGAGGGCTACGTATTCCATGAAATAAATGGGTTTTGTTGTTGTTGCTTTGGAGTAAACAGTAAACCTAACTCCATTCTTCACCTCTATGAGAAGCACCTGTGAGATATCCTTTCCACAACTTTAGTTGCAATGTTATTTTTATTTTCATTTATAATGTGGTCAAGATTAATATAATTCAGATTCTCTAGCAGTATATAAAATTATTGGCAGCTGGACAAGAATCTCATGAATAAACTACCAAAATACAATTAAAGCAAATAGTCTGAAAACCATGTGATCAGGAATACATTTGTTCCCCCTACCCACCACTACCTCTGTCATGGCAGAAGCATAAAGAGACCACACAAGACTGGGAGCCATTTTGTATTTTTCTTAGTTACATGAGTTGCCATGGCTAAAGACCAATCACTGAGTGACCAGTCAAGATGATCTATCTACACTGTGTTAGGTTGTCCTAAGCAGACTGGGTCCTGTCAGAGCCATACTTGAAGTCTTTCCAGCCTGGTAAAATCTGATAGAACTTATGCTAGGATAACCTTTGAGAACCAACGGTTACTTCCACGTCATTATGAGTTATCACAATAGGACTTTATAAAGGCATTAGTGATTATGTGACTTTAACTTATATTGAATCTAGGCAGTAGTTTCACAATTTTCTCTATCTCCTTTCAGCAGCATGTGAAGAGAAGTGAAGAAGGTGAACAGTGAGAGTAATACAACACTGAGTTTTAGCAAGAAATGATCACTGATTAAGTGTAGAGAATAGTGTAAAGAGAACTAGACCATTAAGAGGATAAAGATAGGGCAGATGGATGTATCCAGTGCAGGGATGAAGACCTGGGAAAGATCTAAGGTGTTAAGGGATTAGAGACTAGAGTAAGAATGAATAACAGTGTGATGAATCATAAGGAATATAAAAAGATGAAATGATAAAAGATTATAATCAGATATCAAAATTTCAGAGTTTATGAATGTAACACTTGTGGGTAATGACAAGATCAATGGTATGACCATATTTGAATGCAGCTGAGGTAGAGTAAAGGACTAAATCATGAGAAATGAATAGATTAAGGAACTGGGAAAGTAGGGGTTAGGGAAGAGAGAAAGTCTATGTATGAATCAGGCACTGAACTCACTGAGGAAGAAAGTAAAGCATCCTCTGAATCAGTAGATAACAACTATTAGAATCTTGATTAAGTTATAATCATGGGTTAAATGAATCTCAAGAGTCGAGAGGTTACTGAAAGTTTGTGGTAAAAAGAGAGTCTGGAAGTCACAATGGGTAGCAAGGAATATTCTGACTCTCTCACCATGCCCAATGCATTAGGGAGTATGAAACCAGCTCTGGAAAGACTGGCCTGGGATTTAGTGGCATCAAGACATCAGATATTAGCACATACCAGAAGATGAAAGACATGAAAAAAGAAAAAAAAATAAAGATGAAAACAAAATTATTAATTTGGAGTCAGATATTGCAGATATTCCCCTTCCAGGGAAAGGGTAAAACAGGTCTACAATGGGACATTGTGAGGGGGTAGGGAAGAATGAGTGGGCAGGAAATGTAGGGCTGAGGGAGATAGGAGTAAATGTACAGTTGGGTATGGGGAACAGGACTTGTATATTGGCAGCATGGAGTTCAAAATAACTAAGGAGATTATAAAGGAGTTGTAGAATGTTAACCATTGAGGAACCAGTCCAATTAGTGTCTCAGAAGTTGAAGAGATTTTAGAGGTGGAGACAAGATGGTGGTGTAGAAGCAGCAAGATTTTGCAGTTCCCACATAGCCACCTCGAATACCCATAAAATACAACTCTAAACAAATTTAAGGGCTCCAAAACTCCCAAAAATACAGAAAACACATTTCTTGCTGAAGGCAGCTCAGCAGGTGGGGCTCATCACAGCAGGCTGGGAGCCAAAACCAGCACAGCCTGAAACTGTGGCCTGGCCCCAGGGCAATCAGAAGGAGTGGCACCTGGAGTCTTCAGGAGAGTGGATAGGTGGCAGCTGAGGCAGTTTGAAGATTTATTAAGCCAGAAGAAATAAGGACTAAGTGAAAGGTCAGTGGAATTTTGGTGGAGAAAAGAGGTTTTGGGGGAGAAAAGAGGTCAGGCCAAACTGCCCCCAGGGCAAGGAAGCAGCAGGAGGCAGCACAAGCAGCACAAGTGGCAGCCACCTCCACCTGCTTGCTTCAGAGTTTCCACCCTGCAGACTGCAGGAGGGCCAAGTAATTGTTCAGAGGCCTACTGTTCTTGTGTTGAACAGCCTGGATCTAGATTGTGGTCTTGGGTGGTGGTCCTGGGGTGAGGACCAGTGAGCTAAAGTTGGTGGGCGCTGCAGCACTCCCTAATAGCTCTGGTAGCTGTGAAAACCTCAGCAATTTGGGACAGAGATTTCCCCTCTGGAAGCTGAGTTCCACAGAGCTAAAAAGACAAAAAAATTCACTGGCAAAATGAGCAGGAAAAGGAAGCAAAGCAAGAACAGCAACCAAACAGTAGAATACTTTTTTGGAGACAAAAAGGATCAAAGCATGGAAAGGGAGGAAAACAATGAAGTCAAAACTCCCACACCAAAAGCTTCCAAAAACATGAAGAGTGCCTAGAAGCCATAGCTCAGCTTAGAAAGGACTTTGAAAACCAAATAAGAGAAATGGAGGGAAAATTGGGTAGAGAAACAAGAATGATGCAAGAAAATCATGAAAACAGAGTCAACAACCCAACTGAAGAAAATAACACCTTAAAAGGCAGATTAACTCAAGTGGCAAAAGATGTACAAAAAGCCAATGAGGAGAAGAATGCCTTAAAAAGTCGAATTTGCCAGATGGAAAAAGAATCTCAAAAGTATTCGGAAGAGAATAATTCCTTCAGAATTAGAGTGGAGCAAACAGAAGCAAATGACTTTATGAGAAATCAAGATGCTATTAAGCAGATACAAAAAAATGAAAAGATAGAAGGCAATGTGAAATATCTCCTTGAAAAAAACCACTGACCTAGAAAATAGATCCAGGAGAGACAATTTAAAAATTATTGGACTACCCGAAAGCCATGATCAAAAAAAGAACTTAGAAAGGATCCTTCAAGAAATTCTCAAGGAAAATTGCCCTGATATTTTAAAATTGGAGGGCAAAATAGAATTTGAAAAAATTCACCAATCACCTCTTGAAAAAGATCCCCAAAAGAAAACTCCTAGAAATGTTATAGCCAGGTTCCAGAGTCTACAGATCAAGGAGAAAATATTACAGACTGCCAAGAGAAAGGGACAGGGACAGGGTAGAGAATAGAACAAGGTCGGGGGGGGGGCAGGATTGGTAAGAGACACATACAATCAGTCTCTCACAATATGTCCACTGTGGAAATGTCCTGCATAATTACACATGTACAGCCTGCATTGAATTGCTTGTCTTTCCAGCGGGGGTGGGTGATGAGGGAGGAAGGGAAAGAATCTAGAATTTAAAGTTCAATAATAAAATGTTAAAAAGATAGATAGATAGATAGATAGAAAATTATTATTATTATTATTATTATTATTATTATTATTAACTACATGTAACTGGGAATTAAGATATCCAGGCAGTAGGGTACTGAGACCCATCCTGTCCTACCAGAAAGTTAGAGGGGCAATGGAGAAGGACATAGGAGAGGGCAGAATAGGGAAGGAGCTTTACAATGGGATCACCGTTTTGGAGTTGTGGGTAAGGGAAAGATGGGGTGAAAATTTGTAACTCAAAATCTCATGGAAACGAATGATATAAACAAGAAAATAAATAAAATAATTTAAAATAGGGATTTTAAAGCTAAAAAAAAGAAGTTGGAGAGAGGTCATTTGAGAATGGCAAGTGATAAGATTCTTCAAGGTCTTCCCTCAAGGATCCATCCACCCTGTGGCAGTAATGATGTTATATCCTGCAAGACTCATTGTCACAGCAAGCAAGAGCTTAGGGGAGGCCAGTCAAAAGTTAGCAATGAGAGGTGGGTTTGGAGAAAGGAGGGTTGGTTTCTAATGCACTGAGGATGTTCCAGGGGCAAAGACAAAGGCCACAGGTGATTGGGACAAAGAAGTGATTGGAGTTTTATACATTTTGGGATAGGTAAGGAGAATGGGAATTTCCAGTAGCCAAAATACAGTATCAAAGTACTATGGTTTTGCTACTGACAGATAGAAGCATTTGGCCAAGGTATTCTAAGAACACTAACCTTGCCTCTTTAATCTTCCATTTATCCTGAATTAAATAGTAGGGTACCATTTTATTTTACTCATATCCTCATTAAAGCACATTGAAAGTAACAGCCATTTTTATCTTAACTTTGAGTTTAGTATTGAGTTACTTATAATGCCAACTAGGTTTTAAAGGTTAAAAGGTTTGGGCCAAGTAAGGGCAAACAATAGGATAATTAGAAATAATTAAAGCAATTACTATCTAGATGAAATGTCACAATCACAGAGACAGTATACACACACCAAGCCGCATGAGCGTGCACACACACAATTCATCAATTATATAGGCAACTTTCTAATGAATCAAAAGCCATTGTTTTTATATATACAATGTGAAGACATCTTTTAATGAACTATATTTAAAAATTATAGTGGATACTCTCTTGGGTTCAGATTCAGAGACCCACAATTCCTTCCTTTAAAGTATAGAGACCTTCTATAAGAGACCATAGTGGGAGAAAAAAAATACTTGAAACATTGTGGTATTTTCTAAGTCACAAATTCTTAAACTGGGATCCATAGATTCTTAAATTAGGATCCATGGATTCTTAAGGAGATTCATAGATAGATTTCAGGTGATCTATGAACTCAGCTAGGAAAAACAACTTCAATATAATTGATTTCCTTTCTTATCTTACTTGTGTTATCCTATGCATTTATAACTATTATTCTAAGAGCCAACAGGCTTTACAAGATTGTCAAAGGGGTCCGAGACACAGACAAAGAGGTTAAGAACCCTTAAATTATCAATCACTTAATAGTATTCACTATACCTCTAATATAGGCACATTGTCTGGCAAAAGATGGTTCTTTTGAAGACTTCCCTTAAAAGTCCCTTTTCTTTTCTCACAAACAGGGTTGGCCCAGACTATCCAAGCTGCATCCATTCTGTTTATTTTAATAAACTGCTGT
This sequence comes from Pseudocheirus occidentalis, assembly GCA_028646575.1. Taxonomy (NCBI): domain Eukaryota; kingdom Metazoa; phylum Chordata; class Mammalia; order Diprotodontia; family Pseudocheiridae; genus Pseudocheirus; species Pseudocheirus occidentalis. The sequence goes on along the minus strand of CM053601.1, from coordinate 31,793,365 downwards.
TTTCAAATCCTCTTGTGACATTTATCACCTGTGTGACTTTGGTAAGTCTTTAATCTCCTTCAGCCTCAGTTTCCTCATATGTAAAAAGGATCTGAAGACCTCTGGGGCCCTTTCTATCTTTAGACTTGTGATCTTTTGATCCTTTCAATCTACATTCATAGGAGTTGACCTTTTTCCTTCCTCTAACTTTTCCAAAGAACAGATTTTCATATGAGTTAAATGATTTGCAAAGCTTCTCTACATCCTAGTGGTAAATCAGCCTGGAGTTAATTTGCGTTTCTAATACATTGGCAGCTGAATCCACTCCATCCTCATCATTGGCACAAATCCCCTAACTGAAGGCAGAAGCAGCTGCTAATGAGTTGTGGAACAGCATGGGGGTCAGGGAAGAGGATGTTGTTTCTCAGTGAAATAGGAACCTGGGCAGAGGAGATCCCATGCTATTAGCAGCTTTTTAAACAGCAGATTGGTAATCAGCTAAAAATATGTGACTCGAACTCTATGGTAAGTACAGAACTACATTTTAAAATGTATAAACCTGAGTTCAAGCCTGGAACATTTGCCTAAATCTCTTCATTGATGGGGAATGATGACTTAGTGGTGTGAGAGGCAGATATAGCAAGCTTGGCTCTGGGAAATGGGAGCTAATGGGAGAAGGAAGGAAGGAAGGAAGGAAGGAAGGAAGGAAGGAAGGTTGGTTCTACGTGATGAATTTACTTCAATTCAAACTTTGTTTTAGAGATTGTCAGCATGTGCTAGAAGAAGTTCATAATTGTTGGGGAAAAAAACAACAATTAAATTTTAAGTTTTTTTACACCTTACAAACCAGCGAATGCTGTAAATCAGAGTATGATTTGTGGTTTTAGTGATTGTTCAGGATTAAGAAATTGATAGAGGGGCAGCTAGGGGGTGCAGTGTATAGAGCACTGGCCCTGGAGTCAGGAGGATGTGAATTAAAATCCAGATTTAGGCACTTAACACTTACTAGCCATGTGACCTTGGGCAAGTCACTTAACCCCAATTACCCTGCCTTCCCCCCGCCAAAAAAGCACAAAAAAGGGGGGGGATGGAGAAAATGTTAATTATGCAAATAAAACTTATGTTGTACGTATTTTTCCTGATTTACCTTTGTTGAAAACTGTAAGGAAGCTCAGAATTCAGGATTAGTTGTGAGTCAATATGTAGGGTGGGATTAGAGGTCAAGGTTTGGAAGTCTGGAAGCCTTTAATCCCTTCACAACTTGAGGCTATGGGTTTACAGTGATTTGGGGATGATTTGTCAAGGTATGACACATTTTCAGGAAGGGTAGAGTCTCCTTTAAGCTGATCCTTGACTTACTTATAAGAACATGGGGAGATTAAAGGATTAAATCAACATTCAGTGGTAGCACCAATCCCCTGCCCCCATCCCCACTCCCACCCCCAACCTATAGGTCTACCAGTAAGGACTGAGGACAAAAAATAATGAAATAGTAATGATGACAAATTTTTAACAGCTATGGGCTGAGTGACACAGTTCCAAGTAGTTTATACATTGAAAAGAGTATTCATTATGAGGGTGGGGAGGGAGGAGTAGATGTATCAAGGGAAACAGTACAGTGGACCCAATTACAGAGATCAACACACAACTGAGAGTGGAACAAAACCTCTTCAGGCCTCATTATATGAATATAATACCTTACTTCTCTCAGTATAAGAATATCTCATGGTCATGAGATACAAAGAAGAAGGCAGAGAGGGGATGTACTAGAAGGAACCTCCTAGTGCCTGGTATATAGCACAGAGCAACAACCAAAAAGAACACAGTGGGGAGACCCACAAAAAAGTCAAAGGGTAGCCAAAGTAAGAACAAGGGGCAGATCCATCATGGTACTAACCCAAAGACAAATGTTATCAGAAGCTCAGATTTGTCTGGAAACATCCCCAGGCACCATAATTTCATATCACTGAAGAATTAAAGCTAATAGAATAGTTTTGCTGACCATTATAAACTATTGAAAGATGAAGGGGATTTGGCTCAATAGAATCGATCTATCCCACTTCTATTCCCTGTGCACTAAATTCAACAGGCAGGGATTAAAAAGAAAAGGGGAGGAGGGGTGGAATATTTTCATTAAATTTTGTTTTATTAGATTTGGCCCAATGTTCTAGCCTGCCCAAGATTTATTAAAACTGCGGATTCATTTATCAAATACATTAGTTATCACTCCCAGATTGGTGTTATCTGCAAATTTGATGGACATGCCATGTGTCCCTTTATCCAAGTTACTGATGAAGAAGTACAGAGTCAAGATCCCCAGGGTTCTCCACTGAAGACCTTCTTAGAAGATAACATTAAACTATGTACTAGCAAATACTCTTGGTCATTCAATCAGTCCTGAATTCATCTAATTATTCTATTATCTAGCAAAAATCTCCATCTTTTCTAAAAGAATAGCACAAAAAACTATCAAAATCTTACTTCACTGTATCCTTCCTTCTTAAAAGAATTTTTCAATTAAGTGATTTAGTCCAAAGCATTAAAAAAGTAAATGAGACAGTTCTCTACACTTCATTGTCTAATTTGCAATCAATATACAAGACAGTAAAAATTAATATTCTTTTCCCATATGAAATGCTACTGGAGTAGCAAATGGAATAGCAAACAGAAAATGTATGCATCCATGAATGAATATGTCAATGACTGAATTAAAAAGTATTTATTAAGCACTTGCCAAAATATAGATATTTTTAGCTAAATGCTTACTATATGCCAGTACATTGGTATATAGCATATTGGCACTTAGTACATTGTACTAAGTGTTTAGCATACATACGTTTATGTATACAAACATATATATGTATCAGTCCACTTAGCACACATGTATGCATGCATACATGTATGTATGTATGTATGTATGTGAGAAACAGACACTCCCTGCTCTCCAAGAGCTTACTTTCTAAAAGGGGAGGACACCCTGTAGAGGGGTGCCATAACCAGGAAAGTCTGTTTTGTTCTGGAGAGGTGGAAGGGAATAGGCATTAATGGTGCCATAAGAATGGCAAAGTGGCCTAGATGTAAATGTATGTAAATCAGAAGTATAATCTGGTGTCTAAAGCCAGCCAACAGATAAAAGCCCTTTGACCGAATCCAAATTTTACAGAAAAATTTGGGCTACACTTGAAGACCCAGAGGGCCACATGTGTCCTCGAGGCCACACGTTCACCACCCCTATTCTAAACCTTTCCATCCCTCAATTCTCCCTGAATTTTCCCTCCATCACCTTCTCAGCTGACAACTTTGTCTCATACTTCACTGAAATATTGAGGTTATTAAGCAGAGATTAATAAAGATGAAAGTAAGAAAACTATTGAACTAATAACTAAAACTAATAGGTGTTTTACAAAAAAACAATAAAGTGGTTCATTTGATTAAAAAAGAAAGAAGAAAACCAAATTATTGGTATGAAAAATGAAAAGAGTAAATTCACCACCAATGAAGAGGAAATTAAAGCAACAATTAGTTATTTTGTCCAACTGTATGCCAATAAATCTGACAATCTGAGTTAAATGGATGAACATTTACAAAAATATAAATTACCCAGATGAACAGAAGAAAAAACACTAAATTAGCCCAATTTTAAGAAAGAAAAATTGAACAAGCCATCAGGGAACTCACTAAGAAAAAATTTCCAGTTCCAGATGGATTTACAAGAGAATTCTACCAAACATTTAAAGAACAATTAATTCTAATACTATATAAATTATTCAGAAAAATATGTGAAGAGTCCTACCAAATTCATTTTATGACACAAATATGGTACTGATACATAAGCCAAAAAAAGCCAAGACAGAGAAAGAAAATTATAGACCAGTTTCCCTAATGAATATTGATGTAAAAATTTAAATAAAATATTAGCAAAGAGACTACAGTAATTTATCACCAGGATGGTATACTATGACTAGGTGGGATTTATACAAGGAATACAGGACTGGTAGAAGAGGCCATTCTTTGCCTTCTTCCTTGTCTAGCCTTAATCACTGAATGGGTGCTGCCTCAGTCAAACTGAGACATGTTAAAGACATTAGTTTAAAAAGGCCAAGGTGTTCCACTGCATCTTATGCCATGTCAAGTTGTCCTGATAAATGCCTTGCCACTGGACCCAGATGACTCCAGAGGAATAAGTGGGGTGACTTTGCACAATCCTCCCTCACTTAAATCCAATTCAATTGCAAGTCATTGCATTGCCTTCTTGATATTATGGTCCTCTGAGAACAAAGGGCAAACAACAACCTATCCATAGTATGAGTTGCGCCACTGGGGATTCAACAGGCAGTTTTCAGGTGGTGAAATTAAAGCTATCTATAGTTATATAAAAAAATCTCTAGATCGCTGTGAATTGGAGAAATGCAAATTTAGGCAACTCTGAGGTATCACCTCACACCTATCAGATAGGCTAATATGACAGAAAAGGAAAATTATCAATGTTGGCAGTGTGGGAAAATTAGGACACCGATGCTTTGTTGGTGGAGTTGGAAGGTGATCCAACCATTATGAAGAGCAATTTGAACTTTACCCAAAGGGCTATAAAACTGTGTATATACCCATGATCCATCCAGCCTCCATTTCTTCTCCTCTCATTCTCTTACTGATTTTAGATTCTGGCTTCCAATCTTCATCGTTTGACTGAAACTATTCTCTCCTGTGTTGCTTAATCTAATGCCTTTTTTTCAGTCCTCTTCCTTCTTAACCTCTCTGTAGCCTTCAAACTTTTAAATCACCCTCTTCTCCTTAATATTCTCTTCTTTCTAGGTTTTCACATCACTGTTCTCTCCTATCTCCTATATCCATGCTCCACCTTTGATGGAACTTCATACAGGTCAAACCGGTTAAATATGGTTGTCCCCAGAAGCTCTATCCTGGAATCTCTTCTCTCTAGATTCCATGTGATCTCATTAATGCATATGGATATGGCTCACATCTCTATGCAGATGATTCTCAGATTTGTTTATTCAACTCAAACCTCTCTGCTGACCTCCAGTCTCACATCTCCAATTGCCTATTAGATATTTTGAACTGTGTGTCTCATTAAATTCAGTATGTCCAAAATTGAAAGTATATTTTCTTCTCTTTCTTAAACTGCATTATTACCATCAAGGGCACCGACATCTTCTCATTGACCTAGGCTTGCACTCTTGGTTATTCACAATCCCACCTAGGCGTCTGGAGAAAGGTGAGCAGGCTCCTCTAGCAGACTGCTATATGTTCTCCTTTCTCACTCACATTGAGTGAGAGTCCCTTTTGAATGACGTATGCCATCAATTTTCTCCATTGCTGCCTGGCTAGGGCACATTCTTAAGTCCTTGAATCTTTGTGGGTGGGAGCATGGGCATATGATTTTGGTTTTGGTTTTATCAGTTGTTAAACATTGATTTTTTTTCACTGAAGCCTCCTCCCACTCTTGGAAAACACACACACACACACACATACACATACACATACACATACAGTGATACATACATATACATAAGCACACACAAATAAAACTTTTGTCCTGTAAGGTCTTCTTAAAGGTTTGTTATTCTGGTGTGCTCTGAGAAGCAGGGAGATTTCAGAATAGGCTAGTCATGATCTCCATAGGTAGACTCTGACATTTATAAAAAAGGAAATGGATGATTCATGTTTGCAGAAATTCCTTGGATCCTGGTGAGTAAATGAGAATTTTTTTTAAGTGTAGACAGACAGACAGGACAGACTAACCAACAAAATGGACTGACAGACACACTGAAAGAAAAATGCATTGAGAGGGGCAAGGAAGAGAGAGAGAGAGAGAGAGAGAGAGAGAGAGAGAGAGAGAGAGAGAG
>CM053601.1:31764293-31787022 GCA_028646575.1 Pseudocheirus occidentalis | reverse complement strand
AGAGAGAGAGAGAGAGAGAGAGAGAGAGAGAGAGAGAGAGAGAGAGAGTTGCAGTGAAAAGAAAAGAGAAAAAAGGACAGTATGCTGAGAGAAAACAATGCTGAACAGGTAAGACCAGATTGTGGGGAAAGACTGGTAAAGTTAGTCACAAAAGTCACTGCCTAAGTGGAAAGTCCAGCATGTGTGGCTCTGAGCCACCCCATGAAAGAATCCATTTCTGGGAAGGGCAATTCAGTGAGTAACAGAGGAAAAACAGCAAAATAAGCTGTTTATCTCACATATTTATGCCCCTGGGCTGGCTCAGTTTGAAGGGACCTTAAGAGATCATCTTCTTTGTTCTTGAAAATACTTCACCAAAACCATTCTAATGTCAGAAAAACTTGTTTCCTTCAAATTTCATTGTGCTGTAGCTATAGATGAAGGTTGTGGTAAGAGGAAGCACTCTTCCAGGCAAGATTTCCAAATACAAAGCTCGATAAAAAATACGGGATTGTTTTGGAAGCCACCTTGACCCTAAGTATGACAGCTCAAATGCAGACACCTTTGCTATTCTCCTCAGGCTGAAAAACTCATCAGCCCATCTTAGCTTCAAAGAGAAGGCTTCTTCCTGGGCAAGGATAGACTCCTCTGAGATTCTGTCTAATGATTACTTACCAGGATCCAAAGAATTTCTGCAAACATAAATCAAGCATTTCTTTTTTATGGCTGTCAGAGTCTATAGAGATCAGGACTAGACTATTCTGAAATCCACCTGCTTCTCAAAAGGCAACAGAGCAGCAAACCTTTATGAAGACCTTTCAGGACAAAGGGTGTGTGTGTGTGTGTGTGTGTGTGTGTGTGTGTGTGTGTGTGTGTGTGTGTGTGTGTATTTTCCAAAGTTATGGGAAGGCTTGAGGGGGAAAAATGCTTAATGATTAACAAAACTTTTAAAAAGGGAGGGTGTCTTATTGGCTGTACAAGTGACCTAGTTTCCTGCTGAGTATAGGTAATCAGGGAAAAGATATAATAATAGTTACCATTTATCTAGCACTTACTCTTTTCCTAAGTGCATTCTCATTTGAACAGCCCTTGGAGGTATGTTCTATTATTACCAATAAGTGTCTCATTTGGTTTCAATATCCAACATAGGCTACTTGAATATTCCAGTCCACAATGATGATGTTGTTTTGTTGTTGTTGTTGTTGTTATTGTTGTTGTTTTGGCTTTCATTTTCTAAGACGATCAATGACATCACAGGGTTATGTCTTAACTACTGCATGAATTGGATTTCAGTAAGGCAGAATTGCCCAAAGTCATCAGCCTCTCTCTCTCTTCCACAATTATTGAAATCCAGTGGCAAGACAAAAGTCAAGGTGACTGGTGATGGTTTAGGATGCATTTAATGACCTTGGTGTTTTAATGTCTGACCAAGCTCTAAGCACTCCTGCTTCAGTCAACTCCATGGCCATCGGAGAAAATTGTTTTCATCTGCCCATCCTGCCAGGGAAAGTCTTCACATGCTTGGAGTAGACACCCCCCCCAACTCACTGATGAATTTGAGACCCAACTATCACCCTTATCCTGATTTAGCCCATCTACCAAGGCATATTTGCCAGAATGTGACCACTCCCCATGATAGAGCTTCTTGAAGCCATAGGTGAGGGGTAAATACCAGGTAGACACCACAGAGAGATAAGCAGCCCTGAAGAAAACTCAGCAAAGGTGCTAGTCCTCCTTAAACACCCCTTAAATCCCAAGGGAATTACCTATTTCAGCCCAGAATAACCCTAAGGACACTGGATATCTATAATGGCAAAAATAATCCAGCAAAGCAGTGTTACTTCTTCCTTTTTATCACTAAACTCTTTGAGAAAGTTGTCTGTAGTCCATTCCTCTTTTTATTGTCCTCTCATCCTCTTCTTGACTCTGAAGTCAAGATAGAGAGCCAGCCATGAAGTCAGAAAGATATACTTTCAAGCCCTGTACAAATCTATATGAGTCTCTAAACTTCTCAGTTGCCCCAGGTAACTAAGACTCTCCGTTGCAAAGGTGGTGATGGTCTTCATTGGGAGAAGGAAGAGTTCTATCAATAAACATAGAGCTTTTTTTCCTCCCCCCTAAAAAAATCAACATGTGAAATTGGGCCAATCTTCGCTCCCATTTGTCTTTTCACACAGTTTTTCACAGTTAAGCCCTTGCTTAAGTAAAAAAGTTTGTTATCTCACCACCCTGGGATCCAGAATCCCTGCCACCCTACTCTATTCAATGGAACAATTACCCCCAACTAAAGAAGCTACTTCTGCCACTCTGAATGGATTCTTAACCCTCCCTTACTGCCATCTATTTACACATTTATGTGAGGAAAGTTGGAATTTGACACTTTGACAATGTGTGAACTCTCTGGGAGAGGAATTTTAAGGGGGAATCGAAGGGATCCCCTCCCACAATCTACCTTTAGTTCTTTCCAACCTTGGAAATGTAGAAGGAAGGGGGATTTAAAGAGTATATAGACTTTTCAGTGAGGTGTTGGTTTCTAAAACACATTGTGAAGACATGAAAACAGTAGCTGGGAGCTTGCTTTCCTAGCTCACAAATGACCCACTGTGACTTCATAGATAAAAGTCAATGTGGAGAGCACTTCATGCATCATTTCTTGGTCTTTGGAAGGAGTCACTCTATTTTGTGACATTTCACAAAATTTATAGCAGCTTCTCAGTGTCCCCCATCACTGTGGTCATTCCAGAAAATTGTGTATCCATCTCTGATTTTGGTAAGCTGGTACTTATTTGCCATCTTTGTTTCACTCAAAGCTATTATGTGGATGCAATACCTGCTGAGTTCTCTTGCAACAAGAGTTGTTCATCTTTCAGGTGTACTGGATTTCATGTTGTCCACAAGTGTACATATTCCATGTACCAAAGGTGAGGGGCATCATTTTTGCAAAAGTTTTTGTACATTTGTACCACAGGGTGGGATCCCTGCCTGCTGAGGCAAGCAGGCAAGGATTGGGTGAAGCAGATGTTTTAGGGCACTTTTCTATCCCCTTCTTCATGCCAGGAGGTAGCAGTACAGTTCTTTAAAAAGGCTGTTGAGACATCCAGAGGGCTGCTGAATCCGACTGTTGCTCTAGTCCTATAAGATATCCGTATGGCCTTGGTCACCTATGTGAAAGGTTGTGACTACATTGTATCCACACCTGATACTTCATCACTTGCCTGTCACTACAAGACTTTGAAGTAAGTAAAAATGGCAAAATGGTACGGCCAATGTCTTTTGATTTGAGCATAAATTGGACTTAAGTGAGGCAGAGTTGCACAAAGTCATCAACCTCTCTCTTCCGTGATCTTTGACATCTAGTGGCAAGACAAAAGTTAAGGTGACTGGTGATGGCTCAGAATGAAGTGGATCACCTTGACTTCTTTGATGGCTAACCAAGCTCTTAGCTCTCCGCAGCACCTACTTTAGTCACCTTCATGGCCATTGGAACACATTGTTCTCATCTGACCATTCTGCCAGGGAAAGTCTTCATATGCTTGGGATAGACACCTCCCTAACTTATTAATGGGTTAGAGGCCCATCAGTTACCCTCATCCTGGGTTAACCCATCTGCCATGACAGTTTTACTGGAGTGCGGCTGCTGTGTGTGCTACATTTCTTGGAGTGATTGGCAAGAGTGGAACAGGTGGATACTAAGGGTGGAAAGCAGCCTTGAAAAGAATACTGTCTAAATCCATATGCATTTAGAAGTCTACATTTTTATTCAAGAAAATTTGCATGTCCTGCCCTAAATAACAATGATACCCCATAAAGGCCCCAAATCACAGGATTTTCTAGTTGGAAAGGACTTCAGTAGGCTTCTATTGTTATCCATACCTAAGAATGAAGCCCCAATATAATGTACCCAACAAGTGGTTAGCTAGCTGCCAATAAGAAGGAACCCATCACCACCCAAGGAAGCCCATTCCATTTGGGGACAGATCACATTATGAAGAGCCTTTTTCAGAAATGAAACCAAAATTTGTCTCTTCCACCTGTTGCCACTTACTGAAGCAACCACGTTTGCTGTGACATGCATCTGTAATACCATTTTGGGATGCTATGGTTTGTTCAGTTGTCAATGGTGAAAGCCCCTTACCAATCCTGGGCCATGCACATTGTGCACAGGCTCGCAGGTCATCTCCTCAGACCTGCAATGCTGCCAATCTAATATATGGTAGGGAAAGCCCAGGACAGGTAGCAATTCTGGAAATCTTTGGTCCTTGGTCCCAGAGAATATTTGCTCTACATCTAATCTTCATAGCTCTCCTGGTAGGCAAAGCCACCTGTAATTCAAGGACCACTGGAACAGTGACAAATTTTTAGCTCAGCCACCACTGGTAAGATTCTAAATGTTACACTTTCAGTGAAAATCAATTCCTTTAAGTCAGCAGATGACCAGTATCCTCAGATCTGCTCAGGGACTCCAATGAGCTTCTTTCTCTCAAGTTTTATGTAGCAATAGGGCCATGTAACCTTTCCCCAGCCATCTCTTCTAATAGCAGAAGAGTATGATGTCTGCAATCAACCTTCAACAAAACCAAGCCTAGTCTCACAGTAAAGCAAATGTATCATCTGCTTCCCCTTCTGTTTCTCTCTCTTAAATCAGAAAACTTAGATCGACTCTCCTCCAATCCCCTCCCAGGTTTCTCCTCTTACAGGCTGTTAATGGCACACAAGAGAAATAGACTAGAAAGCCCTTTACACAGTAGCAAGATTTAGCTCTTTTCCTATGAGTTTCCAGGAGTTACAGAGGCTATTACACTTCAGTTGGCATTTTCTCTTGATAGTCTCCATCAGCTATTCAGATTCTCTCTTCCAATCATGTCTATGACTTCTGACCCCAACTACTCCTGTATTCACCTTCTTCCTCTTTTCTCCTTTTCTGCTCCTCTTCTGATGCTTTCTTCCTAGATATTTTTCTGTTTTTTATGCCTCAAATCAACACCTCCTTAAAAGTAGTGACAATTCTACTGATGATACAAAATCAACAATCCCACCTTTCAGACAGATATGAAACTCACAGTCCTTATATAATTTCCCCACAATCTAGAAACAGTTACTTGATTTATTATTCTCAGTTGTAACCTTTAAGACTATGAAAATAGTGGCATTCAAGTGAATTAATGGGTCACAGTCCCCCCACAGCCAACATAACTATGGTTATCTTACTTTACCTTTAAAAATGTCCAATTACTACTTTCATGTGAGGAACAGCTCTCTATCTGGTTCTCAGAACAGTCTGTTTCCCATCAACATTTTATCAGAGGTGTTGTGCCTTCTCAAATTGAGTTTATCAATGTTCTTATACAAATATCCTCTTCCTGTCCCTTTCAGCAGTCACACAAAAGGGGCATTGCCTTATAATACAAATAATGCTGAATTTGGAATCATAAAAGAGGAGTTCAAGTTCTGCCTTTGACATTTAATAGTTTTATGATCATAGGTAAGGCAATTAACCATTATAACCTCCAATGTCCTCATCTGAACAAGTATTCCTACTTTCTAGAGAAACTGGCATCATCATCATCATCATCATCATAATATCTAACATTAATATTACATCCTAAGGTTTGAAAAGAACTTTACATAAGGGATGAAATGAGATGGCTATATAAAGTTCTCTGCAGACTGTAAAGCCCTATGTGAATCTTCATTTTTGTTATATTTAGAATGGATGAATGAATAAGCCAAGCTTTTATAACAATTCTTTAGTCGACAGAAAGAGCATCTTAATGTTATAATACAAGGAGGACCTTTTTGAGGTCAAGACTTAAAATGCAGAAAACCAGCTGGGGACATGATTTATATTACTGTTTACTAGGACAATTATAAATATTAGCATGTATGTAACTAGTAAAATGCTGTGTGAAATCTGGTAGGTCTAGAACGATGCTGTTCTAGCCAGATGATCCCCAGGGACAGAGGAAATATAAGGTCATTGTTTATATTCAGACTAAAAACCTCATAGTATTTTTCTACTTGGACCCAACGTTTCCGAACCCCTCCTAGAACCAATCTATGGGAGCATTTCTAACTAACCAGCTTGTACTCCTTGGACTGGATTCCATCATGGTCTCAGAAAAACCTCATTCCATCCTTTTACATTTCTTTTTGTGTGTTGTCTTCCCTCATTATGTTGTAAGCTCATTGAGGCTAAGGACTCTCTTTTTCACTTTAGTATCCTCAGCACTAAGCACAGTGCCTGGAACCTAGTTGTTTCTTGACAATGTCAGTTAAATAATGATAATAATGATAATAATGATAATGATAATAATAATAATAAATATTGGAGGAGATGTCGGAAAATTGGGACACTAATGCACTGTTGGTGGAGTTGTGAACTGATACAACCATTCTGAAGAGCAATTCAGAACTAGGCCCAAAGGGCTATAAAGCTGTATATAGCCTTTGATCCAGAAATACCCCTACTAGATCTGAATCCCCAAGAGACTTTTTAAAGAGGAAATGACATATTTGTACAAAAATATTTATAGCAGCTCTTTTTGAAGTGGTAAAGAATTAGAAACTGAGGAGATGCCCATCAACTAGAGAAACGGGCTGAACTAGTTGTGGTATATGATTGAGATACTATTGTCCTTTAAGAAACAATAAGCAGGCTGACTTCAGAAAAATTTGGAAAGATTTATATAAACCTATACAAAGTGAAGTGAGCAGAACCAGGAGAACATTGTACATGATAGAGCAATGCTCTATCATGTTCACATGTGACTGACTTAGCTATTCTCAGAGATTCAAAACCAAAGGACTCATGATGAAAAATGCTACCTACTTCCAGAGAAAGAACTGATGGAGCCTGAATGTGGAACAAAATTTAACTTTCTGTATTTTTTTCATAGTCCCCACTTTTGGGTTAGTGTCTTCTTTTACAACATGACTAATATGGTAATATGTTTCGCATGACTGGATATATATAACCTATTTAAACTGCTTACTGTCTCAGTGAGGAAGGAGGTGAGAGAGGGAGGGAGAAAATCTGGAACTCAGTTTTTAATGAATGTTAAAAATTGTCTTTACATGCAGTTGGGGGGAAAATAAAATATTATTTAAAAAATAAAAATAAATAAATGTCTGTTGACTATTGAGATATACTATCATGTTCAAGTTCAACACTGTTCTAGTTGACAGATCTGTGGACTGGCCCACATAACTAGGTATAGTAGAGTGTTGGACTTAAAATCAGGAAGATTTGAGTGTGAAGCTTGCCTCAGACACTTGCTAGCTGTATGGCCCTGAGCAATTCACTTAACCTCTTTCAGCCTCAGTTTCTTCATCTGTAAAATGGTGGAAATGATGACACTTCACAGTATATGTGAAAATCAAATGAGCTAGTATATGCAAAGTGCTTTAAAAGCTTTAAGCACTATAAACATGTTATTGTTGTTGCTATCACTGAGGGCAAGTGAAACTTCTGCATATCATTTACTAAGAGGTTAATATTAATGATGTTTTGCAAACTCTGAAGCTCTATTCAAATGGTAGCCATGATCACCATCACCATCACCACCACCAAGTTTCTTATAATATTTTTATTTATTAACACAATGGGTCCCAAGCAATTCCAAGGTTTCTGAAATCCTCACAAAACCTACAATTCAATTCAGTGAATATTTATTTAATGGCTACTATTCAAAGGTACTGTTCTAGGTAAAAATAAGGAGCCAGTCTTTGCCCTCAAGGGGCTTACATTCTACCAGAAGGAAAGAACATAGACATAAATAAGCAAATACAAAATAACACTAAGCTGAGAGAGGTCAGAACATTTTTATATCCCACAAAGGAGCTTATAATGTCCTCAGAACATCAGTAATTTATAGTAACATCTGCATTCAGAGCTGAGAATCACTAGAAGCCCTACAGAAATGCAGCTTCAGGACTTACATGGAACCTAGTTTTAAAAAATACATCATGCCAGTCATCATGTTAAAGACTTTACTAATATTACTGCATTTCCCTGCATAATCAGAACAGATTGTATGTCATATTTTTTTTGCAAAAATGTGGGCTGCAATTTAATGTGAAGCTTTAAAAATTTGTACCAGTATTACTCAAAAATTGTTTATTACTAAACTGTCTTCAGTGCAAGATTAGGATGCACATAACACTCATGAATGTACATTAAAATCGAAAAGTGACAATGCACGTGCACTGGGAAGTCTAGGCTTGTGGCTTACAATGCATAAGAGATAAATGCATATCAATATGCCATTGGTGTAAACATTGCTGCTGTTTCCCTTTTAAGCATCATGACAAGCAGAACTATACCATGTGATGATTACACAATGAAAGGCTATAAACCAATTTTGGGATTAAAAAAACTGTTATGATTATGCTGTGGCAATAATTATGTAGTGAAATATGACATTTCATTTGATCCTCTCAACAACCCTAGGAGGTAGGCAATACTATTATCCCTATTTTATAGTTGAGGAAACTGAGGGAGAGAGGTTAGGTAACTTGCCTAGGATCATACAGTCAGTAAAGCGTCTAAGACTAGCTTTGAACTCAGATCTTATTGATTTCAGACCAAGTGTTCAATGTACTATACTAAATAACTACCTCATATGAAGATAAAAGGTCTTTGAGCAGTAGTTGGGAATTGTATCTTTGCCTCATTTACATTTGGAAGAGTTTGTCTCAGATTTGGAGAGTGATGTTATATTCTATACCACCTTAGTAAACACCCATTTCTAAAAGCTAATTAATATGACTTGAGATCAACCAATAATCAATGAAAGAAGTACATAAGTCAGGACATGTAAGCAATATCTTTAAAAGACATACCCCCAAAACTCTAGAGTCACCCCTAAAACCCTAAGAGGAAAAATAATAGCTACTGTCTGTGGCTACAACCTGCCTGTGTACAAGTAGTGGCAGGGAGAGTTAGCCCAAAGTCTAGAATATACATATACTAATTAGAGCTCTGCATTTTAATTATTCCTCTTATAATCTGAGAGTTTCAAAATTCTAATGTTCCAATTCTACAAATTCCACAGCTGGAAAGATCACAAAGAAGAAAACCCTTCTAACCATGATAAATCCACACACATTCTCAGCTTAGAGAAAAGTACTGAGGAAGGAAAAAATATTTGAGGGTTTGGAGGTTGATTTTTTTGGTTTTGTTTGGGCTTGGGTTTTGTTGTGTGTTCTTTTCCTGCCTTTGAAGGATTCAGGTAGCTCATTCACTTTCAACTCCTGTGGAAAAGAATCTAGTCATTCCAACCACCTGTCAAACAATTGCCACACAGACGGCAGACAAGCCAGCTGAGCCAAAGCATCAAGGAGTATAATGGTAATGGGAATTTGAAGATCTTCCCCAATTTGAAGATTTTCCCTGACCTCAGCCAGCATCCTGGAAAGTAATCCTTGTGGAGATGAAATCTAGCAAATGCTCCTGCAAATGCTATGGTCAGCTCCTGAAGACCCAGAATGGAAAGTTCTTGCAACTCAAGTCCTTGGAAACAGCAGATGATTCAACATCAGAAACTGATATGATTTTGTCATCTGAAGTGACATTTTTAAAAAGAGCTAGCATCATCTGCTTTGCCTTTGTACCCTAAGGACCATGAGACCTTCCATCTGACTTATTGCTGAAATCTTCCATATGTGTTTTCTCCCCCATTAGAATGTGAGCTCCTTGAGACCAGGGACTGTTTGACTTTTTTCATAGTCCCAGGCTTAGTACTGTGCTTTCTGTATAATAAACAAGTGATAAATGTTTCTTTCATTCATTTATGAATTAAAGTGGTGGCAGAGAGAGTGTGCCCAGAGTCTAGAATATATATACGTAGTCTATTTTTTTAAATTTTTTCTTTTGAAAACACATATATACAGAAATCATTATGTAAAAACATAATTTGTTTACAATAAAAGGTCAATTTTGTCTTTCTTCCTAACAACAGAAGCTTCAAAAAGACAAAATGAGAGAAGAAAAGGAAAGGAACACAGTAGTTTGCTTCTGGAGGATTTAAGTTCCTAACAGAAAGTCAAGCTGGATCTGCTTCAGGCCAATTTAAGTGAAACTGGAGTGAGAAATATAGTTTAAATGCCTGTGTGGATTTATGCTAACTTCTATCTCAGTTGACTTTTTACAGCCAAAAAAGCCAGGAGCCACATCATATGAGTGACTGAGCTACAATAACTCATGACATAGTTGGATTCTTCTAACTGACTCTCCGGACCTTACTACCAATAACGGTGTCACTCAAAACAAGTTAGACATTTATTCAAGAAATGAAATAGTCAAATAACAAATCCATTTAAATCCTGTTCCCAATAACCAAGATTTCTGTGAGATAAAATCTACCTATCAGCAGATATAGAATACTTTTTGTTGAGCTTTGGGAAATAGAACCAGGAAAAAGGAGTCTTCAGTGTGTCAAAAGGAAAGATATTTTTCCTTTAAAAGTGAGTGTGTGTTAGCTCTTCTCAGCAATGTAATTATATAGGACAATTTTAAAAGACTCATGATGGAAAAATACCATCCACATCTAGAGAAAGAGCTATGGAGTTTGAATGCAAATTGAAGCTGACTGTTTTCTCTTTTTTGATGGTGGTGGTGTTCTTGTTTCTTTCTCATGGTTTCTCCCATTTGTCCTGACTCTTCTTTCACAACATGACCAATGTGGAAGTATGTTTAATATGATTGTACATGTATAGCTATATCATATTGCATGCGACCTTGGGGTAGGGAGGGGATTTAGACATCAAAATCATAAAAAAATGAAGGCTGAAAATTAAAAATAAATAATTTTTTAAAAATAAAAATGAGTGTGTATGTCTCCTTTTTACAAATTTTAGAAACCAAGTGGACTGATTATAGAATCATAGCTATGATTTTCTCATTCTCCACAGGCAAGGAACTCATTACCTGTCACTAATTTTATCTAACATTAAAGAGAATCAAACTCATTGTAAAAGTTAATGCAGAGGTTAAAAACATACCTACTCCAGATAAATCAGAAGGTGGGATTGTGGAGATAATAAAATGGAGAATGAGGAATCTTGGAGATGAAAGGGAGGTGTTTTAAGAGTTCCAGTATTTGGCCAGAAGCCAGATGAACATAGATTGGAATGGTTAACATTAAGTTTGGGATTGAGACATTTTAATAGGTCTCAAATCATACCTATTGATGGACTAATGTGATGTAAATCTGGAACTAGAAAATTAGTTCTCTAATAAGCCCAATGAACACTTATAGAACATGATCACAAATCTCAAAGCAGTGGATTCTATTTTTCTGAAAGTCTTTAAAAAATAAAGTATAGACTCATATTTCACTCATTTCCCATCAATTCTGACTCTTCGTGAACCCATTTGGGGTTTCTTGTCAAAGATACTGGAGTGGCTTGCTGTTTCCTTTTCCAACTCATTTTATAGATGAGGAAACTGAACCAAACTGGGTTCAGTGACTTACCCAGGGTCGCACAGCTGGTAAGTGTCTGAGGCCAGATTTCAACTCAGGTCTTCCTGACTCTAGACCCTGGAACTCCACACGCCCAAGGGATGATAAGTAGGCAGAAATTATGTCTGGTTTATCTACAGCTGGTGTGTTTTCAACCTTTGCAATAATTTTTACAAAGAGTTTGATTCTCTTCAATGTTAGATTAAGTTGGGTAAAAATGATGAGTTATTTGCTTTTGGAGCCATACAAAGCTGAATGGTTCAAATTATTCCACATCAGAAACTGATATAATTTCATCAGGAAAATGGTATTAGAGGAAAGCCATTCCTACTTGCTTGACTGTTGTACCCTTAGGCTCATGAGACCTTTCCATCTTACTTGAAGTCAAAACTTTCCATATCTATTGTTCAGCTCCTTTAGAATGGGAACTCGTTGAGGCCATGATCTATCTTGCTTTTCTATCTGTTTCCCCAGCATTTGACACAGTGCTTTACAGATAGTAAGTTATCACTAAATGCTTCTGTCATTGAATAGATATTTATTGAATGACTGTTTTAGCTATCTCCCAACTAAATGTAGTGTAAATTGCTCATCTTTCCAAACAAAATAAAACAAAGCAAACAGAAAACACACAGAAAGATTCTACTTGAATTGATATAAATTGTTGAATATATTGCAACAATATAAATAGTTATTTTTCTAGGCACCTAGGTGTTGCATTGAATAGAGTCCTAAGCTTCAAGTTAGGGAGACTGGAGTTGGAATCCTGCCTCAGACACTGCCAGTCATGAGATATAACATATCTCAACCTTGCTTTGGGCACCTATACATTGGTAATAATAATAACACCTACCAAGTGGATTGCTGTGAGGATCCAATGAAATACTTGTAAAATGTTTGCCAAACCTTAAATCGCTAGAAAAATGCTAGGCACAATTATTATTGCTTCAAATGAATAAAAATCATATATGTAGATGTGTGTGTATATATGCAGCACATGTAGATATAATTATATAATATGTATATCATATATAATGTATACATAAATGTATGTGTAATGCTAATACTAAAATATTATGTATGTATGGTTTTATTCCTATATATTAATGTGTATATGTACACATATACATACATATCTAGTATGAGTTATGTGTGTATGTATACACACATAACTTACCTAGCCTAAATTATATGGGTAACAGAATATTAGAATTTGGGGGTATGAAATTTTAAAACTCTTCCTGGGATATTTGCCATCATAATTAAAACTTTGTTTCATAAATGCTTTTCACAAATCAGCTTTCTACTTATGTAGATTGGAAATAAGTAGAAAACAATTCATTATTATCTTACTTAGGCAGTCATTCCAAATTCCAACTTTGTTGACAAAGAGAAACTTAATTCTCCCTTTTCTTCATTGCCCAAGAAAGATGCTAATTTGGAGTGAGATATCCCAAAAGGAAGGCAGCATATGAAAGAAGAGAGGGAATTTAATACTTTGTAAAAATGAATAATATCCCACAAGAGAGCTAAATGCTCTGAGTTGAATGAATCATTTCTTCTTTTGAGTAAAAAGTACTTTACAATCATTGCTAGCAGATATGATCCTCTTTCAATAGCCCTGTAAGGTAATCAGTGCGTTCAAATCATCTTGGGTTGTGAGACTGATACACACAAAAATTTAGATAATTTACCTAATATCTTCTGTAACAGTTTTGAAGCTTGAACTTAATGTCCCCTAACTTGTTAGCCCACTGAGGTCTCCTATCTCCTAGCATGAAGTAGAAGATATCAAACATGGCAAACTCTCTAGCTCCCACAACACAAATCAAATAAAGTCTAAAATAATAAATAAATAATTTTCAGGCACATTCTTCAAAAAACATTTTGCCTACATGGTCCTGCCCCAGGGCTAGAGAATTTATCTAAGGCAATTCCTAGTGGAGAGAAACAATCCATTTCTAGGGGGCATCTTAGGAAATGAATCTCTAAAATGATGCCATTTTCTAAATTACATTCCAAAATATGAAGGCCTTCATTCAATGGTAATTTGGGACCTAGGTTAGTACTTTTAAAATTGAATCAAAATGACATTTATAGAAGGATCATGTATAGCAAAGATACTTGCCACAAAAGGAGAGCTTTGAATTGCAGTGTGTTAGACTGGGCAGAAACCTTAGAGGTCAGCTAGTCCAAGTCAGATCTGAAGAATGATTCACCTACTCTGCTTACAGAGCTCAGGAATGAGGCTACCTCCTAATGCAGCCCATTCCACTTTTGGAGGCTCTAATTGATAGGAATTTCTTCCTTAGAGTAACTCCAAAATAATCTGCCTCCATGCAAATCTTACTCATTCTTTCTAATTCTTCTCTGGGAACAGAATATCTAAAATCCTTTTCACATGAAATACAGATCGTTTAGCTTTCTTTCATTTCTTGGTTTTAATTTAGGGTAGGAGCAGAAGGGCACAGTTGTATGGCCTGAAGATGGTCACTTTATCTCTCTGGTCTCTGTTTCCAAACACATAAAATAATAAGATTGAAATAAAGGATTTCCAAAGGTCCGTTCCAATTCTAATATGCTTTCACTCTCTTTTCTGTCTTAATACTAAGCAATCTGCTAGAAAGAGTGAGAGTATCATCTGGACTCTCATTTGAGAAAATAAATATAATTTTCTTTATGTATCAGATGGATTTTTATAGCCATGTGTGATTGTTTTCATGCCTGAACATTCATAGAATAGACATGTCATGCCACATTCTGATACATTAAGTATTAAAATAAACTTTTTTTATTTGTTAATAAGTAAGAAATACACAGCCAGTGAGGTGAAGGGCAGATGTATAAATATTCATTCATATGACTTTGGTTTAAGTTACTGTGGGCTTCCTATTGGTAAGAAGTTATGAAGTTCAGTGATAAGTGAAAATCCATAAAAACTAAACTCTTTGAAAGCTGGAAGCTCAGACATACTGACCTGTTAAAAATCATAACTTAGATACTAAATCACAACTTAGACAGTGAATCATAACTTAAGATATTACAACTCCCAAGCTCATTACTAAACAGAAAAACAAAAATATCCACCAATCATTAGTGATGCATGCTCTAGTTCCTCCTGATTTTAATTGTTTTTTATAATTACCACAGGGATTTTGGGGGTGCTTTATGGGGAATTCATTGATTGCTCAGGCGGCTGCCATAGATGAAGGATGACTAACATCTTGGAAGAGATCTATCATACTGGCCCAAAAGTAAGCAACTCAAATTGATTAAACTACTACCTAAAATCAGTCTGGAGTTCTTTGGCCTCTTCTTTGCTATAAAAAGAACACCCCAAAATTATGTTAGAGCTGCAGGATTCCCTGGACATTACAGTTGCAGATAGGCAGAGAGATAGATAGATAATCAATAGATTGATGGATAGCTGGATGATCGGTAGGTAGGTGATAAGAATTTATAATTTGGTAAAAATGGTTGGGAAAACTGGAAAGTAGTATGGCAGATATTGGGCACAGACAAATATCTTACACCATTTACCAAGATAGGATCAAAATGGATATGTGGCCTAGATATAAAGAGAAATATAACAAGAAAAGAAGATTATAAAAGTAAAAATCATGTAAGTAAGTGAGTCTGCAAAACCCTCATGATCCCACTGTAGGTCACCATCTTCTTCCTCTTTTCTCTAGCACCTCTTTCCCAAAACCCTGCATGAACCAATTCCAGTCACCTTCGCACAGCCTTGCCAGAGTTTCTGTTCCAAAATACATATTGCTGCACATTCTGTGATCGGTATGACTCACAAGTCAGGGCTACATGGAGATTTCATGGTTTCATATTACAGTTTCTTTTTAAATTCTACTTTATATATAGAATATTCTCTCTGTGGGAGGCTGGTGACTCTTTCAGATTGGACTCTCCAGTAGGGTAAGAGACAGAACCACAAGAACCAGAATTTAGAGTTCAGTCTGGGTGAGTCAGTACAGCATCAGTTCCTCAGCTCTGAGAGGATGGAGGCGGAGCACATGCTGGCTCAGGCAAGCCATATCAACTCTGTTACTCCTAAATTGGATGAAAAATTTTGTTGAACTTGGATTTCTTGTGTTTTATTTTTGTAGAAACACTAAGAGCACCACTTGAGTATTTTACTTAGGCTAGCATTACCTCAAATGTCAGTCTTTCTGATAGTTCAAGAAACAGAAGCTGAAAGTGATTTGGGAATATGTTTACTTTGGTCTGGGTGAGCGTGTGTGTGTGTGTGTGTGTGTGTGTGTTAGTGAGTATGTGTGTTTTCTCTTTAACACAATGTGATTGGATTGATACAAACTAGGCAGGGTGGGAGGAAGTTGGAGAAGACATTAACACAAAACTTCAGCCCAAAAAATACATTCTCTCAAATGGCAAACCATACAAATTAAGACCAAGATCTGAAAATTAAAGTCTCTTTATTTGTAACTTGAAAGTGGCAGATGAAACTCCAATTAAATTAAACTCCAATTAAAACCAGATAATCAGTATCATTTAAATTAAATTCAAGTTCCCTGTATATTTGTGACCAAGCAGTAACTTCTGAAATCATCCAGCTCTTGCCTTTTCTTAAAAATCCAGCCATGTAACTAAGCTGAACAAGCAAGTCATTCCCTTGTAATACTCTAAAAGGCCTATTCAACCAGATTTGCTGACTCTTTTTCTAATGCACCACATTTAAGAATGCGGGAAATGTCATCTGTCTTAGCTAAAATCAGCAGTCATCCAATTCTTTGGTCCAATGCTTCCAGTTCTGAAGAAGGAAGAAAGTAGTGATAGATTAAAGGATTATTAGCCATAAAATCTAGTTTCTAGTGGTCATATCTTATAGTTACAATTTTTGAAAGGAAAGAAAATTAAATGTGCAACAGAATGGATTCTGAGATTTCTTCTTTAACAAAAGTTTCCTCTTTTTATAAATCTAGAGAAACTCTAAATGATAGGATGCCACATCTCCTTTATATATTAAACTATTATCCAGTATACCAAGCTAAAAAAGATACAAACTCCATTTTGCGCCAATCCAGAGGTAAATTGATCAATCTAGGAAAATTAGTTTACTTTCAATTCCATCAAGGTAAAAGTGAAAGCACAACTTTTCTTAGTTCTCTTCCATGACAGTCTGGGCACTATCCTCATTGGATATACCTATAGCAACCATCATCCTCTCTTTCTATAATAGTCTTGACTTCAAAGTTGATTGACTGCCCCCAAAAAGAGATATATTGCCAGCTCTTACACATACAAACAGATAGGCCTCAGAAGGCTACACCATATCTAAGATTATCTATGCATCAGAACTCACCTGGAGATTAAATATGCCACTCAAGAGCCCCCACCAAAGTTTTTTTTTTCCTTTTACAACCTAATCAGAGATTTCAATTAAAGCAAAAGACATCAAGCCAAACAGCATAGCTAGTAAAGTGATGAAAAAGAGACCTCTCTTGTGCATATAGTGTACATTTTCCTATAGGTAATCAAAATCTTAGTTAAAAATACATACTATCAGGGAATACAAATGGAGGGCACACATATGTGCCAGGGAATTTGTGCGAAGGAAGAAAATAAGCATGTGCCAGCACTACGTGACAGGCATAATGCTAAACACTTTACAAATCTTATCTTGTTTATCCTCACAACCCTGGGAGGTAAGTGCTACATCTTTAAAATGAGACTAATAATACTTTCAGTATATACCTCACAGAGTTGCAGGAAAAATCAGTTGAGAATATATACACAAAGCACTTTGTTAAATCGAATGTGTGCATCTCCCAGCTATACTAAGCTTTCTCTGTATCTTTGTCTCTCTGACTCTCTATCCCTCTGCCTCTAGTCATTTCTCTCTGTCTCTGTCTTTCTGTGGGTCTCTCTTTGTGTGTCTCTGTGTATGTCTCTCTGTCTTTTCTGTCTCTGTTTCTCCCTTTGTCTTTGTATCTCTGTCTCATTCTTCCTTCTCTCTCTCTCTCTCTCTCTCTCTCTCTCTCTTTCTCTCTCTCTCTCTGTCTCTCTCTGTCTCTCTCTGTCTCTCTCTCTGTCTCTGTCTCTCTGTCTCTCTCTCTCTCTCTCTCTCTGTCTCTGTCTCTGTCGGTCTCTGTGTCTCTCTCTGTCTATCTTTCTGTCTCTCTCTGTCTCTATCTCTCTCTGTCTCTGTCTCTCTCTGTCTCTCTCCATCTCTTTCCATCTCTCTGTCTCTCTGTCTCTCTGCCTCTCTGCCTCTGTCTCTCTCTCTCTGCACCAATTCCCTGACCCAATATCCTCACTACAGTTTACTCTCCCTTGACCCTTTCTCTCACTAGGGTTCCTTTTCTCTTTTCTCTCACACTGAGGCTCCATTACACATGGGAGATCCTGCAGGTTGACTCCCTGTCTCCAGATTGGGGTGGGGGTAGGGGAGTTCTAGATTTATTTCAGTTCACCTGGCCTTACTGGCTCTCTAAACAAACTCTCTCCAAGTGTCCATGCTGTCAACACCTCCGGCTCTTTATGAATCACCTATTTAATCTTGCTTCTGGAAGCAGATACCTTCTTGACAATGCTTCCTAGGGTTAGGGTTTGGGTTAATGCTGGGACAAATTAGGGTTAGGGTTAGTGCTAGGTTAGGGTTAGGGTTAGAGTTAGTGCTGGGATGCCAATTACAGTTAGGCTTAGGTTAGAGTTTGGGTTAGGTTAGGGTTAGGGTTATGTTTATGTTTAGGATTAGATTTAGGGTTAAGGTTAGGGGGAATAAGACTCTGTCAAAAGTCAGGCCTTACCTGGATTGACCTTCTGTACAGGTTGATTCTATGAACACACTGGCTACTCGGACATCACTGTATGTCCACTGAGGGTCCTAGACTTCCTCACAGTTTCCTCATATTGTCAGCAGTTATCAGCCATCCAAGTTATTCTACATTTTTATTGCTGTTCTAGGTCATTGAACACACTTGCCTCCAAATGAGAATGCAGAATGACTATCTATTACTCCTGCTGTTCAACAGCATTCATTTCCAGCTTCCAAAGTCTGTGAGTCAGAGGAGAGCTAGGTCACAAACATCAGCATTAGCATGGCTTAGCAGAGAGAGGGTTGAATTTGGAATCATAAAGACTTAGATTCAAATCCCACTGAAGAAGAGAAGAGAACACACATTTATTAAGCATCCTCTATGGGCCACACACTCTGCTAAGTGTTTTACAAACTCTATGAGATAAATGCTCTTATTATCCCCATTTCACAGGTGAGAAACCTAAGCCAATAGAGGACAAGTGACTCATCCAGGGTCACACAGTTCGTAAATATCTGAGGCCATATTTGAACTCAGGTCCTCCTGATTGCAGGCCCAGTGCTCCACCATCCCCTACCAAGACATCTCTAAGACACTACTATGTAACCACAGGCACAACTTTTCTGAACATCAGATAACTTTTAAGTGACAATAGCTGAGTCTAGAGAATTTCTGGAGTCCTTTAACCTCTGTGAACTTCAAAGCAGCTCTTAAAAATATAATTCTAAGAAAAAAAAACCAGAGATATTACTGGTGCATATGACAGAATAGTGAACCCTCCTTGTTTAGCCTGGAAAGTGTCGCTATTACTGCTGAGAACATCACCATCCTCCTAGTTACTCAGGCTAACAAGCTAGGAATCATACCCTACTCCTCACTAACTCTCATCTCCCTATCTCCAATCTGCTTCCAAGGCCTGCTGACTTTGCAGTATCTCTCAAATAGGTCCCCTTCTCACTTCTGATACTGCCATCACTCATGACCTCCTACTCTGACTTTTACAGTAGCCTTCTGGTGGTTCTCTTTGCTTCGAGTCCCCACTCTAGTCCATCTTCCACTCATCTGTGAATGTGATTGTCTTAAAACATAGGTGCAACCTTGTCCCCACACACATTTAACAAACTCCAGTGATTCACAATCACCTCCACAAAGAAATACAAAATTCTCTGGCATTCAAAGACCTTCCTAATCTAGCTTCCCCATACTGCTCACCTCTCCCCTCCCCACAAACTTTTTGATCCAATGACACTAGTTTCCTTGCTATTCTCCCAAACAAGATTCTCCATCTCTCAGCTCCAGACATTTTCTCCAGTTGTCCCTGATGTCTGGAATACTTACCCTTCTCATATCCACCTCCTGGCTTTGCTGGCTCCCACCAAGTTCTAATGCTGAAATCCTACCTTCTTCAGGAAATTTTCTCTATCCTCTCTTAATACTAATGCCTTCACTCTCTTGATTATTTGTTATTTATCCAGTATTTTGCTTCTTTGTACATAATTGTTTGCATATTGTCTCCCCTGTTAGACTGTGGGTTCCTCTAGGGGAAGGAGGACTGCTTGCTTTTTTTGTATCCTCATCACTTAACACAATGGTTGGTACATGTTGTTGTTGCTGTGTTTTTTTCAGTCATATTCAACTCTTTGTGCCTCCATTTTCATTTTCTTGGCAAAGATACTAGAGTGTTTTGCCATTTCCTTTTCTAGTCCATTTTACAGATGAGAAACTGAGGTAAACAAGATTAAGGACTTGGCCAAGGTCAAATAGCTAGTAAGTGTCTGACAGGATTTGAACTCATGAAGATGTCGTACTGATTCCAAGACCATCACTCTATCCACCATGCCACCTGGCTACCCCAGGTGGCATATAATACCTTAATAAATGATTATTGACTGACTGAGAAAAGGCAACAAAAGCAGACACGTCACTGTCTTCAAATATTTGGGCAGTCATCTAGATAAGGAATTAACTTTGTTCTGCTTGGCCCTAAAAGGCAAAAGTTGAAGCCATTAATGGAATTTCAATGGAACAAATGTAGACTCATTAATAGGAAAGAATCCCCCAACAGTTAGAACTATCCAAAAGTGTTATGAGCTGCCTTGGTAAGAAGGTTTTTCCTCAATTGGAAGTCTTCAAGTAAAGGTGGACAAGGCCCTTCTCAGGTATTAATAAACAATCATTTGTTAAGTTTCAAATATTGTTAGGTTCTGAGGACTTAAAAAATGAAATGTCCCTCCCCTCAAGGAGCTTACATTCTGTTGGGGTAGACAATAGGTTTGTATATAGGTATATTCAAGATAAATACAAGATCATTTGCCCTGACGATTATGGGCAAAGGTCAGGGGATGGGAGGCACTAGCAACTGGAAGTGTCAAGAAAGGTCTCACATTGGAGCCAGTGCTTGAGGTGAGCTTTGAAGGAAACTAGGGATCAAACAGAAATGAGAAATGATTCTGTTCCAGGCATGGAAGACAACCTGGACAGAGATGCAGAAATGGAAAATAGAATATTATAGGTGAAAAACTACAAGTAGATCAGTTTGCCTTGACTTGAAAGTGTTATGTGCTAAAATTAAGTAATGTACCCCAGGAAAGTAGATAAAGTTTTGTTATTAAGGGTTTTATTTTTTAATTTATTTAATTTTTAATTTAAGGAATAAAGCAAAGCATTTCCATAAAATAGTACAATAAAAAAGATGATTGCACATCAAACTGCAAAACTGCTATTTACCATTTGATGTTCCTTTCAAATATAAACTAAATTATCATATACATTTCTTTATTTTTCTTCCCTGACCTGCCCCCCACCCTGGAGATGGCTACTATTAGACAAAACAGGTAGATAGATAGATAGATAGATAGATAGATAGATAGATAGATAGATAGATAGATAGATAGATAGATAGATTCATCTGGCAGTCAGAAAAAGCGATACAAGGCCACTCTCAAGGTCTCTGTTAAGAACTTTGAAATTGAGTGTGTGACATGGGAGACACTGGCACAGGACTGCGCAGAGTGGTGTGCCCACATCAGAGAGGGTGCTGTGCTCCACAAGCAAAGCAAAATTGAAACAACTCAAAGGAAACACAGGATGCTTATGGTTTTGGGTCACTAATAAAGTCAACACATATGAAGCAACAAATCAGTATTATTCTTTTAATCAAGGAGATTCACTATCTCTGAATTTCCTCCAATACAAAACACACACACACACACACACACACACACAACTATTTTTAAAAGAGAAAAGCTAAAAAAGGCAGACCACTGGAACATGGAAAGGGAAAAAGTGATTTTAGAGTTTTAAGCCAACTTAAAAAAATAGATTGTCCATAGTCTCCATAGATTTGGAGCTAGAAGGGTCCTCAGAGGTCACCTTATGTATAAATTACCTCATTTTACAGATGAGGGAACTCAGACCCAAAGAATTTTGGTAATTTGCATAGGGTCACAACATAGTAAATAACAGAGATAAGAATTGAACCTAATTCCTCTGATGTCAAATTCAGCATTATTTCCCACTGTACCTTGATGCCACAAGCATCTGACAGATTTAACCAAAAATCAGATGCAGTATAACTCAACAAATGAATTCAACAAACATTTACTAAGCACTTAAAATCTGCATGTTAGCAAGATAAAGATGAGAAATTAATAACTCATCTTAATATACACATAAAAGGTTTTTAAATTTCTTTCTTCACAACAACCCTTAAACTAGTACCAACATTTTAATCCCCACCTTTTTAACCCATAAGGAAATGGAGGTTCAGAGACATTATGTCATTTATCTTCAGTTGTATAGCAGGAAGTATTAAGGCCAAAATTTATAGCCAAGTCTTTCAAGCAACACTTTTCACAGTAACACACTGTGTTTTGACCTTCTCTACCATTAAGGGGTCTAGAGTATAGTTGGGGACATCAATATATATCAACATATTATTAAGCAGAAATTCAAGGAGGAAAGATTAGGTAATTGATTGTATGTTACATGTGAGGAACATAAAGAGTTGGAGAGGGTGGTCGTAGCATCTTCAAAATCAGGGAAGCTAGAGAAGGGATAAGGAGAAACAAGATAATGAGTTAAGCCATGAGCATGAAATAACATTTCCAAAAAGTTGCAAATGCAGGTGAGATATTTAATACACATTTTAAAATTCAGGACTGTAGCCCTTGCTAAAAGTTAGAGCTGGAGACACAGCTTTGTGAGTCATCTTTTTTAATAGAGGTGACTGTTAAAGTCATGGGAGTGAATGAGATTCTCAAGAGATTGTAACCAGAGAAGAGAAGAGAGCCAAGGATAGAATCTTGATGGAACAAGATGGCATAATATTGAGTGAAGTGAGCAGAACCACAAAAAAGGTTTGTGCAATCACCACCATTGTTTAAATTAAAACAATTTTGAAAGCTATCAGAATTCTGATCAACAATGTGAAAAATCATGAACTGCTTTTTCATCACCTCTCCTCCTTTCTCTCTCTCTCTCTCTTTCTCTCTCTGG
>CM053601.1:31726755-31763793 GCA_028646575.1 Pseudocheirus occidentalis | reverse complement strand
TTCCCACTTCTATGATCTCTTTGGGATACAACCCCAAAAGTGGTATTACTGGGTCAAAAGATATGCAGTTATTTATAGCCCTTTGGGCATAATTCCAGATTGCCCCCCAGAATGGTTGTATCAGTTCACAGCTCCACCAATAATGCATTAGAGTTCCAATTTTTCCACATCCTCTCTAGCACTTGTCATTTTCCTGTTTTGTCATCTTAGTCAATCTGACTGGTGAGATGTGGTACCTCAAAGTTGTTTTGATTTGCATTTCTTGAATCAATAGTGAGTTAGAGCATTTTTCCATATGCTAAAAAATATCTTTAATTTCTATCTCTTAAAATTGCCTGTTCATATCCTTTGCCCATTTATCAATTGGGGAATGACTTGTATTCTAAGAAATTTTACTTAATTCCCTGTATATTTTAGAGATGAGTCCTTTATCAGAGACACTGGTTGTAAATATTCTTTCCCAATTTCTGACTTCTCTCTTAATTTTGGTTACATTGGCTTTGTTTGTACAGAAACCTTTCAATTTAATGTAATCAAGATTATCCATTTTGCATTTTATAATGCTCTCCAACTCTTCTTTGGTCATAAAGTCTTCCCTACTCCATAAATCTGACAGGTAAAGTATTCCTTGCTTCCCCAGATTATTTTCAGCATCAGCCTTTATACCTAGATTGTACACCCATTTCGACTTGACTTTGGTGTATGGTGTTAGGTGATGGTCTATGCCTAGTTTCTGCCATACTATATTCCAATTTTCCCAGCATTTTTTGTCAAATAGTGAATTCTTAATCCATAAACTGGGGTCTTTGAGCTTATCAAACAGTATATTACTATAATCATTGACTACTGAGTCATTTGTATCCAATCTATTCCATTGATCCACTACTCTATTCCTCAGCCAGTACCAGGTAGTTTTGATGACTGCTGCTTTTTAATAGAGATTAAAATCTTGTATGGCTAGGCCACCTTCCCTAGCATTTTTTTTTCATCAACTGCCTTAATATTCTAGACCTTTTGTTCTTCCAAATGAATTTTGTCACTATTTTTTCTAGCTCAGTAAAGTAACTTTTGGATAGATTGATTGGCATGGCACTAAATATGTAATTTAATTTAGGTAAAAACATCATTTTTATTATATTAGCTCAACCCAGCCATGAGAAGTTGATGTTTTTCCAAATAGTTAGATCTGTTTATTTGTGTGAAAAATGTTTTGTAGTTGTGTCGATATAGAGACTGGGTTTGTTTTGAGAGGTACATTCCCAAATATTTTATAATGTCTACAGTAACTTTAAAAGGGGTTTCTCTTACTATCTCTTGCTGTTGGACTTTGTTGGAAATATATAGGAATGCTGAGGATTAATGTGGGATTATTTTATATGCTGCAACTTTGCTAGTTTTATTTATTGTCTCAAAAGTTTTTTACTTGATTCTCTAGGGCTTTCAAAGTATATCATCATATCATCTGCAAAGAGTGATAGTTTAGTCTCTTCTTTGTCTAATTTGATTCATTTGATTTCTTTTTCTTTTCTAATTGCTACTGGTAACATTTCTAGTACCAGATTGAGTAAGAGGGGTGAAAGTAGACATCCTTTTTTCACCCCTGATCTTACTGGAAATACTTCCAGTTTATCCCCATTACATATAATACTTGCTGATGGCTTTAAATAGATGCTACCTATTATTCTAAGGAAAACTACATTTATTCCTATACTTTCTAGTATTTTTTGATAGGAATGGATGTTGTATTTTTTCAAAAGCTTTTTCTGCATCAATTGAGATAATCATATGGTTTTTGTTAGCTTTGTTGTTGATGTGATCAATTACCAGTAGTTTTCCTGATACCGAACCACCCTTACATTCCTGGAATAAATCCTACCTGATCAAAGTGTATCATTCTTGTGATGATTTGCTGTAGTCTTTTTGCACATACTTTATTTGGAATTTTTGCATATATATTCATAAGAGAAATTGGTCTGTAATTTTCTTTCTCTGTTTCATCTCTTCCTGATTTAGATATCAGTACCACATTTGTCTCATAAAGAGAATTTGGTAGGACTCCTTCTTCTCCAATTTTCCCAAATAGTTTGTGAAGTATTAGAGTCAATTGTTCTTTAAAGTTTTGGTAGAATTCACTAGTAAAGCCGTCTAGCCCTGGAGATTTTTTCCTAGGGAGTTCATTGATGGCTTGTTCAATTTCTTTTTCTGAGATGGGATTATTTAAATAGTTTACTTCATCTTCAGTTAGTCTAGGCAACTTGTGTTTTTGTAAATATTCATTCATTTCACTAAGACTGTCGTATTTATGTGCATACAATTGGGCAAAATAATTCATAATTATTGTTTTAATTTCCTTTTCATTGGAGGTACATTCACCCTTTTCATTTTTTATATTTGTAATTTGGTTTTCTTCTTTTTTTATCATATTGGCTAAAGGTCTATCAATTTTATTCATTTTTTTTCATAATGCCAACTCTTAGTTTTATTTATTAATTCAATAGCTTTCTTGAATTCAATTTTATTAATCTTTCCTTTGGTTCTCATTATTTCTAATTTAGTATTTAATTGGGGATTTTCAGTTTGTTCTTTTTCTACCTTTTTCAATTGCATGCTCAATTCATTGATCTCCATTTTCTCTAATTTATTCATGTATGTATTCAAGGATATAAAACTTCCCCTAAGAACTGCCTTTGCTGCATCCCACAAGTTTTGATATGTTATCTCATTATTATCATTCTCTTGAATGAAGTTGCTGATAGTTTCTGTAATTTCTTGTTTGACCCACTCATTCTTTAGGATCAAGTTATTTAGTTTCCATCTAGTTTGTAATTTATCCTTCAATGGCTCTTTATTACATATAATTTTTATTGCACCATGATCTGAGAAGGATGCATTTAATATTTCTGCCTTTCTGAACTGAATTGTAAGGTTTTTATGCCTTAGTACATGGTCAATTTTTGTGTATATGGCATGTATCACTGAGAAAAAGGTATATTCCTTTTTATCCCCTTTCAATTTTCTCCAAAGGTCTACCATATCTATCTTCTCTAAGATTCTATGTACCTTCTTAACTTCTTTCTTGTTTATTTTGAGGTTAGATTTATCGATCTCAGAGAGGGGGAGATTAAAATCCCCTACTAGTATAGTTTTGCTGTCTATTTCTTCCTCTAGCATTCTTAATTTCTCCTTTAGGAATGTAGATGTTGAACCGCTTGGTGCATAAATATTTAGTAATGATATTACTTCATTTTTGATAGTGCCTTTTAGCAGACATAGTTTCTCCCCTTATCCCTTTTAATTAGATCTATTTTTGCTTTTGCTTTATCTGAGATAAGGATTGCTACCCCTGCTTTTTTTTTTTACTTTAGCAGAGGCATGATGTATTTTGCTCCAGCCTTTTACCTTTACCCTGTGTGTACCCTTCTGTTTCAGATATGTTTCTTGTAAGCAGCATATTGTAGGATTATGGTTTTTAATCCATTCTGGTATCCACCTCCATTTTATGGGAGAGTACACATTCCATTCACATTCACAGTTATTATTACTCTCTGTGTCTTTCCCTCCAGCCTATTCCCTCCCCTGTTTATGCTTTTGTTTTTCCCCTTCTTGCTTCCCCTTTTTAGGAGTTTTCCTTTTGACTGCCACCTCCCTCAGTATTCTCTTCTTATCAGCCCCACTCCTTTTTCCTGCCCTTCTCCCTTACTACTTCTTCTCTCCCCTCTAACCCTCCCCCCACTTTCTTGGCCCTTCCCCCCTTTTATACTCAATGTTGTATATTATTTCTTTCTCGAACCAAGATTGAAGAGAACAGATCTCATGCAGTGCTCCTCTCCCTCCCCTCTTTCCCTCCATTATGATAAGTTTTATGTCTCTTCTCAATAGAGTCCTATCTCTAACTGGTTGTGTTATTCTCTCCTTGCACCAGAATCAGTGAGGGAAAAGCTCATATAATGGTCACCTCCCTCACTTCTTTCCTTCTACTATATTGTTTTTATGCCTCTTTGTGTAGCATAATTTGCCCTTTTATGCTTCGTTCTTTCCTCTTCTTCCATTACAATGTATTAATAAGGATTTTTATCATCATTTTGCATAGTTTATACCCACACCCTCTATTTGTCTATATCCCTTTTAGATGTTGCTGTGTGTATAGAGTTCACAATATAAGCAGATATCAGCTTCCCATAAAGGGGTGTGAACAGTTTGCTCTTGTTAAATAACAAATTATGTGTGTATTTTTTTTTCCTTATTTAGCTTTCTATGTGTCTCCTGGGTCTGTAATTGGTGGTTGAATTTTCCATTGAGCTCTGGCTTTTTTCATCAGGAAGGTCTGGAAATCTGTTATGTCATTGAACATCCATCTCCCTGCCTAGTAGATTATGCTCAGTCTTGCTGGATAGATGATCCTTGGTTGTAGCTCTTTTGCCTCGTGAAAAATCATATTCCAGTTTCTCCAATCTTTCAGTGTTGAGGCTGCCATATCCTGTGCTATCCTTACTGTGGTTCCACAATATCTGAATTGTTTCTTTCTAGTAATTTGTAGTATTTTCTCCTTTACTTTATAGTTCTGGAGTTTGGCCACAATGCTTTGTGGACTTTTCAATTTGGGATCTCTTTCAGGAGGTGTCCAGTGGATTCTCCTGATTTCTAATTTACCCTTTGGTTCTAGGATCTCAAGGCAGTTTTCTTTGATGAGCTCTTGGAAGATATTGTGCAGATTCATTTATTCATCATGATTTTCTGGTAGACCAATGATTCTCATGTCTCTCCTGGATGGTCAGTTATTTTTCCATTGAGATATTTTACCTCTTTTTCTAATTTTTCAGTCTTGATGTTTTGTTTGACTGATTCTTGATTCCTCATAGAGTCATTGGCTTCAATTTGGTTGATTCTAGTTTTTAGCAAATTATTCTCCTCAGTTAGTTTTTGAAGCTCCTTTTCCATATGCTCAGATTTCACTTTTAGTTCACACATTTTACTTTTTAAGGAGCTGTTCTCTCCATTGTAATGTTTTTCTAATTGCAGAATTTTGTTTTTATAAGAGGTGTTGATTTTATCTTCTACCACTTTAAGCCAGATTTCAAAGTTCTTTCTGAGCTCATCTAGGAATGCTTTCTGTGCCTGAGACCAAGTCATAGTCCCTGTTAAGGCTTCAGCTACAGATCTGGAGTCAATACTCTCTCCTTCTGAGTTTGATTTCTCCCTCTCACCATAATAGGATTCTAGAGTCTTCCACTTTGTCTTTGTAGCCTGTTTTCTTCCCATTTTGAGGCAGGACCTTAGCCACACCTTTCCTCTGGGGCTCCTAAGCTTTTACTGCTTAACATTTTCCTCTTGGCCAATAATTGCTGTTTGGGGGTTAGTCGGGGGGGGGGGGATTGGAGCAACCAAGGTTCAGACTGTCATCTTGGTCCTTGGACGTTCAGATAGGGGGAGTTTAAATTTCCAGGCTATGAATGGATAGTCCCAGGTCTAACTGTTGCCCCTGATACAGGCCCCTCCTTTGTCTCTTACCCAGCTTCATACCCAATCCCTGCCCTGTGGTGATAGGCCTGGGAGTGGCCCTTCTGGTTGGTGGATCAACAGTCCTGGTCTGTGGGAGCATTGTGGGTCTGCAGGGCCTGTCTGGTGGGTCACACCACCATGTTCAGTCTCTGAGGTCTGTCTGATGGGTCACACCACCGTGCTAGGTCTGTGG
Source organism: Pseudocheirus occidentalis (assembly GCA_028646575.1). Lineage (NCBI taxonomy): Eukaryota > Metazoa > Chordata > Mammalia > Diprotodontia > Pseudocheiridae > Pseudocheirus > Pseudocheirus occidentalis. Next base: position 31,758,101 of record CM053601.1, on the reverse strand, counting down.
GGCCTGTCTCCAAATTTAACTTTTTAAGGAATTCTCCTCCTCATTAGCTTTTTGGGCCTCTTTTGCCATTTGAGATAATCTATTTTTTAAGGTGTTATTTTCTTCAGTCAGGTTGTTGACTCTCTTTTCATGATTTTCTTGTATTATTCTCATTTCTCTCTACAATTTTTCCTCCACTTCTCTTGTTTGGTTTCCAAAATCCTTCTTAAGCTCCTCTATGGCTTGTAACCAGTCTACATTTTTCTTGGAAGCTTTTGGTGCAGGAGTTCTGACTGTGTTGTCTTCCTCCCATTCCATGCTTTGATCCTTTTGGTCCCGAAAAAAGGAATCTAAAGTTGGATTTCTGAGCTTTCTTTGCTCAACTTTGTTTCCTTTGCCTGCTCATGTTGCCAGTCAGTTACTTGACTTTTGTGCTCAGTAGTTCTTTGCTTTCAGAGGGGAGAGTTCTGGCCCAAATCACTAGGGTTTTCACAGCTGCTGGAGCTATTAGGGGGCCTCAGTCTCTGCAGCACCCACCAGCTTTGGCTTACTGAAAACGCACCTCAGGACCACCACCCAAGATCACAATCCCAATTCAGGCAGTTCTCAAGGCAAGAGCACTTAGCCTCTGAAGGATCACTTGGCCCCCCTGCAATCTGCAGGCCAGGAACTTCTGAAGCAGCCATGTGGAGGTTGCTGCAGAGCCGCTGCTTCAGACTTCTTCTAGGTCTGGAGGCAGTTGGCCCAAAATGTAGCTCAGTTCCACTGACCTTTTCCCTTTGTCCTTGGCTCTTATGCGTTGGTCTGGAAACTTCTGGAAACGGTCACAGCTGCCAGTGATTTGCTCTCCTGAAAGCTACAGCCAGGGCTTCTCCTGTACAGCCTGGGGCTAAAACCACATGGGGCTCCCGGCACACTGAAATGAGCCTTTTCTGTCCATCAGCCAGGCTGCCTTCAGTGGAAGCCTTGTTTCTCTGTCATTTTATGAGTTCTGGAGCTCTAAAATTTGTTTAGAGTCATATTTTATAGGTATTCAAGGTGGTAATGGGGGGAGCCACAGAGTTCTCCTGTTTCTTCACTGCCATCTTGACTCTGTTACCCAAATTAATCTTCTTAATGCCCAGTTGTGACCATGTCATTTCCTTCTTCAATAAACTCCAGTGATTCCTTATCACTTATAGGATTTCAAAAGAAATTCTCTTGTATTCAATACCCTTAATATCCAGCATAACTCTGTAAATACCAATCCAATACTAGAAATCATTACAGTGTACTCATTGAGACTCCAAATTTGTTCTATTCTTCCTAAATTTAGTTGACTAAGCATTATTCTTTGATGCAACACGGCTTGGGGCAACATGATTTCCATAAGGTTATGCCTTCTAAAGAATGAGGATTTTGATAGCAGTTGATGCATGATTGGAGACGAAAATGGCAGTTTTACACTTTGAATTGAATATAATTTCAGTAGAGTTCTTTTTTTTAACAAAGGTTATTAAGAGAATGGGAGGAAACACTTTGTGGTGTAATCCTCTATTTCTTTATCTGTATAATGGGAAGATCAGACTACATGATCTTTCCAGCTCTAAATCTTATGATTCTATAAATAAGTAACAGCATTCAAAAATGAGGATGCAAAAAGCCTAGAATCCCATGGGCAACTCTATGGCTTGGAAGAAAGTTTTAAATTGTATTGAAATATTAGTCAGAACTGTAGGCTGATTAATAGTGGAATGCATAGCTGGAAAATAGACACATCAAAGAAAAAGTCAAAGATGATCACTTTTAATGGTTCATCTTAAATTATGCCACAACAAGATAAAAACAGAAGAGACAAAGAGGGTCCTACATACCCAAATACCCCATAAAATATGACTTTAAATTATTTAAATTATTTCCTGACAAAAACTACTCAAGCACAATAAGAGTGAGAAGGCTTCAAAGATAGAGGCATATCTCAGAGATATTGCAGGTTCTTTTCCAGACAACTGCAATAAAATGAATATTACAGCAGAATCACATGAATATTTTGGTTTCCAAGTGCATATAAAAGTTATAGTTATATTATACTGCAACAGTATTATGTCCAAAAAATGTACACACCTTAATTAAAAATACTTTATTGCTAAAAACATTAAACACCATTTGAGCCTTGTAATGCCAAGCAAAGGCAACTTCCAAGGTTCAGATTACCAGCACAGCAAACCCCATTTATTTAACAAACATTCATAGAACAGGGAAAATCAAAATACAGTACAACTCATTCATTTCACAAGTAAGTTCTTAATTCAGTCCAGGTACTACTCCACCCCTAGAGGGTACATTCATTTAAGTCTCTTCTCAAATGGAGATCAGACTACTCCATCCCTAGACAATATATTCTTTTGGTCAGTGAAACTCTCTTCTCAAATGGAGATCAGTTTCCAATCATAAACAAAGTACATTCATTTGGTCACAAATGAATCACAGAGCACAAAAAGGCCAAAGGTTTCCCACCCTTGGACTGAAAGTAATTACAATACCATCTATTAACACTAGGCAGTTTCTCAAAAGGGAGCAGTAGAGCACAAAAGGCCATCCACCCTTAAACCATAACAAGGTCAAGATAACATCTCAGCATTGAAAGGCCAAGGAAAGGCCCTTCTTTCATCTTCACTAGAAGGAAGCACTCAGCAATCTCAGTTCCTGGGGAGACAAGGCTCAATAAAGCCATAACCAGTGCCCTCATCAAGTCACACTCTGCCTGTAGAACAGTTAACAGAATCCCTGAAAGTATCAGCAAGGCCCCCTTCCAGGATTTCTGTAAACGTGCAACAAGAAAATCCTTCTTCAGGGCTTCTGCACCAACAGCCAGGTTCCAGGACCTCTATAACAGCAGCAATGTCCACCATCAGGTAAATCTGGAAAAACAACATCAAAACAAACAGACAAAATACCAGCATCCCAGCCATGCCTCCTCAGTTCTCAGCAGCTCCAGGTGGCAATCCTCAAAAGTCCTAGGCATCTCCAATGGGCTCTTAGCAGTCTCTCCCAGCAACTCAGGTTCCACCACACTGGATGCTGCTATTCCCAAAAGTCCTTCTTCTTCCAACTCTGGGCTTGAGCCTTTCTTCAATTCATGGCTCCTCCCAGTTCAGCCCTCTCTCTTCATGTCAACAAGTCCATCCCACCAGTGAGATTCAAAAGCTCTGGGTCTTAACACTCAACCCAAAAGCCAAGTCAATTCAGGGGCATCTCCAAATTACATTAACATTACAAGCCTTCAGTGAGTTATGACCTTTAGGCTGGTGGAAGGTCTTCCCTCAATACTGATGGCTGCTGACTAATTGGGGTTGGGGTTGTTGAAGGTTGGGGTGACTTTGGAAAATTCTTAAACAATGAAGTTTGACCCATCGATTGATTCATCCTTTCACTTGAACATTTAGAAACCAATATTGGCCTAATTTCAATATTATTAGCAATGATAGTTAATCTTACCTCTTACATGAGCAAAGTCCATGGTGTCCCAAAACAGTTACAATAGTAACATCAAAGATCTCTGACCACATATCACCACAACAGATGTAATAATAATGAAAAAGTTTGAAATATTGTGAGAATAACCAAAATGTGATACACAGACATGATATGAGTCCATGCTGTTAAAAAAGTGGTGCCAATAGTGGTGCCAACCCTGTGTTCAACACACAGTTACCACAAACCCTCAATTTGTTAAAAAAAACAACCATATATATGTATGTGTGTGTGTGTGTGTGTATATATATATGTATGTATATATGTATGTTTGTATGTATGTATGTATGTGTGTGTGTCCAAAGGCATAAAGAAACATCATTCCTTAGGATACTTATTAATCTTGCATCATTGGGCTCATTGTATGCATTTGCCAAAATAACACCATAAAAAATTGAAGCTTGTGAGACATCAGAAGAGGAAAAAATAATCAAAGTTTATATGTTGCAAAGGATGAAAAAAGTAAAGAAAAACTACAAAGAGCTCAGTAAGGCTCTATAAATAAAATTGGAATTCACTTTAATACTCTGTGTCTTCAAAGCACTTCAAAGAAGGAATGAATAAAAAAGCACCAAAAAAATCAGAAAATGTGTAATATCGTTCAGAAGCAAGAAATCAGAGAGGCCAAAAGATTGTGGTGATGAGGTTCAGGTACAGTTGCAATGGGATATTTCTAAAGAATTTCAAAGACTCTGGTTGACTCTAAGCCAGTTGGAAAGATTTATTATAGATTTGAGGTTTCACACTCTGGTGAGTTGCTAAGTTCCTTATAGGGGAAGACATACAATTTTATAGAGAATGTGATGCTGATAATGCAATTAAAATATACATAGACTGCAGGAATATGATCAATATTTAAAAGGCAGGAGGAGTGTTTTAAAGGATTAAGTAATGGAGGTGGGGACCGAGCCTCAGTGGAACTGCACATGCAATTACCCATAATGCATACAGTTGGGGGGTATGTATACATGGTAATGTTATTATAATAAGCCTCTCAATGTCATAAGTTCAGTCTAGATCAGTTTTTTACTATTACCACGCAGGTGCTATCATAGGTTGGGCACCTTCTACAATTTGGTGGTCAAGCATTCAGCTCTATATCCTTGTGGTGTTGCCCTCTGATTGGCTAGTAATCATGGTCCTTTCTCGTCAAGATAGATAGTTAGGTATTGTGGTCCTTTCTTGGGCTAAATGGATGATGTGATTGTGGTTGAGTACAAGAACACACCTGTTTCTATGGGAATGGGTCTGGGGGCAGTGGCTGGGATCCCATCTTATGGACATGCCTGCTGTTTCTATGAGAACTAAGAATTCAGGGACACACCTGTTGTTCCAGTGAGCAGGGAAGCATATACGGAGAAGTTAGGACAGTGGTGAGGGGACTAAGTACAGTTGACATTCTGTTCAATGGGGTCTGTAATGAAGTTAGGATATTGGGGCTGGGGGTACTTTTATAATCAGTGAACTTCGCAAAAATGGCATGACCATATCTCAAAAAGAGAGTCATAAGACTCTTATCTGTAAAGTGCAATAAAGCAAAGTGCAATAAATTGAGGTATGTCTGTACTCTTTTTTCTTCACTTTAGCTAGTATGTGTTGAGCATCCATTTCATGTTTGGTTATGGAAGGCTATACCACTGAATCAAATGTTCTAAAAGGGTCTACCATGTGGGAAAGCCTTGGAGAGTGGCACTAAAAGACCATGTCTACTTACTAGGGATCAACTTAGTGAAGTATGTAGAATACGGCCACTTAGTGATGAATTCTTGGACCAGAACAAAACATGAAACAGAGGACCTTGAATCTGTGTAGCCCCCTTGTTCTCTTAACATGAAAGTGACTGAAAAATGGCTAAGAACATCAGTTTTAGACTGCTTTATAAACATTAAATTGACTGTGATACAACTGAAGTTCTTGAATTCCTGGGCCAAAGAATTAAAGATAAAATGAAATATCACTGCTAATTGGTACTACAATTATTAATGATAAACATACAGAGGAGTTGCTGCTCTGTTTCTGGCAGAGTTTTCACACCAAGAGTTTCCTACCCTGATGAAATCACAATTTGTCTGAGAAAGATCTTGGAGTTTTCTTGTTCTATAAGCTTGATATCTAACATAGTGATCTAAAACATTGTTTTGGGAAGGGCATTGTATCTGTATCTATGGAAAATAATGAGTATGGTAAGGGAACTGGAGAATATGGCATATAAGAAATGATTGAAGGAGACAGAAATATTTAGCCTGAAGAAGAAACTTGGGGTACATTCTTTCTTCCCTTATTTAAAGAGCTGTCCTGTGGGATACAGATTGGAGGCAAAACTATGAATAATGATTTAAATTCAGATTTAAGCTCAATATAAGGGAAAACTTCCTAATTATTAGAGTCGTCCAAAGAAGAACCATCTGTCCCAAGAAGCAGTACCTTCACTCTGACTAGAGATCTTCCAGCTAAGGGTGCTTGACTACTTGAATGTTGTAGAGATTTCTCTTCAACAGTGGATAGAGCCCTGGTCTTAGAATGAAGAAGACTCATCTTCTGGAGTTCAAATGTAGCCTCAGACACTTACTAGCTTGTGACCCTGGGTAAGTCATTTAACCCTCTTTGCTTCAGTTCCTCATCTGTAAAAATGAACTAGAGAAGGAAAGGGTAAACCACTCCAGTATCTCCACCAAGAAAATCCTACATAACTTTGATCTCACCATCATCATGTACAGATGTGACATGACTGCCAAATAAGCTTACATCTTAGCTACCACTGCACTAGGATCACAAAGGTCACTCCCAAAGGTCATTCCTTGCTCTTCTAGGCATTGATGCTTTGCTGGCTACAAAACTCAGTCTGTGTTCAGATTCCTGGATTCCTATAGCTTGCTACTCTAAACTCTGGAAGCTATTAAGGTTGAAGACTCCACATTTCTTTACCTAAAAATCTGAAAGAACAAACTAAAAATCCAAAGACTAGAATCTTATATTTTAGGGCCACATGGTCCTAGTAGGAAGAAGATTCTAAGGCCTTTGTTCCTATAGGATGGTCTCTTGTTAGATGTCATTAAATAAAGGTCACTGAATAAAGTCACACACATACATATACATGTATCATTACATATGTGTTTATATAGTTTTATACATAAACATATTCTCTTGTTAACTACATAAACATGTTTTATATCTAGAATGTACATATGTGTATACACAGACATATATGCACATATCTGTGTGTATGCATAAATATTTTAATAAAACAAAAACCTATATGGGAAGAACTTTGAAAACAGCCATCTATGAACAGTGAAACAATTAAATTAAAAGATAAATGATCAAAATTAATATGAAGTTAAAAAAAAGAATAAAGAGATAATACACTGTGAAATTGAGGCATCTCTAAACCTGACTTATTTCAACAAGTCGCTGATGTCCCTAAATGGAGAATGTATTAAATAGCATTTCCTCAAGGAGTTTATCAAGGACAAATCAATCAAAACAATGACAAGATGAAAGAAGTCTAAAAACTACATCAGCCAACAAATATGTCATCCTTATCTAGAGAGATATAGCAGCCAAAGGCAATCCTTAGCAAGAAGGTAAGCTCTTACAAAAATCTTACAGAAGATGATGGCAGAAAAAATAGGAAGAATGTTGCCTCATAAAATAACAAGAATCGGAAGGGGGAAAAAAAGTTTGTAGAAATCTTGGTGAGAGACCTAATTTAATTAGATCACCCTTAGGGCATATAAGAATATAAACGTGGAAAGACAACATACTGATAATAAATAGAAAATATCAGTTAAGACTAACACAGCAAACCTTTTTTCCCAACAATAACACATTAGGATGTTAACATCATAGTCTACAATGTGCATGAGGAAGAAGAAGAATGACCCTAAAGAAAACAAATATGATTAGAAGAATTGAATTATGGCAACTGTGCACAGAGGAGATTCATGATGGAGATCAGACAATTTTGAGGGTGTTGAGAGATCTGTTTTCAAGATATCTGACAGGGGTGAGTTATTTCCAGTGCTCAGGGGGGAAAAAGCAACAATAAATCTCTGTTAGCCCTAAAAAAAAGTTCATGTGAGTATATCAATAACTACTAACCAGTTTGAAACCTAATTTCTCCTCTCTATAAAATCTTTTGAGGGCAATTTACATATGCATCAAAAGCATCTCTGATAAATGTATGAGCAGGTTTTCAGATCAACCATGTATAGTACAGCACAACCTTGCCCACACACAATTGATGCAGAGGATATAAGATTTATTGGACATGAAAAAAAATTTTATTCAGTAAACCAAAAATATCATCTTAAAGGCTCTCCTGGTATCTCCAATGAATATGATAAAAGTCATGCCAGATTTCTTTTTTTAATGTTTTTTGTTGTTATTTTTATTTTGGAGGGTGGAATGCAGGGCAATTGGGGTGAAATGACTTGTCCAAGGTCTCATGGCTAGTTTTGGGTTAAGTGTCTGAGGTTGGATGTGAAGTCAGGTCTTCCTGACTGCAGGGCCAGTTCTCTATTCACTGTGCCACCTAGTCACCCCCATACTAGATTTCTTAAAAGATCCAACAGCTATTAAACTGCCTATATTCTTTGATCCAGCAATCACACTATTAGGTCTTTTTTTCAAAGATTAGGGGAAAAGGGAAAGAACCTGTATGTTCTAAAATATTTATAGCACATCTCTTTGTGGTGGCAAAGAACTGGACATTATAGGGGTGCTTATTAGTTAGGGAATGGCTGAACGAGTTAAGGTATATGTTTGTGATGGAATACTACTGTGCTAGAAGAAATTATAAGCTCCAAATATATAGAGAATGGAGTCAAATTTATAAAAAATACAAGTCACTCCCCAATTGATAAATGGATATGTAGAGGCAATTTTCAGATGAAGAAATTAATGCTATCTATAGTCATATGAAAAAATGCTCAAATGACTAAAGAAATGTAAATTGAAATAGCTCTAAAGTACCACTTCACACCTATCAGATTGGCTATATATGACAGAAAATAAAAATGATAAATTTTGGAGATTTGGGAAAATTTGAGAATTACTGCATTGTTGGTAGAGTAGTGAACTGATCCAACCATTTTGGAGGGCGATTTGGAACTATACCCAATGGTTTACAAAACTGTGCAAACCATTTGATCTAGCAATACCACTACTATGTCTGTATCCTGAAGAGATTTTGAAAAAGGGAAAAGGAACCATGTGTACAAAAATATTTATAGCAGCTCTTTTTGTGGTGATAAACAATTGGAAATTGAGCATAGGTCCATGAATTAGGGAGTGGCTGAACAAGTTGTGGTATATGAATGTAATGTAATACTATGATGCTATAAGAAATGATGAGCAGGCGGATTTCAGGGAAAAAAAAAACCAACCTGGAAAGGGTTTTTCCGTGAATGGATGTTAAGTGAAGTGAGCAGAACCAGAACACTGTGCACAGTAATGGCAACACTGTATGATAATAAACTAGGATAGACTTAGCTATTCTCAGAAATACAATGATCTAACACAGTTCCAAAAACCTAATGACAAAAAATGCTTTTTATTATAGTGTTAGGTGCGGTGGGTGATACAGAAGAAGCACAAGGTATGTTCTCTGCCTTTAAGGAGCCTATAGTCTAATTAAGGTTGACAAGACACTTGAGATAGTCAATCAAGACACATTCATTATATAATATTTGAGACACTCCCTTCTCACATACAAAAAAAGTCTCACCTGAAATTTGATATCTCTTAAATGCTTAACACTATCGCATTGTTGGTAGAGTTGTGAACTGATCTAACCATTCTGGAGAGCAATTTAGAACTGTGTCCAGAAGGCTACAGAACTGTGCATATCCATTGATCCAGCAATACCAGTGCTAAGTCTGCATCCCAAAAAGATAGAAAAAAAGTCAAAAGGACCTACATGTACGGAAATATTGATGGTAGCTCTTTTTGTGGTGGCAAAGAATTGGAAATTGAAGGCATGCTAATCATTTAGGGAATGACTGAATAAGTTGTATCTGAGTGTAAATAATGGAATACTACTGTGTTATAAGAAATGATAGGCAGGCAGATTTCAGAAAAATCTGGAAAGACTTGGAGAGATTGATGTTGAGTGAAGTGAACAGAACCAGGAGAATATCATACACAGTAACATCAACATTTGTGTGATGATCAACTATGATAGACCTAGCTCATCTAAGCAATACAATGATCCAGGACAATTCCAAAAGACTTATGACAGAAAATGCTATTCACATGCAAAGAAAAAAACTATGGAATCTGAATGTAGATAGAAGATAGAAGCATACTACTTTCACTTTTATTTTTGTTCTGATTCTTATTTCACAACAGAACTATGTGGAAATATGTTTAGCATAATTGTACAGGTACAACCTATGTCAGATTGCTTACCATTTGGGGGAAAGGGGAGGAAAGAAAGGAGGGAGAAAAATTTGAAATTCAAAATATTACAAAAATGAATGTTGAAAACTCTCTTTACCTGTAATTGGGGGAAAAATAAATGCTCAAGTGAAAAAAAAAAAGGTTCTATCTGGTTTAAGGTAATCTTTGATTCTGTATCCCTTTAAAACCATAGTTCACAGTTACCAAATGCATATTTTTGTCAGTCAGCCAGAGTAACAGTGTCAAATTCAAACACAAACCATATGTAAGGATCCCTGAGGGGCTATAAAATAGCATAAAATAGCATTTTCCTCACATGGCTGCCATGAGATAAAATGAGATATTTTGAAGCATTGTGGAAACCTTAAAGAAATACATAAAGGCACAATGCATTTTTTCTCAGTCTCTCTAAGTGACACACTGCTCTCTGCCTATTCAAACTCTGCTCCCAACACATTGAAGAGTCAGTACCTAAACAGTCCTGCTATACTGGTTGCCAGTTTCATAGGAAATAAACAAAAGAATCAAATTGCATCTATTAGCTTTTTACTATGTATCAGGGACTGTGCTAAATGCTGGGAATACAAATAAAAAGGATAGCCACTCCCTGCCCTCAAGAAGCTTACATGTTAATAGGAGATAACATACATAGTAAAGTAATGGCAGAGGAGAACTGAAGTTACAAATGAATGGAGCCATACGGTAATCTAATGGCATCACTTTTCAGAAGTTGGAATGCTAGTATTAATTTTGCTGTTTCCACAGAAAGAGACTGATTGGGGTGGGGGTGGGAGGGAAGAAGGCAGAGTAGAAGGCCTGTTCAGCATGGGAATGAGAGGAATGGTGACTGACTAGAGCAGACTGAATATAATACCAGCCCCAAGGCTGGAGCTGGAGGTCTGGTTGGGAGTGGGCAGCAGCAGGAGTGGTAGCCCTGGGTTGCCAGCATAGTGGAACAGTGGTTGAATGGCTGATACAGGGTAGGCCTCACCAATCAGAACACCTTGACCAATCAGAACAACCCTTACAGTTGTGGGTGTGGGAAAGGGGGAAAATAATTCACAACTATGGTTAGTGGTAAGTCCACTTCAAAGTATGCACACAGCTGCTCTCTCTTCAAAGCCCATTATCTCTGAGATCTTAGTTTTCTTATCTTTAAAATATGGAGATTGAACCAGATTTCTAAAGGCCCAATCCACTCTAAATTCTATGACTCCATAATCTCTAAAGTCCCATCCTGCTATAAAACCTAATAAATTATACTGGAATAAATAGGCATTTTAACTAAAATAGCAACTATGACAAGCTGCATTGATTCTCTGTATCTCTGGGTCAATTGCTCTCTACCATTAGCCACAGCAAGGGCTGGTTAGAATTTGGTATTCTGTTTAGCTTGTCTGCATTTATACATGTCAAAAAAAATGCTAAACCTCTCATCAGGACTTCAACCCTTATTAAAAGTTCAGTGAGATCCATCCTATGCGTCTCTCCCTCTCCCTATGCAGGTGAAATTATATAGACCAAGTCTTTCTAGTGCTTCTGATCAGATTAGATTTACATTATTATATTATATTGAATTATCTCACGTTGTATGGAATTATCTCAATATACTCTAGTCATTATAACTCATCATATTAGCTCTTTATATCATTTCAAGTCATACATATTATAACTCATATTGTATCAGGTATAAAAGGGAAGTAATATACATGAAATAATGGAAAGGGCATCAGACTTAGCATCCGATGAGCCACTGTTTGAGTTCAGATTCTGTCAGTTATTAGCAGTATGATCCCGTATGAGTCACTTCACCTCTGGAGTCCTCAGTTTCCATGGAGAGAAAGTGAGTATAATTATATTTGTATTATCTGCTCTTCTAAGCTAGGGCTGACTCAGACTACTCTTATGGTAGTTTAGGTTCAATTGGAACAAAAACGAGATATTTATAAGTGATTCAATGGTTAACAAAAAAGAAATTTACTCAGCCATAACAGGAGGATATTCCATAAGGATGAGTGTTGACAATCACTTGATTTGATTCAGCTGAGGGAAGTTCCTATCTTGCTCCAAGAGCCAGGTATTGGAGATGCTCTCCAGCTCCTCATATCTGCTTTGTAACCCAGTGATGAGTAAGTGATAGGGACAGTCTGAGTCTTTAGTAGTCCCCTGGGTCAACCAAATCTACTGGATTCTTTCAATGCCTTTTAAGAAAAGTTTATTCTAACAACTATGTACAAACTATAGGGAAAATTGGAAATAATCAACAGAAGGAAGGCCCTTGTATTAAGGAGCATTAAAGTAAATTAAACAGAAATAACTGAAAAGGAAAAAAAGCTGTCTTTAAAGAGAAAAGCAAAAATAAAAATCCTAATTTAGAAAAAAAAAGAAAAATATTAGAGATACAAATGGAGGAGAATTTAAACAAAATAGAAAAGATTAGTGAACTAAAAATGTATTTTTTAAAATTAGAAACCCAACAAATAAGCACAAATAGGAAATTTGAATTAGATGGAAAATTAGAGGAAAATAGAAAAAATGGGAAAGAAAAGACTATAGAAAATTATAAACAAAACAAAAAGATAATACTTTGAAAAAGCCCAACAAAATTGATAAACCTTTATCCAACTTGATTAAAAAGAAAAGGACAGAAAATCAAATCAACAAAATGTCAGTTGAATGAAGTCAAATCACAGCAAAACGAGGAGAATGAAAACAATTATCAAAACCTACTATGCACAGTTATATGCAGCCAAGACCAAGAACACAAAGAATTAAAGGATTATCTTTAAAAATATAAAATGTTCTCTAATAATATCAGAAAGATTACAAGAAGATAAGAACACTAGTGCATTGTTGGTAGAACTGTGAATCTCTATGACCGTTTTGGAAAGCAAGTAGTAGTGTTGGAAATAAGATGACTAAAATATCCATGTCTCTGATTCAGAGATTCTAGTACTTAGCTTATAACCCCAAGGAGGCCAGTGATAAGAAGAAATTCTCCATATACACCAATGTATTTATAACAGCACTATATGGTAGCAAAGAGTTGGAAACAATTTGGATGCCCATTGATTAGGGAATAACTAGACATATTGTGATACATGAATGTAATGAAATACTATTGTGCCATAAAAGAAATTACAAATGTGATGACTACAGAGAAGCTTATAAAAACTTGGCATGAACTGATATAAAATGAAGTAGAGCCAAGGTAATAATGTGTACAATGACTTCAATAATATAAATAGATATAAGGGCTATGACAAAGTAGTTGTAGTTGTAGCAAAACTACAAAATGACAAAGAACAAACATGACCCCAAAGAATAGATGTAAGTAGACATTTTTACCCACTCCTTTGAAGAGGCGAGAGGTCCACAAGCATAAAGCACTGTACATATTTTTAGATATTTTTGTTGTAATGATCTATTTTTTCAGGTGTTTTTCCTTTTCTTTTCTTTTAAAAAAGTCAATGTCATCGATTTAAATCTGGCCTCAGACACTTATTAGCTGTGTGACCCTGGGCAAGTCACTGGTTTCCCTTAGTTTCCTCACCTTTAAAAGGAAATGGAAAAGGAAATGGCAAATCATTCCAGTATTTTTGCCAAGAAAACCTCAAACGGGGCCACAAAGAGTTAGACAAAATTGAAAATGGCTGAACAACAAACAACATCTTATAGATGATGGTTCTCAGGGATGGTAGGAAGGGGCAGTATGAGGGGGAAATGTTAAAACAAAAGATATCAATAAAAATTGATTTTTGACCTAGAGACTGCATTACTGAGCATATATCCTTCCGACAGTGTTTCTCAACCTGTGGGTTATGTTCAGTTTGTAACAATGAAAATACATCATGCATATCAGATATTTACATTACGATTCATAACAATAGCAAAATTACAGTTATGAAGTAGCAATGAAAATAATATTATGTTTGGGGTCACCACAACAGGAGGAACTATATTAAAGGGTTGCAGCATTAGGAAGGTTGAGAACCACTGATTTAGGAGTTCAGTTTAGACAGAAAGATCCCTTATCAAATTTTCATGACAACATTTTTTGCTGCTCAAAAAAAACTGGAAACCAATAGATGTCCTTTGATTGCGGAACGGTATATGTTACTTTGTAAGAAGCAACAAATATGATGAATTCAGAGAAGTACAGAAAGACATATACAAATTTATCACAATAGTCTGATGCAGTGAAAAGAGCCCAGACTCCAGACATAAGAGGAGAGTGCTTTCAAATCCCTCCTGTTTATTTCCTACCTGTGTGAACTTGGGGAAGTCACTTCCTGCACCTTAATTTCCTCAAATGTAAACTGAGAGGAGCTGGATTAGATGACTTTTAAGGTCCCCATCAGCTCTGAATCTACAATCTTATGATGTAAAGTGAATAAATCAAAAATCATTCAAAAAGTATTTTATATATTTACTACATGCCAGGCACTGTATCAAACATTAAGAATACAAATAAAGGTAAACATTGTCCTTAACTCCAAGGAACTGCCATCCAAATAGGGGAGATGATATGTAAATGACTAGTAACTAGGTGCATAAAGAATACATACAGAATAGATAGAAGGGGATTTCATAGGGGAAGGCACTAGCAGCTGGAGGGTCAGGAAAGGCTTCCTGCATAAGTTATAATTTGAGTTGATATTTGGAGCAAGCAAGGAAAGTCAAAAGACAAAAATACAGAGGGACAGCATTCCTAGCATGAGAGACAGATGTGGATCCCAAAACTTCCAGTTCACAGCAAAATATTATTGAGGCAGAGCTCCAAGGAGAAATCAATTTATTAGAGACATAGGTGGTCCTTAAGCAATTGGGTCCAACACCTTCCTCTGGATCATGGACCCAAACATTCAGGGGCTGAGGGGATTTATAGATCTTGGGAAGTCTTTGAGGGGCCCCTTCAGTGGAATGAAAAGTCCTATGACTGGTTAAGGAAAAGGTCCTTTAGCCATAACCATTTAGTCATCAGGCCTCTCACAAGTCATTAACTAACAGACCATCTCAGCGGGGTCTTTCCACGGCCATGAAACACCACTGTTTAATCATCGGTATTCTAACGGACCAAGGAAGTGGCATTTTACCAGCAAAGATCACCAGATTGTGATTGTTATGGGTATGGGGATATTGCTGAGGCAAGCAAACCTTATTTCAAGCTTAAGATAATTGGGGTAGGGAAAAAGTAATACTTATAACATGCCTAAACATTACAATGTGAGTCTTTCTAATAAATCAAATGCAGTTAATATAGTCATCAACATATAGTGGATTAATTAATAACTCTTGTCCTAACAGCATTAACTACTATAATTAATTCAAATCTAATTCTGTTCTGCTTGATTCACTAATATAATCACTGACATACATCCAACCACAATGAACTAAGTGAAGGGAGTAGGGATATCAAAATTATCTTCACACAGACAATGTGAAGGCACAGAGGCAAGAGAGCTCAGGAGAAAATGCAAAAAAAAAAAACTATGTACATGGATTATAGAGTCAAGTGGAAGAAGGCTGGAAAAGTAGCAAGGGGCTGGTTTACAAGGTGCAAACAGAAGACTTTATATGTTATCATGGAGATCATTGGAAGGCACTAGTGTATTAAATGTGGTAATGGGAAGGTGGGGGTGACAAAGTGAGACATGAATTTTAGGAAGATTATTTTGGAAGTTGAGTGAAAAATGAATGAGAGAGACTTAAGTCCTGGAGCCCAGTATTTGCAATGCTATTGTAAAGCTTTTCAATGCCATTGCAATAGCCGAGGCATAAAGGTGTGAACTATGGTGGTGGCCAAGTCCTTAGGAGAGAGGGATCTATAGGAGAGATGTTGTGAAGTTAAAACAATAATACTGGGCAACAGATTGGATTTGTACAATGAAGAACAGTAACGAGTCAAGGATGATCTCAAGGTTGAGAACCTAGATGATTGGGACGGTCAAAATATTTTGGAGATGTTTTCTAGAGCTAAGACCCAGCAAACAGGCTGTACCCTGAGCTTGGCATAACAATAATCCTTTGCACTCTGGATGATATCGCCGTCTGGCACCACTGTACCAGGTGTTCACTCCCTCTATTTCCCAGGGACCTGAGAGTCAATATCCATCACATGTCTGACATGCTCACAATCCCTGTTCCTTGTACTACACTCCTATTCCCATCAAAAAACTCTGGTTCTGTATGCCATAGAGTAACCATAACCCCCAAGACTTGGGACAATACTGTTCCCACAATGCCCATGGGAACAGTAACTCAAGATCTAAAATGATTATGATGTAGTCCAGCCCAGTATGTATATAAGCACTGCCTGTACCCCAAAATGTTAAACCTTCCTACTCAGGAGATCTTCCACTTATTTTCTTCACTCTGAAACTAATTAAACTGCTACTTGACTCCTAACATACCTGCCTCGGGCCTGCCGTGTTTCCCCAAGTTAGAGACTGATCCAGTCTGGACTGCACTCAAAATTCTGTTGACATTAATCTGTAGCAGCTGTCTTAAGGGGTAGACATGGAGATGAAGCCTTGAGCTCTCTAGTATTCGAGGAACAGACTAGGCACCACTGGAGCTTCTCCAGAGGCTGCCCCTCTCTTCTCTGGCAAGTTTATTGCTCTCACTCCAAATCCATTATTGGCTCACCCTTGACTGGACTCAAATTTCTTTGTAAGGAAAAACTCCAGGGCTCTTCTTTCCTGACATGGTTCATCCCAGATCACTCTCCTAAGGCCTACTTTTTTGCATGCAGGCTAATTGGTTTAATTGTATGCCTTTGGGTTGTTGGGGGAAATATTGGTTTGTTTGGTTTTTGCTTCTTTGTTTTCACATCTGGTAAATTTGTATCTGCATAAGTATCTGATCTGTTTAACTGCTTATACTTCTGGTTTGTGTGCCTCTGGAACTGGTAAATGCATGCCCAGCTATGGACTGGGTTCTTTTCTTTTTTGCATTTGTGGGATTTTTTGCATTTTGTCTGTGTTAGTGTCTCTGTGCTTGCCAAATGTCTGTAGATTCTGTTACCTTGAAAGTTTTAAAAATGCAGCCTACCAGAAAAAAAAACTCTAAAGGCTGTAGCTAGAGAACACTGGGGAAGATTAATAAACTTTTATTTTTCCCAGGAAGCAGGGATAACTCCCACCCGAGGCTTTCTGTGGGAGATTAGGTTATAAGAAAAGAAAGGAATAGCCTATAAGACACCTTTTTTTCTGTGGTTACAATACTGGCCAAGTTGGGGCTACAGAAATAAAATTAGATAATTAAAGTTGTTAAACTACTAAAAAACATCTTAGTAGATTCTGGAGGTTTTTAAATTAATTATTAATGAGTTTGGAAATTAGTCATTTTAAAATGCAGGGGATCACTCCAGAGACTTTGGGGTAATCCTAAGAACTCACCCCTGTCTGAATTATTTTAGTAAATTTTAAGGAACCATTCTGTAGAATTTGTTTTAAAGAAAAATAAGTATTAAATCTCATAAAAGTTTTTAAAAGTTTTAAAAGCAATTGGCAAGATTAATCGTTTTATTGTTCTAGGACAATGAAGACAACTAGTTTGGTAGAAAATTCAGACTGAAGAAAGTGAAGGGAAAAAACAGGTACATAGTATAGCAACCTCTTGTTAACCCTTCCTTGATTTTTCAGTTTTTATCTTATTTTGTCCCCAAGTCACTTCTGTACCATTAGACAAAGAAAAGTATGGATCTTTTTAAATAAAGGGTAGATATAGACAAAGGAAAAATACTCCCATAAAGTATTAAGGGACCCTCCTACACCACCAATCACTCGGGATGATGCTGCTCCAGGAAGGGAAGGCAAGAGGATGAGGAGGATATACAGCAAACCCTTCTGCCTTCCCCACTCCTCTCCCACAGAGTTGAGTGTAAAGATCACTACAAAGATCATTATAGCTCATGTATATCTGTTAACCCTTGTCATCCCAGTTCAGATTCCCAAATACAGGTATTAGGGAAAGAGAATGCTGGAGAACTGTAGGAAAACTTTAATTACATTCTTACCCAACTTGGTAGAAAGGGGGGCAGTAGCTGGAGTGGGACACATGCCCTGTGCCTGCAAAACCCCAACCCCCACACCTGAACCTGAGCAGGAGGGCTTTTTCATGCCCCATGACAAGAATTCCCTGAGCCCTGCCACCAGGAACTACCACTACTAAGAAGATCCTGGCACCAGTCATGCCACTTCCTAGGCAGCGCCCTCTCCTGCACCACCCCCAGAGCCCAGTCATGGAGTGTCCTTGGGTAAGTCCCACCCAGCTGCTGCCTGGGAGAGTCTGGGTGCCCCTGTCAGCACCTAGAATGCCAGTATGAGGTATAGGAGGAAACCAGCCTCTGCCTTTGGTGAGCCCACCCTTCACTATTCCAATTTTAAAAACTTATTAGTTGTGTAAGTTTAGGCAAGTTATTTTATCCCTGTTTGCCCCTGATTTTCAATTTGTAAAGAGAAAAATAATAATGGTTGGTGTGATACCAAAATAATATAATTATTGTAAAGTGCTTAATGCAGTGACTAGCATATGCTAGGCATTACGTTCATAGTTGGTTGGTGTCTTTTTGTTCTCAAAGAAGCCCAAAATGACATCACTATGTTAAATTCAAGTTTAAAAGTGGTTTTAAAAATGCCAAGGGTAATAGCATCAATGATTTGTGTATATAATAATTTGAAAACGCAACTGGTATCATCTGAAGTTTATTGTTTGCATTATTATTATTATATTTCTAAATTGCATTGTATTTCTAAATCCTTTTATACTGTAAAATTTCAGAGACCATTGTAAAACAGAAATGCTGTTAGACAATGTAATTTTTTAGTCTGGATTTTGTTATATATGAATTAGACTTTTAAAAGGATGTGATAAAAAGATGTTTGAAAACTTAAATATTGAATGAGGTATATTTAATTATAAAACAAGTAATAATCCTAATAATAATCATGATACTATTTACTATAATAGCAGATTTTCATTTAAAGATCTCAGCTATTGTAACAGTATATATGGTGATTAAAATATGTAACTTCATACTAATGATGTATCTACTACTAGGCATTTGCTATATGTCTGAAGCACCAGAATATGAGTAATTTTCATTTATAAGTAAAGGATCAATGAAAGGTTAACTGTTAGGCAAACATCAGAAAAGATATGTAAGGTCTGAGTTGTAGTTAGTGATATTTTGCTCTTTAAGGTAAAAATTCCTGGGACTGTAATTTGTTTCAAGCTTTGATTACCAGGACTGGTATCTGAATAGTCACAAAGCCAGTAATAGAAAATGGCAAATGGGGCAGTCTGGGGACTGCTAAGGAAAGACCGTAGGGACAACTTAGGACACAGTCTAGATAGGATCCTCCTGACTCTATTTATCCATTTCTATTTCCTTGCTGAAAAAGAAAATCCCCCACCTTGTTAATCCTAAACCTTGCTTTTGACACTCTGTGACTGCATGATTGGCTGTTAGATATGACTCATGCCTGGAATCAAACAGAAATAAGGGAGTTTTCCCCCTCTATTAAGATATATGATATCCCTCTTTCTCCTTGTATAGCAAATTTCCATAATCAAGTTTTGTAAGTATAATATTAAATCTATTAAATAGTAGTTTGATGCTAGAACATCTCTAAATTACTATAATAGTAGTATGAACATCTTACAATCTAACCTGTATTTGTGGTTAAATTGAGTTTTAATTTTAAGTTTAGTAATGTGTTTAGGTAATAAGTTCTCAAAAATTGATTAAGGTTTTATTAATTAAGGATTAATTGGATTTTACACAAAAATCATGTTGATAATGGTACAGAAAGTTGAATTATTTTCCCATTTATTAAAAGTAGCTATCTGATCATCTTAAAGGACCAAAGAGATGATTTTCACTTAGACAGTCATAAATTTTCAAAAGATTGTTGAAAGGTACAGAATTTAGGTAAGGATAGAAATAGCAAATGATATATAAACTGAAATTCCCTGAAGTTTCAAAATTGGAGATCCAAATTTAAGTGGTTAAGTCAGAATGATCTAGGAACCTCTAGCTTTGGAACCAGAGAAGCCCCTTTTAGATTTGTCCTGAAAATAAAGATGTTAAAGTTTAAGCTTTCTTGGTTACCTTAATAGCATGTAAATCTCTCTTCTCAGAACTAGTCCATTGTGAGCCCTCTAAGTACTTTGATCTATACCTGACAATGTAATTATGCAATTGTGGGAATTGTGAGAGAAATGTTATTACATTACTTAAACCTAGCTCTGTGTGGCTGAGAAACTGAATGATCTGAAGAAAGCCCCTCCTCCTAAGTGGAGCAAAAGACAGTTATGTGGAAATGTAGTTCAGGAGAGCAGATTGGTCTAGGTATATAAGTCAGGGAATCATTTACAGAGAGATCAGATTGTCTCTATAAGAACTGATGAAATCATCAAGCAAGACAGAATATAATAAAAAGAGAAGAGGGTCAGAGCTTTGGCAGATACCCACAGGTAGCAGACATGGCCTGCATGAATACTAAGGGTGGCAAACAGGAAGAAGGAGACAAGAGAGAAAAATGTCTTGAAAACCTTGAGAGAGGACAGTGTCCAGGAAAAGAACAATAGCATCAAAAGTTGCAGAGACATCAAGAAGAATGAGGACCAAGAAAAAGTCATTAGATTTGGCACTTAGGAGATCATTTAACTTTGCAGAGAATAGTTTCAGTTGAATGATAACATTAGAAACCAGGTCATAGATGGTTTAGAAAAGAGTGAGAAGAAAGAAAGCAGAGGTACCAAGCATATGTCAGTTTCTTCAGTTTAACTAAGAAGAGGGGAGAAATAGAATAACAAGGGATAGGAGGATCAATTGAGCATTTAAGATTAAGAGAAGACAAAAGCATGTTTGTAAGCAGCCTGTAGGGGACAATTAGTAGAGAATTAAGTTAAAAGGAAAGCACAGATGATACTTGGGGTGGTCTGAACAGATGGCAGAGAGGGAACCAACTGTGAATTTAGAAAGGTTGACCTTAGAGAAGAAAAGTCAACTCTTCATCTTAGACTGAAGTGAAGAAAGAGATAGTGGGAGAAGATGCCTGAGTGAAATAAATTAGTCTTTGGCAGGAGGGATAACTCTAGGCAAATGATCTTGATTGTTTTGGTAAAGTATGAGATATGAAAGACTTGAAGAGAAAACAGCCGCTATGAAGAATAGGAGAGTGAATTCAATTAAGGAGGAGTAGAATGATTGCCTTGCTGCCATGATGGTCCAGCTGAGATTAGATGACAGATTTGT
Organism: Pseudocheirus occidentalis; assembly: GCA_028646575.1. Classification (NCBI taxonomy): domain Eukaryota; kingdom Metazoa; phylum Chordata; class Mammalia; order Diprotodontia; family Pseudocheiridae; genus Pseudocheirus; species Pseudocheirus occidentalis. The sequence continues at coordinate 31,736,941 of CM053601.1, read as the reverse complement.
AGTGCACCCAAGCAGCACAGCTTTGTGATTTCCTCCAGCTCCATTCAGCTGCATATGAATAGAAGCAAATGAAGTGAATAGTGGGAGTAATTCAAAGTTAGGGGTTAGAAACAAATCATCAGCAATCTGGCATGGAAGTAAGAGAGTCAATAGTAGAGGGTAGTGTGGAATTAAATTGGTTCACCAAGGAGTCAAAATGGGAAAGGGAAGAGAGTAAAGTCAGTACAGGGGTGATAGGGTGAAATGATAAAGTATCATAGTAAGGATGAAGAACAAAGTTATAGGTCATAAGAAATAGGGAAAGATGTACTGATAACAGATTATGATCAGATCAAAGAATAGAGTTCATGAAAATGGAGCACCTGATGACAGCATCAAAGATGTGAACATCCCTGTGTATAACTGAGGTGGAGTGGGTGTGGGACTTCAATAGATAGATGAATTGGACAGTTGGGATATCTGAGGAAACATAAATTTGTATGAAGTCCTTTAGTATAATGGCAGGAGTTGGAGTGGAGATGGAAAATGAGGCAGGCACAAAACTCTGATGGAGAAATACCTCAGGGGTGCCACAACAATCTGGATTAAGTGATAAATTTGGACCTCAAAAGAGCTGAGGCTGCTGAGTCATGATTGTGAACATAGTCTAGAAGTGGTAACAGGGAGAAAGAGGTAATATTCTTGCTCCACTACCACCAGAGAATCAGAGGATATTAGAAAAAAATAGCCAAATAATAGAAGGGTGGTGAAGAAAGCAGAAGCCATAGGAGGGAACCAAGTCTCAGTGAAGGCCAGAAGGAAGTAATGAAAAAGGAAGAAGTTGAAGGAAGTTTGTTCATTACAGAGCAGATATTCCCAAGGTTATAGTGGAAGGGGCAAGCATCTGGAGTAAAATATTGTGGGAGTTTGGGATGAGGTGGATGGAGATAGGGAAGCAGACAATTGAAGATGGGAAATATGGGGTTTGTACATTGGTCACTAGGAAATCAGATTTGTGAGTATGGGGAGAACAAAAAGGCATGGGACTTTCCTAACCATTGAAGAATGAATCCAAGAAGAGCATCAGTGGATGAAGAAAGGCTCATTGAAGAACAGACCAAGATTAAATTCTGTGTCCCAGCACATGGGTAGCCTTCCTTAATGATCTGCCTGCACCTTTCAAACTGGTGAGATTGAGCCAATCACTCTTTTCCACTATTCTTATTGACACCATCCAAAGAATGAAGATCACAGTTCACCCATAGTGGGAAATATAAATTTCACTGTTGAAAGGGAAAGGACTTTCTTCCCCTGGTCCTCCCTTTTAAACCCACTCTAAGAAATGAGCCTACATGAAGGTGTTTGTTTCTGTTTTATATTACTTGTCCTCAGTTTTAAGGTGACAGAGGTGAACCCCAGGAGACTGGGAGTTAAGTCATAGTGACCCTTAGAGCCAGGACTTCAAAAATGATGGGAAAAAACAAACAGTCCTGAATGGAAGTCATAAGAAGTCAAGGTGCCAGAACTCTACCCTGAAGGGGGTGTTAGACTTGGAACCCTGTGTTCTATAGGAACTGAGTGAAGCTTTGAAATTAATATTCTTCCCCACTTCAGAGCATGAAGTACAGGGGCACTGAGGAAGGAAGGCAGGAATTGTGCCTCCCATGTGTTGGGGGAGTAATTTTGTATATTTGTGATTGTATCTTTTAAATAGGAAGAACAATGAAACAAAACTGAATGTCATACAATTATGATGACTAAATTTGACTGTAGAGAAGTTGCAAAAATGTTCCTCCCTTTGAAAAAGTAGGAAACTATAGCATGACATATTGTACAACCTGCCATATATTTTCAAGGTACTGTTTAGTTTTGCAAAAGTATTTTTTCCCTTTCTTTTTAAATCTTTGTTATAAATATAGTTCACTTAGTAGGAGAGGGAAGAATTTTCATATTAGGAAATCAATGAAATATAAAACAAAAAGATTCATTTTTTAAAGTTGGGGGTGGAAATTTTTCAGGGTATTCTCTAAAAAGCCAGGAATTTACAAAGTAAAACTAAAGTCATTCCATTAGAACCAAGGCTTAAAAAAATTTACCTGAAAGTTACAAATATCCCTTTGTGCTAAAAAAGAGAGAGAAAAAATAAAAAGCTTGAATTTTCAATGAATAAGATGCCATGAAAAGTTATATCCAACAGGTGGTTTTAGTTTCAGGGGCTTTTAAACTATAATTAAGAGAGAATTTAGGTTGGCAAAGTTCCTATACCTTGGAGCAACTTTCTAAAGGTATCAGAGGGAAGTGGCCCACGTGGGACGTCCACTTAAATAGATGGTGTTGGACGGGCAAGTCAACTGCATTTTATAATTTTTGCTTTATTATCATATCATTATTACTGTTTTATTATAATATGACCCTGCTATTCCCTTGTCTCCAAAATTTGATAACTACTTTATTGTTGTAATTTTATTATTTTGATTGACTTTTCATCAAGGAAAATATATACATATGATAGGGAATTTATGAAATGGAATGATGTGGTGAATAATAACAAGGGGGGAAACATTCCTTGGATATACTGTTTGATGAAATCATACTGATTGCTAGTTTAGGTAATTAACATATAAAAAGGATCATTTCTTCAAAATTAAATCCCCATAGAATAGGGTATCCCTTCTTCACATAGCTTTCATCAGTTTCCCCCACTTTCAAGACAACTTGGGACTCAGGGGGTCAGAGGTTATACTCAAATTTTAGTTTTAGTCAACATTTTTGTTTGTTTTTTTTTAACAGTCCTTGGTCCTGAGTTTGTAAAGAGACATTCTGATCTGCTCACATACCCAGAATAGGAAGGAGTGTTTTTAAGTTATGTACAATGTCTATGAGCTTATGGCTTTTCTTGAAAGTTGAACTGATAAACAAATAAATTCTGAAAATTGGGACTGTAAATCAGCCTTAGGAATTCAAGTAAAAAATGAGCAAGAATCCACAAATGTCTACCAAAAATTAATAGATTCACACCTGTTTCTGTTCTGATAATTTTTATGACTAACTTTGTAAAAATAAAATGTGTATATTTTGTATTTATGTATATACATAATATATATAAACACCCAGGGCTTACGCTCATTTGCATAAGAGTCTCATTTGTGGAGAATGATTATTCAATAGGTCATGCCTGCATGAAGAGAAGAGTTAGCAAGACCTTGGGAGAGAAGAGATCCTAGTTTGGGTTTCTGGCTTTAAGAGAGACCTTCAAAGACTGGTCCCTTGAGGACAGAAAGACCTTGGGCAAAGACAATGTAAAGAAAGAGCCTCGAGTTTATTCCTGTTCCAAATTTGCCTCCTTGGAGAAGTTGGGATATTTCCCCCTAACTGCAGTTCCTGGATCCAAAGCTGGCCTTGCTAGCTAAGTGACTTGCTAGTATGTATGACTCTTGGCAGTTTGACTTCCATTGGCCTCAGTTTTCCACCTGTAAAATGGGGACAATAACACCTACCTTCCAGGTTGCTGGAAGGATCAAATGAGATATTATTTGTAAAAAGTGTTCTTAGTTCAACACCTGGCACATAGTAGACACCATGTAAATGTTATTTTCTTCCCTCCCCTCCTCCTTCCCCTTCCCTCTTTCTCTCCTGTGGTGGGGCTAAGAAGTTTTTCTCCCAGGAAGAGAGCTCATTGGCTCTGTGTATTCTCTGGCATATTCTAATCTGCATAAATTCTTTGATTTCTGTTTTCTGTCAGTTTGGATTGATGAGTTTATTCACTCTTCGTTACGTGTGGGACTCTTTTCCCAACTGGCATTTGGTGGGAAGAGTTAAAGCTTTAGGTACAGCTTGAGTCATTCTTTTCTTCTGAAGGAATAATGATCAGGAGAGTGGCTTGAACCCAAACTAACAAGTGAGATTGACAGACAAGACTAAAAATATTTAGGGGAACAGATAGAATTCTATTCCGCTACCCTTTCTCTGAGAAGAGCAGAGGGTCAGTCCTAAAGCCCCAACCTCCTGCTCCCTGTGTGGCAAGAATCAGTCTCCTTCAGTAAAGAGTGGATGAAAGATTCTAGAGCAACGGTAGGGAACTTGCACACTCGAGGACACATGTGGCCCTCTAGGTCCTCAAGTGTAGTCCTTTGACTGAATCCAAACTTCACAGAACAAATCCCCATAGAGATACTTATTTATATCCCCTTATGAACTAGGTCTAGGCCAATGGTTCTCAACCTGTGGGTCACCACCCCTTTGGTGTCGACCAGGGTAGCCTAAGACCATCGGATGGTCTTAGGAACTGAGACAATGCTCCTCTGTCTCCAGGCAGGTCCTCCCACATGCAGATATGCCCACATACAAGTATTAAAGGATTGCGGCATTAGGAAGATTGAAAACCACTGGTCTAGGCAAAGCCATGTGGACTGACAGAATTTATATGGACAACACACACATGACCTATATAAACAATGATCATGAAAAAACAAGAATTATACAAAAACTGAATTATTAAAATATTTGATAAAGAACCCATTCTGTTTTTAAAAAAATTTTAGACCCAAGAATTTTCTACTTACAATTTGTAGAATCAAAGAGCAAAGACAAAATCCCATAGTAAAGTCAAAATTTAAGATTCATCAGGCAGAATTTTCAGTGCTTTTTGAAGAACAATTTCCTTAAAATCTTCCGTCATGACTTCTGCTTTAACCTCTACCTTTCAGGAGTTGCCCTTCAACTTGACAAAAGTTGAACTTGAGTTATTTCCATTAATAGAACTGATTAGAATATATTCTTGTCCTTGGCATGATCCTGGCCCTAATCAGTTCCAGGGAGGATGTCCTCCGGAGCTGATCAGACCTCTCCATTTAGAAATTGGTGGGTTGTTCAGTCATTGTTCAATCATGTTTAACTTTTGAAGACCCCATTGGAGATTTCTTGGCAAAGATACTGAGGTGCTTTGCCATTTCCTTCTCCAACTCTTTTTGCATATCTGAAACTGAGGCAAACAGGATTAAGCAACTTGCCCAGGGTCACAGAATTAGTAAATGTCTGAGGCCAGATTGAACTCAGGAAGATAAACACTACACCATCTAGCTGACCTTAATAGAACTTGTTAGGTATTCAAAAAGAATGACATAAACAGAGTTCATTATAGGTCATTATCACCTCAGAACCAATAATCAAAGACTGGATAAGGTCTCCTATCCAGATCAGGGCAAAGGACTTCCAGCTAATGACTCAACAACAGCATTATTTCTTATTGTTTTCTCAAGAGGAAACGGAGGGGGTCAGCTTATGTTTCCATGCTGCTAAGCAGCTGGAGGGGGCAAATAATCCCCTGAACTCCAACTCAGTAGCTAATTATGTACAATATCATATAGTTGAGATAATTACCAGTAGCTACTTTATGTAAAAATTTATGTGCATTCATAATGTTTGTTTATAGATATCCCAGTGTGCCCCAAAATTCTTTACTAGGTAGGACAAATGAGAGAGAAAGGATGCACCAATTTAAATGTAACCCTAGATTTTTCTGGTCTGTTTCCTAATTCCTCCTTCAGTAAGTACACAACACAGCAGAACTGGTAGTGAAACCCAGTCCAGAAATGTCAGTCCCATCCAAACCAAACTGTTCAACTAGGACAAAAGACACCATCATCTTGTTCCAAATTGTTTCCTAGGGTAAAGATTATAATGAGGGCTTACTTCTACAGCAAGATTTCTTAACTTTTTTGTATCATGGTTCTCTTGAGTAGTCTGGTGACACCTACAGATGCCTTCTGAAAATGTTTTTAAATGTATAAGGTAAAATTCAAGGCATTATAAAGGAAATCAATAGCATTGAAAAACAGCTGCCAAGATATTAAAAGTTCATACACCCTTCCAACATAATAACAGTCTGATTTTAATTCCATGTATCTAAAGGCCGTAGATGAGGACAAAAAGGATTTGATTGTATTTTAAAGGGAATCTGGCAGCTTTTTAAGGACTATACAGTGTAATTATTGATCCACAGACATTAATCCTTTTTTATCACATTTGATCATGCAGAAAAACATGCTGTTGGGGAGACAGGTGCTCAATGGAGTCTGGAGGATCTGAGTTCAAATCCTATCTCCAACACTTACTAGCTGTGTGACCCTGGGCAGCTCACTTAACCCCAATTGCTTCCCCCAAAATTAATGATATCATGCTGAGACTTCAATGTTGTTTGACTTTTTGTGAAATGTTAGTCTTCTCATCTATTTTTCTTTTATTTTTGTTTGGTTTTTTTCCATTTTCAATGCCTCTTAACAAATGAGAGCTTGACTAGTATGAGAATTTGAGAGACAAGATGAAATTACTTTTTGGTACCAATATTATTTTCTTAGAAAATAGCATCACCTCAACTATGATCCATCTGCAAATAGTTTTCAAGTGCTTATTGAGTACAAGATACTCATGGACACACAGAGAGCATGGGATATGCTTGTCATCATCTGGTGCTCCAAAACTGCACTCTATGCCTACCCATGAAGAATTCACAATCCTCCCTTAATGTGACAACTGCATAATTAACATCAACTGTTAAAACTTAGCCTTAGCCATCTATGGTAAATAATCATAACTATGACAAACTATCTTGGGGATATTCAAATAATACAAAGCTGTATTTCTGTCTCCCTTGATCCTGGAAAAACTACAGGAAAGACATGCCCCAATCTGGGTGGGGATTCTGGGTTGCTTTCTTTGTCCTACAACTTCTGTAACTTTCAAATCAACAAGCATTTACTAAGCATTTAACTCGGTGTCAAGTACAGAATGCTAATGGGACAAGACAACATATGAACGGGTACTGGCTGGGGGTGGGAACCCATGATGAAGAAAGTCTGAAGATTCAGGAGTAGGCTGAAAGGGAATGAGAGTCTGGCCAGCTTGGGCACTTTCTTTAAAATGGAAGTTCTGGGAAGAGCTGGTCAATCAAAGGAAGGGAAAGAGTGAACTCCCAGAGTGAAAAGTCAGCTATAGCAAGATAAAGACCAGTGAGTCACAAGTAGACCCTAGAAAAGAATACTTCTGACCTGGTCCTCCTACAATCTGAGAATGAGACTTTGACCATAGAACCGCCTTGGATTTTGCCTTACCTTGCTCAGTTCCAGACCACCATTATTCTTCTTGTACATATTCAGTCATTTCATCCAGTGTGTAGCCCCCTCTACACATTCCTGTTCCCCTTTATCATCTTCCTCCATGAGAATATAAGTTTCTTGAGGGTAAGAAGTTTTACTTGCTAGAATTTGTATCCCCAGTACTTAGTCCAGGGCCTGGCACATAGTATGCACTGAATAAACATCTTTCCAATCTATCTAATGAAATGGATTAGACTCATAGAATTTGGTCAATCCAGGTCATTAACAACATAATCATAGGCCCTGAGAGTGGGAAGGGACCTGAGAGATCATCTGATGCAATCCTTTCATATTACAGATAAGGAAAATAAGGTCTAAATGCCTTTAATGGTCAAAAAATCAGTCACTTATTTGGCCCATCGATTCACTCTCTTTGTTCTACATAACTCTGCAGAGCTGGTAGGGAACTTGTTTGTCGGTCATCAGTGAGCCCTCTTGCTGCACAAGAGTTAAACAGAATTTCCACCTCACTTAGTAACAAATGTGACTCTTTGGAATTAGCTCTCCACGTTGCATTCCTTCAATAGGACTCTGATTTCTTGAGCTCTCATCATAATCTCCCTCTCAGTAACTGGTTGCCTCCTTCACAGTGATTAGCCACTTACCCTTGATCCACATTTCCTGCAAGCTCCTTCTGGTTCTTTTGGACAGCTGCCTGTTCAGTAATCATAAGAACTAGCATCAATATAGCACTTCAAGTTCTGTAAAATGATGTCTCATTTGATCCTCAAACAAGCCTGGGAGGAAGGAACTATCATCATTCCCTCAATTTGCAGATGAAAGAAGTGTTGCCCAGAGAGGTCTAAATAACTTATTCAAGTTCACAAAGCTAGTGAGTGTCCGAGGTGGAATTTGAATTCAAATCTATCCTGACTACAAGTCTAGCACCACTGTGCCACCAGCTGTCTCACTATTAAGTTGGCTACTGGATTCTCTTCTTTTATTGGGTCAGGGATAATTCTGTGCCATGATTAGATCATTGTAACTGGCTCCACTAAGTTACATGCTCTATTATCTTGAGTGATAGCATCCTGAGCTGCTAGCTTAGGGTTAATGATTTTATATCATAAACATTTTTTGCAACTAACCTTTTCTGTAGTGTCTTTTTGTACATGTTATTGCCTCCTCACTGAAACTGAGTAGCTGCCTTTCGTGGTTAATATTAAAAAGAAAAAAAGAAAAAATTTGTTATAAAATATTTTTCTTTCTTCCTTCCTTTCCTTTCTTCCTTTTCCTTCCTTCTTTCCTTCCTCCCATTCCTTCTCCTTCTTTCTTTCCTACCTTTCTTCCTTTACTCCTTCCTTTCTTCTTTTTCCTTCCTTTCTTCTTTCCTTCCTTCCTTCTTCCCTTTCCCTCCTTCCTCTTTCCTTCCTTTCTTCTTTCCTTCCATATTTCCTTTTTCCTTCCTTCTTTCCTTCTCTCTTCCTCATTCCTTCCTTCTTCCTTTTTCCTTTCCTTCTTTCCTCCATTAACTTTTACAAAGGTAATATTGACTTCAATACTATAGCAGCAACAGAAGTACAAACATTTTCCCCCAATATCTTGAGGACACACTCTCTCCTAGACCTTTTCAGACTCTAGGAATTAGACTTGATACAGATTCTACACCGTATTAGTCCCACCAAGTTCACTTTCATATGAGGCTTTGCTTCAATATGGGTACACATGTTAATTGCCCATTGGCTAGGTCCCAAAGCTCCTCCTTCCTTAGTGCATCAATGCTGTATTGATTACAAGACCCAACATGAATTCTAATTCCCAGGCTTCATTTCCTGTAGGTTTTCCCTCTTGACATTTTGGGTCAGTGCCTCTACATTATTTAATTCACCTAAAACTAAAAAACAGACAGTGAGTCAGAGGACTGGGTTTTTTATTTTTTGTTTCCCATTTAGAACTTTTTTCTCCTGAATGTTAATCAAGTTTTGCTGCTTCATGATCAAAGGGTCATCAAATCATGCCTACCGTGTGACTCAGCAATACCTCAACTAGGTCTGTATCGCAAAGAGGGATACAGAAAAGGGAAAGGACATATATGTACAAAAATATTTACAGAATCTCTTTTTGTGATAGCAAAAAAAAAAGGAAATTGAATGGATGCCCATAAATTCAGGAATGGTTGAATAAGTCATGGTATATCATTGTGATGGAACACTACTATGTTGTAAAACATGAGGAAGGGGATGGTTTCAGAAAAACCTGGGAAGACTTACATGAACTGCTATAAAGTGAAGTGAGCAGAACCAAGAGGACACCATACACAGTAAAAGCAATACAGTAAAATGTGAAAAATTTAGCTACTCTGATAATTATCCGCAACAATTTCAAAAGACTCACGATAAAAAAAAAATACCATCTAGCTCCAGAGAGAAAACTTCTGAACTCTGAATGCAGATTAAAGTACATTTTTCAATTTGTTTTTCTTTCTTTTTTTGCAACATGGCTAATATGGAATTATGTGTTGTACAACTTCACTTGTTTAAAGGATATTGAATTGCTTGCTTTCTCAGGGGGTGGGAAAGGGGCTGAAGGGAAGGAATTAAAATTTTTTAAGTGAATGTTAAAAAACAGTTTTGCTAGTTCTGTCTCTTACATCATAGATTTAGCCCTAGAAATACTTTTTTCCTATGAATATATCCCCCTCTGTTTTCACAGGACTACATGCAGACCTTGGAGAGAGAGGCCCAAGGGCTTCTCCAGTCTTATAGCATTGTCTCTCATTAGATTTTGGGTCAACAAAGGAATCAAGTCAAAACCAAAAGAAGAGAAATCCAAGGAGAAATTAGACTTTAGAAGACTTTAGAAGACCTTCATTGTGTTTTGTTTTGGATTATTTAGGGGTGGGGGGGATGAGTAGTCTACAACTCTTTCTGGTAATCCCTTAGGGCAGTGGTTTTTAACCTTCCTAATGCCATGACCCTTTATACAGTTCCTCATATTGTGATGATCCCTGATCATAAAATTATTTTTGTTGCTACTTCATAACTGTAATTTTGCTACTGTTATGAATCTGATATGCAGGATGTATTTTCATTGTTACAAATTGAACATCACTG
>CM053601.1:31705219-31725219 GCA_028646575.1 Pseudocheirus occidentalis | reverse complement strand
TTCCCTCATTATTCACCCCCACTGGAAAGACAAGCAATTCAATACATGCTATACATGTGTAGTTACGCAGATAATTTCTTGAAAGATGGTGTATAGGATCTTTTTTCTCATCATGGCTTTCAGATAGTCCAATAATTTTTAAGTTAACTCTCCTGAATCTATTTTCCAGGTTAGTGGTTTTTCCAATGAAATATTTCACATTGCTTTCTATTTTTTCATTTGTTTGGATCTGTTTTATAGTACCTTGATTTCTCATAAAGTCATGAGCTTCCAGTTGCTCCAATCTAATTTTGAAGGAGTTATTCTCTTCAGTGAATTTTTGAAATTCCTTTTCCATCTGGCAAATTTTATTTTTTAAGGCATTCTTCTCCTCACTGCCCTTTTGGGCCTCTTTTGCCATTTGAGTTAGTCTATTTTTAAGGTATTATGTTCTTCAGTGTATTTTTGGGTCTCCTTTAGCAGGCTGTTGAATCACTTTCTCTGATTTTCTTGTATCATTTTCATTTATCTTCTCAATTTTTCCTCCACTTCTCTTACTTGATTTTCAAAATCCTCCTTGAGCTTCTCCATGGGCTATAACCAGTTCATATTTTTCTTGGAGGCTTTTGATGCAGGAGTTTTAACTTTGCTGTTTTCCTCCTGCTCCATGCCTTGATCTTTTTTTGTCCCCCTAAAATGATTCTGTGGTCTGTTTGTGCTTCCTCTGATTGCTCATATTGCCAGCCAAGTACTTGACCTTAAGCTCTTTACCACAGTAGAACTCTTCCAGAATGGAGAGAGCTTTGTCCCAAATTGCTGGGGTTTTCCTAGCTGCTGGACCTTGTAGGAGGGCACCATCTCTACAGCTCCCACAATCTCTGGCTAACTATTCACACACCCCAAGACCACCACCCAAGACCATCATGCAGATCCAAGCAGGTTAAAGCAACAGTGATTACCCTCTGAATGGTTGCTTGGTACCCCTAAAATCTTCAGGCCAGGAGCTCCTGAGGCATCCACATGGTGCAGTTGCTGCACCTCCACCAGCTTCTCACCCTCCAGGGAGCAGCCAGACCATACTCTTTCCTCCTCCCCATCCTGTTCCAACAAAGTTCCACACTGACCTTTTACTTTATCTTTGGTGTTTATTGGTTGAGAGGTCAGGAAGCCACTAGAATTGCTGGTTATTCACTCTCCTGAAATCTGCTCTGGCCACTGCTGGTTGTTGACTCCTTGGGGCTGGAACAATGCAGCTCCTGTGGGACTGCTCTAAGCTCCCAGCACACTGTGATAGACCTTTCCTGTTGGCCTGCCAGACTGTCTTCAGGCAGAGATTTATTTTTCTTTGTCACTTTGTGGGTTCTGTAGCTGCAAAATTTGTTTCGAGTCATTTTTTCACAGGTATTAGAATTGTTTGGAGCTATACCTCATACCAAGTTTGTGCTTCTACTCTGCCATCTTACTAAAGGAAACTTTCAATGAAGGAAATGTAGTGTCCACCTTGAATAAAATAGAATTACAAGGTAGAAGTGCGAAGTCTTCCTATCCAATTCTGAAACCTGAAAAAACATGAGAAAAATTCACTTTTTCATAAATCCAGATCAAATGAGCCCACATGTAAGGGCATTAAAATGGTAATGCAGCTGACAGGCATGATTTATAAATTACCCATTCCCATAAAAAAATAATTGTTTGGTATAGACATAGATTAGACCTAGGTCTTCCTGACTTCAAATCTAGTGCTCTAGTCACTGAACCATATAGCTGATTTGATTAATGTTCACAAAATAAGAAGAGAAAGCCAAGAGATAAGGATATGCATGATCTGTGAAATGACAAATGGCAAAAAAATCCATCTAGGGTGCAGCGTAATATGGGATGTGAACTATAGTCTAGGGTCTGGAGCTTTACATATATATTCCAAATCTTACCTCACTAGCTGATTGACCCTAGGTAAGTCACTTGATCTCTATCTGCCTCATTTTCCTCATTGTGTCTGTTGTGAGGATAAAATGAACTATTTGTAAATTGCTTCACAAAACTTAAAGCACCATACAAAGGCTAGTTATTATTACTTCTATCCTTATATACTACCATTTCTCAAAAAGAGTGTTGGTTGAATCCTCTATGATTCTACTTATCATCCCTGATTTCTCAAACCAAAATATTCTTCTTGGTTTACCACTAACTCATATGTATTGTCTCTTCCTATCAGACTGTAAGCTTCTTGAGGGTGGGATCTTGCTTTTGTATCCACAATGTTTAGCATATAGCATTTATTAAGTGCTTTTTATTTATTAGTAAAATCTAACTGAATTGAACTAATGGGCTTTTCTCATCTTTCTCTAAAAATGACCTTGTGTACATTTAAGCAAATTGGAACTTTCTTCTGTTATTTTGACAGTCTTTTAAGTATCCTTCTCAGTCTACCATGTTCTCTGATAGAAACCTTCCGATTATTCATGGTCACTCCCCACCTTAATTTTCTGCCTGAATCACAGTTGTGCGAAATTATAACAACAACAATAGCAACAGCAACTTAACTTGTGTCCTGAAATACAATCAGAGATAGGGGAAAGAAGCATGTATTTCTTACTGTAAGCAAAAGCTCTGTTATCTCACTTATGTTGACTGGGTAATTAATTTTCTTTCTTGTCACATACTTTGCTATCAGAAACCATTTTGGGGAAGAAGGGAATGACTGAAAGTAGAACATTACCTTAAAGGTTTTAGAGCTTTTCGTTCAAGACAATTTAGTCCAAGGAAAATGTCTTCTGCTGTTAGCTACGGTTAAATGCTACTTATGTATTCTTTTTGTTCCCCCATTAGTATTGTGAAGGAATCCTTTTATATACTGTTCAACAGGCAGATCAACCTTGAAGGAATCAAGTCTATTATTGTTTAGCTTTTTTTTTTAACATGACACCAGAGATGCCAAAGGTCTCATTGTTCTTCTTTAAAAATGTTTTACTAATTTTTGTCATGTTGGAAAATAAGTCATTCAGCCATTTACCATTCTCATTTGTCATTGAACTTAGTGTCATTAAAAAAAGAATTCACCCATTTGTTTCTCATTAGTCATGTTGTCATGGGGAAAAATGAATTCACCTATTTACTTTTCATTGGTCATTTGACATATTATTGCAGGTAAAAAATAATTCACCCATTCCAAGTGCTTATTATCTCATATTTCTCTACTATTGCAATGGTCTTATAATTGGACTCAGTGCCTTCATTCACTTTCCATTTCATTCTATGCATCATGACCAGGTTGGTCTTCCTAGAATACCTCTTACTACCCTGGTCCAAGGCCTCCCATTGCCTACCAAACTTAGCCTGAATTTAAGCTAACTTCTTTTGATTTGCTTTGTGCCTTCCTGCCTGCTACCTTTTAAAGGATTGCAGGATCATAGATTTGGAACTGGAAGAAAACTTTTAGGTCATGTAATCCAACAGTCTTATTTTGCAAGAGAGAAAACTGAGGACCAGTGAGGTTAAGTAATCTAACCCAGGTCATATAAGCTATAAGTGCCAGAACTGAGATTTGAACTCATGTCCTGTGACTACAAGTTCAGTGTTCTTTCCTTTGTAACATGCTACATGTCATTCCCTTCTCTAAATGCATTTTTAAATAAAAATTCTATTCATCTTGCAAGGTCCAACTTAAATACTTCTTAAAATCTTGCCGTGTATAACCATTGCAAGAAGCAATTTCTTCCTTCTTTCAATCTTATATATCAGTAATAAGCCTGTAATATTTACATGCTGCCTTGTAATTTAGTTATTTGTGGTCATGGCTTTTCCCCTAAATGGATTAGAAGCCCCTAGAGAGCAAAGGCCTTGAATAATATTCTTTTATTTTATTATTTGTAGAGATTAGCAGTGCCTTGAACATGGGAGATGCTCTGTATCTAATGAATGAATGGATGCATAAAATGTCAGATTGTATCAGGGTGGATATGACACCATATAACAATCTTGGGCAGCAGTATGTCTAAATGAAAAAAAAGGGGGGTTGAACTGGAATTACTTTGATGTCATTGGTAGGGAAGGTCTTAATTGGAAATTGGTTACATATGTTTTATTTTATATTAAATGAAAAGAGCCTTTGACTTCTGTTCTTCTGGTAAAAGGATGCTAAGAAACAGAAATGCTTAGTTAGCACCTTTAACTTGCCAGCAGGGTAGAAGCTCTGTTACAAATTGACACAGTCATTCCATTTACAGATGCCTGCTTGCTGAATGTGGAGTTATGAAAAAGAATGATAGATTTTTGGATGTGAGGCAGACCTTGTTGGTCTTCATGGAACTGAGGCTCAAAATACCATACATTTCAAAATTGAACATTGTTTCTTTACTTGATGAAACAATGAGATGTCTCAGTTTTTCACTTATAAAATATAATCATCAAATTATCATATGGGAAACAAAACTATTGATGCCATGCCTTATGGAAATTTTTTGGCTATTTTTTGTTCTAATAACTTTAAAAACTTTTGAGAACACCATTGATTCCCAGGCCATAATTTGAGAGTTGATGCATCCAGCCTTCCACCAGGTCATCTTGCCATCTGTCCCTTTGCTGCCTTGCATTTCCCCACCTGGAGTCACATCCTTTGCCCAGGACCTCCAGAAACCATGCCCTGAGTACTGATCCATCTGGCTTTGGATATCTTGCCCTAGGGTTGAACTATGTTGATTAGTTAGTCAATGAATGAAAACTCACCCAGCTCATTGTATCTCACTGTTCCTAGATCACACCCTGTTTTACATCTTATCCAACATATAGACCCAGTCTCTCTTGACATTTTTTCTGATGTCATGGATATAGTATTCTCCCACCCAAAACTTTTCCATCTCCTTTATCAGTATTCATATCAAAGTCATTGTCTCTACTGGAATCATCTTGACAATGGACTAACACCATGGGCTCCACTCACAAGCCATATGACTCCTTAGAATAAAATGCTTTCCCTGATTACTTCTCTCTATATAGTCTCTCCATGCAAGAATGATATAGCAACTGCCTCATTTTTGCATTTGCATTACCACTGCTCAGCAATGCCTCGAATATAAAAAAGTAAATTAATGGTAAGGTAGGTGGGAAGCACATGGTAGTACATCTATCTGAACCTAAAAAAAAGATCCATGTCACTGATCCATTAGGGTTCATGAGAAAAAATGAAAACAAGAAAGCTCCTTAATTAATACCAAACCTAGATTTTTCTCCTTTTATTTGTTTGATTAAAATTCTAGGATATTTGAAAATTTTCTCTTTCCCCTTTATGTGTCTGTATGTGAGAGAGAAAGAGAGACAGACACACAGGGACACACAGAAAGACAGAAAGACAAAGCAAAAGGCACACAGAGGGCATCTGTCTATTTTAAACCTACTTCCCTCTGATCATACCAACTCTTTGTCCTTGACTAGCAAGTTCATCTCAAATTCTAGGAAGGGATAGGGGTAGGAATGAAACTACACACACACATATACACACACACATGCACACAGATAGATATAGATAACACACACATACGTATATATATATATAATGTGTGTATATATGTATTTATGTGTATGTGTATATAAGTATAAACACACACACATATATATGCATATACACATATACATACACATACATATACATATGGAAATTGGGCAGTCCTAATGCAAGATCAGTGTATGGAGGCAGGGAAAAATGAATCTTAAGCTACTGACATTTCAAAGAGGTGAATGGAAGCTTCTTACTGCTCAAATATAAAGCCTACTCAGTGAGCAAGATCTCTGTAGCAGATGCTGGTAACTTTTAGGGCTGTTTCAGAAAACAGGGATTAACCTTTTATGGGGGTCTTTACAGAGATTAATCATATAAATTATTATTCCAGAATAAATTACTTATCATCTTGTTCCAGCATCTAAATGGAGTATATATGGCAATAAAGTAGGGGGTATTTAAAAAACATTATCCTTCTCTAAAAGTTTTCTCAAGAGATTGTCCATCTAAATATGTGTAGTCCCACTGTCTATTGGAATTTCTTGTGGAATCAATGAATATAAAGGCAGAAAGGAAAACAAGCAACCTGGAAATCCCTAAAGCCCTTGGCTACAAAGCAGATCATTCCATGTTTAATAGAAAAAAATCAATCCATTCACACCTTTGGTTTTAATAGGCATTTATTGAAAATGTTTTCCTTTTCTAAGGTCTATTTTTAAGTCAATAAAGTGCAGGGATCATATAACTATCTTCTCCCTCTCTGTTTTGTGGACACATGTGACACATACATGCACACACATACATATGCACAATTTTTAGTGGCCCAGCATTTTGTGTGTCAGTCAGTCCAGACCAAACAATTTGGTGATGTAGTATGAATCTGTCAGCCATTTATTAATAGCCTATTATGCACCAAGCATTGTGCTAGGGACTAGGGATACAAAGATAAAATCAAATATTCTCTCTCCTTAAGAAACATATTTTATTAGGGAAGACTAAGGTTGCCTTCTAAAGCCAATGTATTTTTTCTTTCTTTTTTTTTGTTTTTGGAGGGCAGTTGGGGTTAAGTGACTTGCCCAAGGTCACACGGCTAGTTTTTTGTGTTAAGTGTCTGAGGCCGGATTTGAACTCAGGTCCTCCTGACTCCAGGGCCGGTGCTCTATGCACTGCGCCACCTAGCCGCCCCCAATGTTTTTTTTTTTATATATACTTTTTTGTGTCATAGATCCTTTTGGCAGTCAGGAAAAACCTATGGACACTTTCCCAGGGTGATACTTTTAAGTACATAAAATAAAACAAATAGGATAAAACACATAATCAAGTCCGTTAGCATTTATTAAATGTCCATTATGTGGCAGGCTTTGTGCTAAACACTTGGGATACAAAGAAAGGCAAAAAACAGTCCTTGCTTTCTGGGAGCTCACAATCTAATGGGGGAAAACAACTTACAGTAAAACAATTACAATGAAATGAAGTTAGTAAAAATAGTTGAAAAAAGTTAAGAGATCTCAGGTGAAGAACCTCCATTCTAAAGAAATAGATATCTAATAAAATAGTCTTGTGACAACTACTGTCACACCTACATTTCCAACTGAAAGCATTTTGAGATCCCAGAACAACACTATAGTTCCTTCTTTGCAAAAATAAAAAAAAGAATAGATAACTATTATTGAAAGAAATAAGATATATACATATATATACATATACACACATATATACACACACACACATATATATATATACATACACACACACACACACACACACACACACACACATATATATATATATATGTTCTTTTTTTAAGGGCAGGGCAATTGGGGTTAAGTGACTTGCCAAAGGTCACATGGCTAGTAAGTGTTAAGTCTCTGAGGACAGATTTGAACTCAGATCCTCCTAACTCTGGGCCGGTGCTCTATTCACTGTATATATATTTTTTTAAATAAAAAGGTACAGTAAGTAATTTGCTCATTCATTCATTCATTCATTCATCCATCCATCCATCCATTCATCCATTCATTCATTTATTAATCTATTCATTTATTCCACACATATTTTTGGGTACTTACTATTTCTGCCTTTTCCTAAAGCCTTTTGTCTATGTATAGCTTTGATTGGAAAGCATCTCTTATTTACATGCACCTAGCACATCTAGCTTGACAATGTAGTAATTTGCATATGTTTTTTATGCCTCCTACCGGATTATATAATCTGATGAAGAGCTGAGGCCATGCTCTCAGACATCTTCCCTGTCTGCTCTTCAGTGCTTTGAACATAGCAGGTGCTCAAGAAAGAGCTGTTGAATGAATGGATGGGTGCTTGTATGAGCTGAATGCACTCATGCTTCTTGCACACACAATGCTTTTAAAAATAATTATTGTTTTCCACTTTATGTCTATTTCCTTTCAACCATGCCTTTCAACATACTGATTAAAGTTATCTTTTTATAGGGGAAGAAATAGAGTGATTCAGGAAATCTTATTCTTTGAAATCCACTGAACTTCTTGAAGAAAGATCAATTAATTGATCAATAAAATTTCATGACTCTACTGGATCCTAGGCATTGTTTGGAATGGAGAGATGCTATATGAGCCATTAGCGACAGCCCAGATTCTTTTAGCACTAAGGAAAAGTACAAAAGGGAAGGGTAGAGTACTTTAAAAAATATGGGTAAACAATTTTTATAATCCATTGACCAGGCTTCCAATTTATTGTCAGTGCCATTGAAACACCTAGTCTTCTCTCACCAGTCATAAAGAATGAAATTAAATTCTACTCTCAGTTTTCCATAGTGATGGTAGAATACAGAAGATTACCTTAAGTGGAAAAACATTAACTTTTTCCTCCAAGGACAATGGTATTATATTCACTGTATTCTTAGTACTAGCATCTCAAGTAACACTTGGCTATTTGAGCACTTTTCCATTATAAATATAGTTTACAATGCAGATATAATATTTGTAGCCATGCGTTTGCACTTTATTGAGAGAATGAGATTAGTTCTGTAGTTATAATTTGACAATAAGCCAAGGGTCCATGATTTAATATATTGGGTCACAGCCTCAGTGCTGCCTTCCCATCCTATGTGCAATGTAGTTTGTTGGCCTATGGTGATAGAAGAGGGATATTAAAGAAAGAACAGGACCCTGCTTGGGGTGGATATAATGATAATAAAAGATAATGGGAAGAAAGCAGAATTACTCAACTCTTGTTAAAAATTTTTTTGCCTACCAGGAGGAATGATCTTCTGATTGGGAAACCAAACTCAAAAATGTTTAACAGGAATTGAAATCCATAAGTTGGGAGGAAGCATCAGTTCATGCAGTTGTTTTCAAAGTAACTGAAGTTACCTAAGGAAATTACATCACAGTGTACTGACGAAACTTGGGAATGTGATCACTGAGTTAGTTACAATTGCCAATCAATCCAATGGCCAATCAATCAACATATTTATTAAATATTTATTACATACTAGGTACTGTCCTGGGAATATAAAAATAAAAGTGAAACGGACTTTATCCCCCTAGAGTTTGTATTCCTTTGGGGGAAATACTACATCAACATCTAAGTCTATGCAAAATACATACAAGGTGATTTAGATTAGGGGTGGGATTTATCAAGCACACAGTATGTTCCGGGTCCTTTACAAATATTTTATTTGATTCTCCTAATAACCCTGGGTGCTAATACTTTTCCTACCTTTCAGTTGAGGAAGCAGAGGCAAGCTTGTCCAGGGTTACCCACTTATTACTTGCCTGAGACAAAATTGAAACTCACCTCTTTCTGATGGCAGGCCAAGACCTCCATCCACTGGGCTACTTAGCTAGAAGGTATGGGAGAAAGAAGATATTGATGGAGGTGGTGTTTGAGCTGAGCTTTGAAGGAAAATAATAAGGTTTCTAAGAGGTGGAGATGAGGAGGGAGAACATTCTAGGCATGGGCAAGAGATGGAAAGTAGTTTGTAAGGAAGGGCAGGAAGACAAGTTTGTTTATGTTGTGGTATGTAAAGGTGAGTTAATATAGCAAAACCCCAGAAAGGTAGATGGGAAGCAGATTGGGAAACCTTTAAAATGCTAAACTGTAGAGTTCATATGTAATTCTAGAGGTATTAGGGGGTTACTGGTGTTCACTGAACAGGGTCTTGACATGATCACATTTGGGCTTTTATCCTTTGGCAGCAGTGTGGAGAAGACTGGAGAGGGGAGGTCCTAGAGGCAAGGAGATCAATTAAAAGAATCTTGGAACAATCCAGGAGAAAGTAGTGAAATACTGGTAACTTTTGAAAATTCACAGAGAATGGAGAAATGCCATAGAACTGGAGTCCAGCAGATGTGCTGTGTTTGTGACTACAAAAGAACATATTTCAAAAAAATTCTGTAGATTTTAATGGGGCAAAAAACCCCTCAACATATGCTAACTGCCAACTTGGTAGGCAAAAAGGCAGTGAAATCTTTTTTTTTCTTTTTTCTTTTTTTTTTTGGAGGGCAATTGGGGTTAAGTGACTTGCCCAAGGTCACATGGCTAGTTTTTAGTGTTAAGTGTCTGAAGCCGGATTTGAACTCAGGTACTCCTGACTCCAGGGCCGGTGCTCTATTCACTGCACCACCTAGCCACCCCAAGGCAGTGAAATCTTAGAACTCAGTTATAACAATATGGTGTTGAGAATGATAGAGATCATACTCTTATTGGACTCTACCCTGATCTGACCTCATCTTGAATATTAATACTCAGTTTTGAGAACTACATTTTAGAAAGCCCATTGACATGTATTTAGAGGAGGAAGACCAGGAGGGTGAAGTCAGTTCTATAGAAAACCATTCAAAACCATGCTATACAAAGGTAACTTGATGGAATGAGAGATGTTTAATCAGGAGAAGAGAAGACTTAGGTAGATATTACAACTACCTCTAAGTAGCTGAAAGAGTCTCATATAGCAGAGGAATCAGTTATTTTGCTTGACTTCAGAGAACCTGGAGCAATGGACAGAAGTTGGAAGAGGCAGATTCTGACTCAGTATGAAGATGTCTTCCTAACACTTGGACAATGATATGAGCTTCCTCCAGAAGAAGTGAGTTTGCTACTGGACATCTACAACATGAGTTGATCATCTGTTAAGAATGTTGCAGAGGGACTCTTTTTCTTTCATAAATTAGTTGATTTTTGAGAGTCTATAATTCTTCAAAAGTACAGAGAGGAAGATTTTATTTGAATAAGACAATTCCCTGACACTTATTCCAAAGTAAAATGGCCTGCCTTGTAGCCCTCCAGGGACCCAATTGTGATCACAAAACCTCTTCCCAACCTCTTCCTGGACTTTGTTCTTGTTGTTCAATCATGTCTGACTTTTCATGACCCCATTTGGGGGTTTCTTGGCAGAAATACTGGAATAATTTGCCATTTACTTCTCCTACTTATTTTACAAATAAGGAAAATGAGGCAAGCATGGTTAAGTGACTTGCCCAGGGTCGTACAACTTGTAAGTATCTGAGGCCAGATTTGAACTGTGGATGATGAGTCATGCTGCCTCCAGGTCTAGCACTCTGTCTACAGTACCACCTAGCTGCCCTCCATTTTCTTTACTGTGTTCTCTCTCTTGGGGTTACAGACCTAATGAGAACCCCCTCTCCCTGCCATTCTTGTTTGTGCTATAGCTATCTTGGTATCTGTAGTGTCTGTTGTACAGATAGCAAGTACTTAAAACTGATGAGTTATAAGGTGTTCAGGGAAGACTAATGCCTTTGGTGTGAGGGTTGCTGAACCCTTTTCAGGGCTGCTTTCTACCTCTGGTGTTCACTTGATTTATCCAACTCTCATCTGTGGCTTTTTGCAGTGGCCACATGCTGGCAAACCATATTGACAAGTTAAACCATGTTGAGGGTAACTGACATGCCATAAACCCTCTCTGAGTTAGGGTGAAGCATGTGAAAACTTCTGTGAGTGGAATGGGTGGAAGAGAACAATTGGTGACAGTGACCATGAAGATGATTGAAGCAGGTGCTGTGAGCACTTAGGACTTGGTTAGACATTGAAGATGCCAAGGTCATCCATTGCACATTGAGTCATTGCTAGTCATCTTGACTTTCATCTTGACACTGGACTTTGATGATTCTGGAAGAGAGAATGAGGATGACTACTTTGAGCAACTCTGCTTCACTTAAATGCAATTTATGCTGGTCAAAAGACATTACTCATATAATTTTATAGTTTTTTCCTACCTCAGTCCTATGGTGACAGGCACACAGGTGTCCCAGGCCATAGGGTCATCTTCTTATTGGACTGAAACAGCAGTGGAATTCAGCAGCTCCCTGGTGTCTAAGTACCCTTTTTAAGGACAACATTGAATCAGGAAGGGGTTAGAAAAAAAATGCTGTAAATTATCTACTTCATCCAGCTCTGGCCTACTTATCATGGCTTGTGGGGCATCCTCCCTCATGGTCAAAACACACACACACACACACACAAATGTACAAAATCTTTCATGAAAATGATTCCATTCATCAATGATACATGGAATGTGCACACATTTATGAGTAACATGAAATACAATAAACCTGAAAGATGAATAACTCTTGTGAGAGGAATCAGAAAACATTGCATCCAAATAGGAGCTCTGAGTGAAACAAAGCTGGCAAATAAAGGTCAGATTACTGAAGTTGGAGCCAGATGCATATTTTTTTTTCTGGAGTAGCTGTAGGAAGACCAGGAAACTGGTGTATGCTTTGTAATCAAAACTAACCTAGTCAATAGGCTTGTATGCCTCCTGAAAGGAGTAAATGACACATTCAAGAGATGTAGGAAAGTGCCATGCTACCATCATCAATGCCTATGCTCCTACCATGACAAACCCTGCTAGGTAAAAGAAAAAAATTATGAAGACCTAGATACCCTCATCACCAATGTGCCAAAAGAGGACAAATTTATAATTCTGGGTGACTAATGCTGGAGTAGGCACAGATTAGCAGATGTGGAAGGGAGTCCTTGGGAAGAATGAAGTTGGAAGCAGCAATAGCCATTGTCATTTACTGATGAAGACTCGTGTATCTAATGACCCTCTCATCATCAACACTATCTTCTATTTACCTAAATGCAATAGAACTTCATGAATACTTCCTCACAGAAAACATTGGCCTTTACTAGACTATTGCATTGTAAGGAAAAGAGACAGACAGGATGTGACAATGATGAAGGCAATGTGTGGTGCAAAGTGTTGGACCAGTCAAAGACTTATCCTCTCAAAGCTAAACATTTGCTTTCAAAAGCAGTGGTCTCAAGGCAAAGCAAGTACCAGAAGACTTAATGTTAACAGATTAGCAAGCTTCTCAAAGCATGAAGAATTCATTGCTAACTTGGGTGAAAAACTGAACCAATGCACAATTGGCAATAGTAGAAGAGAAAAGGAGTGAGCATCTGTCAGAGATTTCATGTACAGCATTGAATATACTCATCTGGGTCAGAACACCAGCAACATCTAGATTGGTTTGATGGAAATGATAGGGAAATTCAGAAGCTGCTAAATGAAAAAATGAGAACTCTACAGATGTTACCAGCAGAATAGTTTTTCTGTTTCTAAGATGGCAGTGTTTAACTCCATCAAAAAAAGTGTAAGGGAAGCTTAGAGAGATACAGGCTTCTTGTCCCAGTAAGAAAGGAAATGAAATTCAGTTTTATGCTGTTAGTAACAATCCAAAGAGCTTTTATGATGCCTTGAAGGCTATGTATGGGCCAAATACCTATGGTGAATCTCAACTACTCAGTGCTGATGGAACCAAGTTGATTAATGATAATGATATGATTCTGGAGAGATGGGCTGAACACTTCCATAGTGTTCTCAACAACGTATTATCAAGCAATGCTAGAGCCATTGACTGTACGTATACCTCAGATTGAAGCATATCTCTCTCTAGTCGAACTTTCAATTGAAGAGGTTTTGAATGACATTTGGTTCCTCTCTTGTGGCAAAGCACCTGGTACTGATTCTATTCTAGTTCATGTTTAGAAGGCAGGGGATTCTCTGTTTATTCAAAAGCTGACAGAAATTTTCTATGTGACAGGATTATCCTCCAGGAGTTCAAGGATACCTCCTTTATTTTCCATCTCTAAAAATGAAAGGGAGATAAAGTTATCCTGTGACAATCATAGAGATAGTCTCTCTCTTAGTGACTGCCATCAAGATTCTTGCCTGAGTCATCCCTAAAAGGCTGATCCTTCATATGGAAGATGGTCATCTACCTGAGAGCCAGAATGGCTTTAGAAATGCCTGAGGAATGGTTGATATGGTGTTTGCTGCTGCTTGACAACTCTAGGAAAAAAGCCAGGAGCAGAACAGACGTCTGTATACAATATTTTCCAATCTAACAAAGGCCTTTGATAGTGTCAGTCATGAGTGTTTGTGGAAAATTATAGCAAAATTTTATTGCCAGGAGAAGTTCATCAGTATTGTACATCAATTTCATGACAGTATGCTTGCCTGTGTTCTGCATAATGGACAATGCAATTGTACTTTCCTAGTTTCCAATGGCATGAAGCAGGGCTCTGTGTTTGCTCCCATGCTTTTTAGGGTGATGTTTTCTGTGATGTTATTGGAGAAACAAGGAGAAAATAGAAGAAGAAAAATAGGACCCACAAGGAGAAAAATAGAATCAAGGTCAACCACCACACTGATGTTAAATTATTTAACTTGAAAAGACTAGAAGCCAAGAGAGGGAGGGTTGGTGCATAACTTTCTGTTCTTGGATGATTGTGTACTCAATGCAGCTTCTGAGGTTGGGATGCAATCAAGTATGGATTGATTTTCATGTTAATTTTGTGTTAACAATTAACACCAAACAACAAAGGTTCTCTACCAGTCATCAACACACCATCCATATATGAAACCATCAGTTATAGCAAATGGAGAAA
The DNA here is from genome assembly GCA_028646575.1 of Pseudocheirus occidentalis. Lineage (NCBI taxonomy): Eukaryota > Metazoa > Chordata > Mammalia > Diprotodontia > Pseudocheiridae > Pseudocheirus > Pseudocheirus occidentalis. The sequence continues at coordinate 31,710,848 of CM053601.1, read as the reverse complement.
TTTTGAATGCTATGGATAAGTTCACTTACTTTGGCAGCATACTTTCCATCTACACATAGGTGATGAGGTTGGCACATACATTTCCAATTCAGTGTTTGGGAGATTCTGAAGGAAAGTGTGGGAGAGAAGAGATATTAGACTGCTTACCAAACTACTAAGGTCTACAGAGCCATTGCAATCACCTCATTGATGTATGCCTGTGAAACCTGGACAGTCTACCAGCACCATGCCAGGAAACTGAATCACTTCCATTTGAATTGTCTTAGGAAGATTCTGAAGATCACCTGGCAGGATAAGGTACCAGACACTGAGGTCTTTTCTCAAACTGAACACATAGCATTCAAGCTCTACTGCAGGGAGTGCCACTCTGATGGGCTGGCTACATTGTTCAAATGTCAAATGCGCAGTAGCCTAAAAGACTATTTTATGGAGAACTCACATATGGTAAGTGCTCACATGGAGGTCAGAAGAAATGATACAAGGACCCTCTCAAGGTCTATCTGAAGAACTTTGGAATTTATCGTGAGACATGGGAGATGCTGGTGTAGGACCACCTAGGATGGCATGCCTGCACTGCTGAAGGTGCTCTACTACACCATGATCAAAGTAGAATTGCAATAGCTCAAAAGAAATGTGAAATGCACAAATTTAAAGACATTTCCATCACAAATGTTCATATTGACTATTTGTGCCTGATCAGAGGTAGGACCTTACTCATATTGGTCTGATCAGTCACAGTTACACACACTATATATCGACAGCAACAGAGTGATATCATTTTGGTCTTTGAGAATGAAGGACAATTACCATTAACCTCTTTAAAACTGATAGTTACATTAAATTAAGGAGCTTTCTCCTACTATTTCAGGTATGGATTGGATTTCTTTGTATGCTAGACGTGGAGTCAGGAGCCCTGGGTTCAAATTCTGTCTCAGAAATTAGATGAATGACCCTGGGCAAGTCACTTAACTTCATTTTTCCTTGGTTATCTTTCAAATGAGTGGGTTAGTCTCTTTGATCTCCAAAATCCCTTTTTGCTCTAATCCTATGATCCTATTGCTTCTGAGCTCCTCCCCAGCTCTGCGATTTGTTTCTTTGTGTATGGGACAGTGTATAGAGCACTGGGACTAGAGTCAAGAGACCAGAATTCATATCTGGCTTTAGACACTTACTAACTATGCAACACGGGGCAATTCACTTAACCTCTATTAGCCTCAGTTTCCTCATCTCTTAAATGGGATTAATGATATCATTTACCTCTCGGGGTTGTTGTGAGGATCCACTGAGATAATAATGGCAAAGCACTTACACAATGCCTGGCACATAGTAAACACCATATAAATATTAGCTATTATATCCATTCCACTGAATGTATCACTGTGACTCCATAGAACTATGTAGCAAATGCTTTGATAACAATAAAAGAAAAGTAAACCAAAAAAAAAGAAAGAACAAAAAATAATAAAAGACCAAAAAATTCTTTTTTCTGTTTAAAGCATAAAGAAACATTATTTTTAAGATATTTGAATTCTGCATTTCCTGAAATAATAGTGGATGCCATTTACATAAGGCTTTCAGGTTTATTTGTAAAGTGTTTTGCTGGACATTACATCCTTTGACTGGTACAGTAACTCTGAGAGGTAGATATTTTCTCAATGGATGCTAAGGGGGATTAAACATCTTGCCCAGGGTCACACAGCTAGGAGGTAGGATATGAATCAAGATTTTACCCAACTTCTGCTTTGGTATTCTTTCCAATATATTGTTCCCAAGACATTTTCTAAATCTCCACAGAATTATGTATACTCTTCATTACCAAAATTTTTAGATATTTAAAGTTTCTCCTAAAAACCTAATCTTAGAATCTAGTGGCAGAGGGGATAGCATTCTGAAGGTGGAATCAGCAAGATCTGAGTTCAAATCTTGCCTGAGAGGGTAGTCAAGTGACAGTTCATCCTATAAAAGAGGATGATAATAGTATTGACCTTATAAGTTTTTGTATCAAATAGGATGTCTTATGTTAAGTACTTTACCAAGTTTAGGGTGCTTTATAAATGTAATGAATTGTTATTTTGGGAACATTTTTGGGAGGTCCTCCAATATATTATTTGCTTCTCTGTCTTCTTAAATAGCGAATGCTGAGAAAATTAGGCTTTTCCTTGTTGGCTTGGAATCATCATTATGACCACCAATTGTTGACTGAATTATAGAGTTTAATAATAGGAAATGACCTCAGTAACTATATGGTCAAACCTATACACAAAAGGAATATCTCTTATATATTGTATCCAGCTAGTATTCTTTCTTCTTGAAAACCTCCAGTGGAGGAAAGAAGGAACTAGTGTGGTGCTGTGTTAAAATAAAATGGATTCTGTGGAATTCTGCATGGTGGTTAGCCTTGGATTTGGTCATTCTCTGCTTATGCTACTTCCTTCTTTATCCCACCACTCAAAGCTTCCCCATCAATCTCCTTCTAATCCATTATTTCAAACTTGTGTTAATATTTTATATATGATTGCAAACCTTCCCTTTCACCTCAGAATGGTTCCATTCCTCTCCAGTAGATTAAGATCTTGTTTTGTCCCAAGAAGAATGTTCCACAATCTCATCTGATCTCAGAAAATAAGCAGGGTTGAGTGTGGTTTGTGGTTGTATTGGGGACCACATGGGAATAGTGGGTGCTATGGGCTGTTCTTCAGGAGACATTCTGATATGATAAACTAGAGACCACTAGTATTGGAGTTAGAGTACTTGAGTTTAAGTCTTGTCTGTGTGGCCTTGGGCAAATCTCCATGATTCTGTGAACCTCCATTACATATCAGTCAAATGTTGAAGTTGGACTAAATGGCCATGTTAACTTTTTGATCTAAAATACTAAAATGCATAATATTTATGTCAGGTTACAGCTTCCTTCCCCTTCTCATTTTGTGAAGTGCAGGTTGTAGCTATGTTCCAGATGATTGAAGTTGCCTCTGGATAAATGGGAAAGGAGTATGATTATCTTGGGTAAGAGAAATAAAATCTAGCTATTGTAAATTCATAGTATGAAGGCAAACTATTTGACTGAAGGGTCTTGTTTAAATGAAAAGTAACAATGGCTCCATTACTGTCAGAATTAAAAGACTGTTATACTGTTGAGTTTGTGTGTTAATTCTTTTCTTCTTAATATCTTAATACCATTGAATTTTCCCCAATTACATGGTGAGGTTTAGCATTCATTTTTGTGAGATTTGGTGTTCCAAATTTTTCTCCTTCCCTCTCCACCATCTTCCTAAAATGATATATCAAATTGATACAGGTTACACATGTGCTGTCATGTAAAACATATTTCCATAATAGTCACAGTTGTGAAAGAAGAAACAGATCAAAAGGAGAAAAAGAACAAAGTGAAAACAGCATGCTTTGATCTATATTCAGAGTCTGTAAGTTCCCTCTCTGGATGTGGATAGCATTTTCCTTTGTGAGTCTTTGTAGCTGTTTTGATTCATTATGTTGCTGAAAAGAGCCGAGTCATTCATAGTGGATCATTATATAATGTTCCTAAACTGCGTACAATATTTTTCTAATTCTGCTCATTTCACTCTGCATCAGTTCATACAAATCTTTCCAGGTATTTCTGGAATCTGCCAGAATACTGTTCATCTTTTCTTATTGCACAGTAGTATTCCATAACATTCATACACCACAGCTTATTCAGCCATTCCCCAATATATGGGCATCACCTCAATTTCCAATATTTTGCCACTATGAAAAGGGCTGCTATAAATATTTTTGCACATGTAGGCCCTTTTCCTCTATCAACTTCAATAATCTAAATGAAAGGAAAAAAAGATTTTTTTAAATAAACACATTTTCTCTCTGTCATAAACTAAAAGGGAATAAAGAAGAAAACTGAGAACTGGCATTTCATTAAAAGCCATAATTTCTGGAAGAAATATTTAGAAAATATAAATAAGTTTTGCTCTTATATTTCAAATTAACTTTGAAGAAGACATATTGCACCTCAGAAATAAAGTTTGTAGTAATATAAAATCTGAATTTCAAGCCTGAGCTGTTGTGGGGATAAGATGAATGAAATTTTCAAGGCAGTCTGTATGTATGAACCAAATAGGACTTTCCTAATAAATAAAAGTTTTCAAATAAACCCTTGAGAAGACATGGGGCTTTCTTTCCAGACAGATCCTCAGTATGGCTGAGTAGCCAGCAAGGCTATAATTAAATAGGAAAAGACCACAGTTAATGGGCATAGCACACTTAACAGTGTGTTAATCATTAGAAATAGGGAATGGATAAACTCAGTAACTACTTGGCTTCATGTGGTTGCAGATAAAAAGTGTGCATCAGAGCACTTATTTCTCTTGAAAGGGAGAATTTTAAAAATTGCTCCCTAGAGTTTGTCTAGAACAAAAACAGTTTAAAAAGTCAATATAGAACAACAAAATTTCTGAGGAACCAGAAGAGTAGAGTGCCACTAAAAACCTGAGTCAGTCCAGGGATGTAAATGCAAGTCTGAATTCCTAGAATGCCAAGTGACATTGCTGTAAGCAACAATGGAAAATTCTATCTTTCCCAAAATTATGGGGAATAAAGAAGGAATCACAAATATTGGAAAAAATAGAAATTCTGATATTTATGAGAAATAGTACACCTTTCAAAAACTTTTTTGAAGCAAGAAAATATGATTTCTGTGTATAGCTTTTTAGCTATTCTAGGGCCATTTAAAGCAATTATTTTGACTCCCAGAGCTATGAAATCACGTTGAACTAAATGCTTTAGTTTACCTAATAATATATCTTAAGAAGGTTATGAGCCTCTATAGGAAAAAGGACAGGCATTTGTTACCACTGTTTGCATGCGGCCTTTGTGACACTGATTTGTCAATGTTTGGAGGAGCTTACAGAAAACCTTTCTTGGCCTTTCTCACATTGGCAGACTTTTTCTTTTAAAGGTAAGCTGACTCCCTTGAGCCAAAGGCAGGGTGCAGAATTCTCAGGCAACTTATGACTCTTGATCTCTCAGAGAAGAGTTATCAATCCTAGAATTTGTAAGAAGTATTTTCATTTCTGTGAAAATATGAAAAGCAAATACTATTCAGGATTTTAGGCTCATGTATATAGGTCCTTAAAAGCATAGCACATTCTTCTTTATGTGTTAATATTTTAAAAATTTTTTGGAGGCAATTGGGGTTAAGTGACTTGCCCTGTGACTTTTCATATAGCTTGTGTCTGTAATGGTAATGGAATTTGGAGATGTCCCTGAATTGACTTGGCTTTTGGGTTGAGTGTTAAGACCCAGAGCTTGTGAATCCCACTTGTGGGATGGACTTGATGACATGAAGAGAGAGGGCTGAACTGGGAGAAGCCATGAATTGAAAAAAAGGCTCAAGCCCAGAGGCCAGAAGAAGTACTTTGGGGGAGAGCAGCATCCAGTATCATGGAGCCTGAGTTGCTGAGAGAGACTACTAAGAGCCCATTGGAACTGCCCAGGACTTTTGAGGACTGCCACCTGGAGCTGCTGAGAACTGAGGAGGCATGACTGTGATGCTGGTATTTTGTCTGTCTGTTTTGATGTTGTTTTTCCAGATTCACCTGAGGATGGACAGTGCTGCTGTTGTAGAGGTCCTGGAATC
>CM053601.1:31678946-31704719 GCA_028646575.1 Pseudocheirus occidentalis | reverse complement strand
TTTCTCTCTTAGGAAAACCAGCTGATTCTTCTCTTGTTCCTTGTTCCTTTCTGTAATAAGATATAATATTGAGACTTTCTTTGTTCTGAAGATTGTATATAATATTGTAAACTGTTGAAACCGTGAACATTGTACTGAACAAAGATTTGTAATGGAATAAACAGAGTGTTCACTAATACTGTGTAATCTGAATCTTAAAGGCTGTTCACAGTAGCATTCTCTCTGGAATGTACTGCTGATTGGCTTTACACCTGGATTAAAAGGATTCCTCACTGGCGGTTTACATTCTCTTTGGTGTTTATGGGTTGGGAAGTCTGGAAACCACTACAGCTGCTTGTGATTCACTCTTCCTGAAGTCTGCTCTGGACAATCTGGGTTGCTGATCAGGGCCATCCCAGGTCTGGGGCAGCAGGGCTTACATGGGACTGTGCTCAGCTCCCAGCCCTGTTCCATAGACCCTTCCTGTCAGCCTGTCAGGCTGCCTTGAGCAGATTTTTTTCTCTCTGTCACTTTGTGGGTTCTGTATCTCTAAAATTTATTTAGAGTCATTTTTTAATAGGTATTGGAGGTGGTTGGAGTGGGAACTCCAGCAAGTTCCTGCTTTTACTCTGCCATCTTGGCTCCATCCCCACTCCCCTGCTTTTTAAAAAATTTTAGCTGAAGCATAATATATTCTACTACAGTCTTTTACCTTTATGCTGTGGGTATCTCCCTGTTTCAAATGGGTTTATTGTAAATAGCATATTGTAGGACTATGGTTTTAAATCTGTTCTGCCATTTGCCTCTGTTTTATGAGAGAGTTCATCCTATTCCCATTCACAGTTATGAGTACTATCTCTGTTTTTCTCTCTATCCTATTCCTTCTCCTGTTTATGCTTTTATTTATCTCTTCTCTCTTCCTCTCCTTAAGAAATTTCCTTTTTACTATTGCCTCCCTCAATATTCCCTCCCTATCAGCCCCTCTCCCTTTTCCTACCCTTTCCCCTTACTACTTCTTCTTTCCCTTCTAACCCCACCCCACTTTTCTTTCCTCTTTCCCCTCCTACTGCTTGTAGGACACTTTAGATTTTTATACTTAATAAAGTATGTTATTCTCTCCTTGAACCAAAACCAATGAGAATAAAGCTCATATAATATCTCCATCTCTTCTTTCCCTCTAGTATCATTATTTTTGTGTCTTAATATGGTATAAATACCCTTTTCTGTCTCCTCTTTTCCCATGACAATCCCTTTAAATCCTTTAATAAGGTTTTTATCAACACATTAATTAATTTATACCCACACCCTCCATCTATGTATATCCCTTTTAAATATTGTGATAATTATACAATTCTCAATATTGACAGGTATCATCCTCCCACATAGGGATGTAAACAGTTTGCTCTTATTGAATAATAAGGTGTGTGTGTGTGTGTGTGTGTGTGTGTGTATGTGTGTGTTTTCCCTGTTTACCTTTTTATGCCTTTCTTGAGTCTTGTATTTGAAAATCAGATTTTCCATTGAGCTCTGGCCTTTTCATCAGGGAGATCTGGAAGTCCTTCATTTCATTGACTGGCCATCTCTTTGCCTGAAAGATTATGCTCACTTTTGTTGGGTAGTTAATCCTTGGTTGTAGTCCAAGCTCTTATGATATCTTATGATATATCATATTCCAATCCTTCCCATCTTTTAATGTAGAAGCTGCTAGGTCCTGTGTGATCCTGACTGTAGTTCCACAATATTTGAAATGCTTCTTCCTGGTTGCTTGCAATATTTCATCCTTGATCTGATAATTCTGGAATTTGGGTTCAATATCCTGTGGATTCTCTTTCAGGAAGGGTTCAGTGAATTCTTTCAGTGAATTTTTGCCCTCTGGTTCTAGGACGTCAGGGCATTTTTCCTTGATGATTTCTTTAAAGATGTCAAGGCTCTTTTTGCTTCATGGTTTTCCAGTAGACCAATAATTCTTAGACTGTCTTTCCTTGATATGTTTTCCAGGTTGTTTGTTTTTGTTGTTTGTTTTTCAATGAGATATTTTACATTTTCTTCTCTTTTTTCATTCTTTAGATTTTTTTGATTGATTCTTGATGCTTCATAGAGTCATTAACTTCAATTTGTCTAATTCTAATTTTTAGCAAACTTTTCCTCAATTAGTTTTTTCTTTTTTGTTTTTAAACTTTTGTTTATTTTTAGTTTACATAATTCATTTCCATGAGATTTTGAGTTACAAATTTTCTCTCCATCTTTCTCCTACCCACAACCCCAAAACAGCAATCCCACTATATATCCCCTCCCCCAGTTTGCTCTTTCCTATATCCTCCCCCATCACCCCTCTGAATTTCTGGTAGGGCAAGATGGATTTCCCTACCCCAGTGCCTACATATGTTATTACCCAGTTGCATATAAATAACAATAATAATAATAGTAATTACACACACACATATATTTTAACATTTGATTTTAGAACTTTAAATTCTAGATTCTTTATCTTCCTCCCTCATCACCCACCCCCAGCATAAAGACAAGCAATTCAATACAGAACATACATGTGTAGTTACATAGAACATCTCCACAATGGACATATTGTTAAAGACTAACTATATTTCCCTCCTTCCTATCCCACCCCACTTGTTCCATTCTCTCCTTTATTGTTGTTCCTTTAGAAGCATGTGCTTCTAACAAGCCTCCCCTGCAACCTGCACACTCCTCCATCATCCAGCCTCTCATCCCTTTCCCCCCTACTCTTCTGTAGGGCAAGATGCCCAATTTAGAGTGTATCCTCAATTAGTTTTTGAACCTCCTTTTCCATTTGTTCAGTTTTTCCTTTTAAGGAATTATTTTTCTCCAGTTTGATTTTGCACCTAAATTCCCATTTGACAATTTATTTTAAGGACTTGTTATTTTCAGTGAATTTTTTTTCATTTAGCCAATGAATTTTTAAAATAATTGGTCAATTTATCTTCTGTCTTTCTAATTTGGCTTTTAAAATCCTTTTTTGAACTCTTCCAGTAATGCTTTTTGGGCTTGAGACTGATTCATATTCCCCAGGATTTAGATGTGGGTATAGGGTCAGTGCTGTTCTCTTCTGAATTTGGTTCTTCCTGCTCACCATAGTTGGATTCTATCATCTTTGTTTTCCTAGCTTGCTTTTTGCCCATTGTGATAGCCTATTTCTTGACTTTTAAAGTGGATCTCTGCTTCTGTGGTACAGAGGGCTCTGACATGCTTCTTATGCTGAGATTTAGGCGCCTGGTCATTGGCTTTGTTTGGTGTGGCTTCTAAGTACCTAGACTGAGGCCAAGACCAGGACTTTCAGCATTTCCCCCAGGATTACCCTGAAGCTCACAGTATGAGGAGGGGTGGGGTGGTCTGGTCACTTAGGGATTTTGCCAGGGTGGCTAGGTGGCGCAGTGAATAGAGCACTGGCTCTGGAGTCAGGAGGACCTGAGTTCAAATCTGGCCTGAGACACTTAACACACAAAAAAATCTAGCTGTGTGACCTTGGCCAAGTAACTTAACCCCAACTGCCCTCCAAAAAGCAAAAAAAACCAAAAACAAACAAAACAAACAAAACTCTGTGCCCCTGGGCTAGAGCTCAGGCAGGCTCAGCCACTGGTGGCCAGGGCCACACTGGCGTCTCTCAATTCCTCAGTTGTGTAAAGGCACACCTGGAGTTCTGGTGTTATCACTTGCTGGCTCCACCCCCCTGGGGTTCAGGATCTCCTCTTGTCCTGCCCTTTAGCCTCAGCACAGCCGCAGTCACACCCTTACTCCAGGTCTCTTAAGTCTCTAGCTGGCTCCACTATTTCAGGATTTTACTCTGGTGAAATATTGTCTGGGTTTTTCAAGGTCAAAAAATGGTGGGGGGTGATGCAAGCACCTAACGTTTACTCTGCCATCTTGGCTCCCTGAAGTTTTTGAGTTTTCATAATAGTGCTCTTTACTGATACTTCTCCCATATGTCTGACCATTCCTCATTCTCTTTTTCTGGGTCATCATTTGTTTCTCACCATTAAGCATGGGAGTTCCCCATCCCTCTGACCCGAGTGTTCTCACTCACTATGACTTGGGTGCCCTGCTCTATCTCTGTCTGTCTCTGTTTCCCTTCCCTCTCCTTTTTCTCTCAATTCTTCTTTTTAGGATCTTGAAAATTGCAAGGTCTTAATTTGTATCCCTGTAGATATTTCACAGATCTATAAATTTAGTCCCATTTTTTCTCTTGAGCTTCATTCTAATATCACCAACTTGGCAGACCTCTCCAAATGAATGTTCTCAATGCAATTAGCCCTAAACATATCTAAAATAACTCTTTCTCTCCTTGCCCCCTCAGCCACCAATATCCTCTTCCAACTTCCCAAGCTTGACTGTGGTCGCCAATCCTTCAAGTTACTCCAACTTTTCTCATCTATCATAGATAATCAGTTGCGTTGCCTTGTTTACTTTATTTTCCAAACATTTCTCTCATTTATCATCTTCTCTTTATTTATACATCTACCTCTGTAGTTAACACCTGTATCATTTCCCACCTGGACTATGGCAATAAACTTATAGTAGTAGTACTAGTAGCAGCAACAATAGTAGTAGCAGTAGCAGTAGCAGCAGCAGCGATGGCGGCGGCGGCAGTGGTGGCAGTGGCAGCAGCAACAGCAGTAGTAGTAGTAATAGTAGTATTAGTATTTGTAGTAGCAGTGTTAGTAGTGGTAGTGGTAGCAGCAATGGCTATTAATTATGTAGCACATTAAAGATTACAAAGTCCTGAACACAGTATTTTGTTTGATCCTCAGAACAACCCTGTGAAGTAGTTGCTATTATTATCTATATTTTCTAGAGGAGAGAAGTGAGAGACTGAGATGACTGAATAACTTGTCCATGGTCACACAGCTAGTAAGTGTCTGAGAATATATTTGAACTCTGGTAGCTCTTATTCAAAGCCCAGCTCTTTATCCACTATGATACCTAGCAGCCTAATTGGATCTAATTGGACATAGCTTCCAGTTTCTCCCATGTGGTAGATAAGATAAAAGTGATTTTTCTTTTTTTAAACTAAATTTTAATCTTTTAAATTAACAAAATCACCTGATGCCCTATTTAGAAAGTAAAGAAATTCCTATGGCCTTGTGCCTCCTCCCCAAAAATGTCTTGATCTTCACTCTAACTAAAGTACTCCCAGTGGGGCAGCTCCTACTACTATTCATAGAGGTTGTGGTTTGTCCTTCATTCTTGAAGAGGATCATGACATCAGGAATATGATGCCATGACTTGCAATTGAATTGGATTTGAGTGAGGGAAGGCTGTGCAAGGTCACCAGTCTCACCTTCCCCTCCAGAGCCATCTGGGTCCAGTGACCAGGTACAGATCAGGATGACTGAAGGTGGCACTGTATGCAGTGGGAGACCTTGGCCTTTTTAAACTAAGGTCTCTGCAAGTTCTCACTTTGCTTGAGGCAACAGCCATTCAGTGATCAGGCCATCACAAGTCAACAAATATTCATTCTGTACCTACTATGCGCCATCACCTTCCTACAAAACCTGGCTTTTCTGGACTGGACTAAAAGTTTATAGGGAATGGGGGGGGTTTAGTGTTAGAGGGATGCCCCCCATGCACAAGCAGTAGCTTCATCTGAGCCAAAGCAGAGTAGAAATACCGATGCTTGGGTCCAAAGACTATGAGCCACCGGTGGGAAATTGACAGTAAGAGATAGACATAATAGCCATTCACAATGAAGTTGGAGATGGAAGGACCACAGCGGTCAGAAGCACAGGGGATACAGGAAACAAGGAGATCAAGTTTAATAATTCTTCCACCTGAAAATGGAGTTCTTTCTATGTGTTATATCAAAAGCTTGATGTTGAGGTATCTATCTTTTCGGCTGTACACACAAAAAGGATACTCACAGAATCTTCTTCTAATATGGAAGCTTATAGTCTACTGTCAAAAGAAATATACTTTTGATTATTTTTGAGCCCAGTCCAACTGTCAGCTAGAAAGCTTTGGCAAGATGATCTAGGGTACCACAATGAAAGACTGTCTTTATGAAAGTCCTTTACCTGTCTGTGTTTGATGGGAACCTCTAATGACTGCTCTGGCTCTCTGCCTAACCTTCCTCACTCTTTTGATTTCTGAAGTCCTTTCAGGGATTGGAGTCCTAATGGCAAACTCTAGTCCTTATGGTTGTGTTTATCATCAAACACTTTATTTCCTTCTTAGTGAAAGATATATGACAGCCAAGGGCTACAAGTGGTTTAGAATATTACAGTATTTAAAAAAAACATGGAGAAGGATGAAAAAATATGAGCAGTATTGCTTCACAAAACAGCAAAAATCAATGAGGGGAAAATGAGCATGCAGAAAACATGGCACAATACCCAACATACAGATCATCCTGAGACTGATCATTATGGATGAATAAATGTATTTAGAGAGGCTGCTTATGTGGTAAGAGTGAGAGATAACAGATGGACAGTCCAAGTGTGACACAGCTATCCATGAAATAATGAAGACTTCAAGGCAGGTTTCCAATGCAGAGTCTTAAAACTCCCAACTCTCTTCAAGGCTCAATTCATGTGCTACCTCCTCTAAGAGACCTTTCTTGATTCCCATAGTTGTTAAGATCCTACTCCCTTCCCTGTGTGTTTATCTTTTCTGTACCTTATAATTAGTCATCTATAAACATGTTGTATCCTCACAATGAAATGTAAGATTCTTGAAGTCAGGAAATGTCTCACTTTTTGTGTTTTTATGCAAAGTACTTAGTATTGTGTCTGATATAACCAAGGTTGATTGTATATGGAAATTAATCCAGAACTTTAAGCAATTCCAAGCTGCTTTTGGACAGGAAAATCCATCCTTTTAAGACCTGTAGTCTTTTGATGATGTAGTATGGCTGTAAATCATGGGAAACCCTAGTCTTTAGGAAATAAAAATTGAAGGTGACCTAAAAGGGATGGAGAAGTGTGTGGTAGATGTAAATACGTTAATCAGCACAATAATTACTCAAGCACTGAGCATTTATTAAACCTTGGGTTTTCAAGCAAGAAGTAGCCCACCAAACAGGGATAATGACTGGACTTGTGATTGAATTGGTAAAGGGGATTCCCAGGTAAGGAAATGCCATTTACCAATCAAAGGAGATGGGGGTCTTTTCATCTGAAATTTACAATATTAGAAAGTTGCCTAGAGCACTCAGAGATAAAGTGTTTTGCCCAATGTCACACATGAATGAATAAAGCTAAATGATTGTTCCTAAAAAACTATTACACTAAATTATTAAACTAGAGTTGTTAAAAATATTAAGCTAAATTATTAAGTTCTTAAATTAAATTAATGATAAATCATTGATAATTTAAATTAAATGCTTACTCTGGGCAAAGCACCATGCTTAGTGCTGTTGATACAAGGAGAAAAAGAAGATGGTCTCTGCCCTCAAGCAGCTCATATTCTTGTGGGGGAGACAACCAATCTGGACTGGTTCCATGGTTCTTAGGGTACAGGAGTACAGTGTATGGTAATGTCTCTGTTTCAATATAATTTTCACTGATAAAATCATATCAAATTCTGATGTTGAACCATTTGACAATGTCAAGGATTTTTGTAACAAGAACTTTTGTTTGTGTGTGATGTATGTCAGAGGAAGGGCTTGACTCACATTTTCTAGTTCAGTTCTTCATTCATTATGCTATGTTGCCTTTTGGCTCATTAAAAATGACTTTAAAATACCTGACCATCTTTCAATATTCTTTGATCTGTGAATAGTACTTTTAATTCACCTTTTAATATTAGTCAGAGCTTATGCTTGAAATAGGTCTACAAGTTATAATCTGGGGTGCATATGATTGAAAAGAGGAGGTGGTCCTGATACAGGTATTGAAATAAGGAGATAAAAGATGGGTAGGACTGCTTGAGAACTGCGCTGGTGCCTAAAATGTGAGTGTAATGGAATACTATTGTGCTATAAGAAATGAGGAGCAGATGGACTTCATAATAACCTGGAGAGACTTATATGAACGTATGCTGAGTGAGAAGAGCAGAACCAGGAGAACATTGTACACAATTACAGACACATAGTATCTATGATGATTCTTTGATACACTGGGTTCCTCTCAGCAGTGAAAGGTTATAAGACAGCTCCAAAAGACTCATAATGGAAAGGGATAACTACATCCAGAGAAAAGAACTAGAGTCTGAATGCAGACCGAAGCCAACTACTTGCCCTCTCTCTTTTGTGTTTTGTTTCATTCCTTCTTTCTCATTGTTCACTCCATTGGTTATAATTCTTCTTTACAATTCAACTAATGTTTAATGTGAAGGTATCTGTAGAACCTATATTAGATTGCATGCCACCATGGGGAGTTGGAAGGAGAGGAGAGGGAGGGCTAAAATTTTGGAGCTCAAGGGATTGTGGAACTGAATGTTGTAAACTAGAAGTAAATAAATAAATTTTTAAAAAGAAGAAGGTCTCAGTAGGCTGGTTAGAACCTCTATGGATGATTAACAGGAGAGCAAGAGTGAGAATCACATTACTGGAGAAGGTGTGGGTAGGTCTCAGCTGCGCCATTGGATAGATATGCAGTAAATGCATTGAGGTATCTCAATTAAAAAAAAATTTCAATCACTCTCATCTCTGAGCAAAATCTTTCGAATAGCATTTGTTTCCTTACCTTGCTTGTACATTTGATCTCAAAGGCAGAAATTTTAAAGATTCAATTACATTGTTATTCTCTATGTAACAACATTTTCAGTTACCATGAAAATTACATTTCAACAAAGATGCTTATGTCTTTTATATCTTCCAGGCGTTGAATAAGTTTACCAGATATAATGCCTTGGAAACATTTGCTTATTCTAAAGTTTTCCTTGATATTGTGGATTGTTCCCTGAATAATTTTTTAATTCACATTTCTCCTCTGAAGCTAATATGTATTTACAGATTTTTCTAGGATGCAGTTCATTGACCATAACAATAAACTAATTTGTTTTAAATTTCCTCTAAAATGATCCCCTGTATTTGTTCAGCTGTGATCTCGCAAATTTCTCATTTTTCTATGTAAGCTTAGAGTTGCTTTAGGAAGCATTCTCTGCAAGATTAACTACATTTTGTAATAAATGATAATGGCAATTACATTTATGTAACATAATAGTGTTCTCAAAGCACCCTTCTTACAACATTCCCATGAAGTAAGCACCAATTTTATTATGTTCATTTTATAGATGAGGAGACTGAGGCTTGGAATGTGGCAATGGACTTCCCAAGGTCATATAATTAGTAAATGTTTGATGCTGTATTCCAATCTGAGCCTCCTGATGCCAATCCTGGCATACTTTTAGTTGTGTCATGCTATTCCTTTGCAAGTGATCTAGCTGATATAAAAACAATTGCAGAAATGACATGACTTAATAATACGGTTTCAAGTCTTTATATTATGTATTTATCATTCTTATCTTTGACATTTTAACCTACATTCCCTTACAACATTTGTGACTCTGATCTTTAGTTATTTACGTGGAGATCCTTACTTTTTATTGCTAGGTATAGGGGGGTATTCAAGGAGGAGTAGTACCTCTTATGTGAGAACTTTCTGACCCCTTTTCAGGGCTAATCATTCACCTTTGGTGTCCACCTGTCATCTAACTCTCACTTGTGATGGTAACATGTGCAGTGGCCACACCCTGGTGAAACTGTCTCAGCAGGTGGGTTAGTCCAGGTAGAAGGTAACTGATGAGTCTTAAACCTGTCAATGAGTTAGACAGGATGTCTATCCCAAGAATGTGAAGACTTCCCCCTGTGAAATGGGTAGATGAGGACACTTTGTTCCAACTTCCACAAAGGTGACTGAAACAGGAGCTGTGAAGCTATTAGAGCTTGGTCAGACATGGAAGATGCCAAGGTCATCTACTGTATCCCAGGCCATCACCAGTCTTTCTGATCTATGTCTTTCCACTGAACTTCGATGACTCTGGAAGAGAGAGTGAGGATGATGACTTTATACAACTTTGCCTCACTTAAATTCAATTCACCCACAAGCCAAGACATCACCCATCACATTGTGATGTCATTGGCTCTCTTTGAAAACAGATGAACAAAAATTGCTGCATGATGTACTAGATAGAGCACTGGACCCAGAGTCAGAAAAGAACCGGGTATGAATCATGTCTCTAATGTTTCCTGGCTGTGTGATTCTAGGCAAGTGTAAAGGTTTGCATGAGCAGCTTTCCAGAAGAATGCTGCTGTGAACAGCTTTCTGGGTTCTGATTACATAGTATAGTGAATACTCTATTTATTCAACAACAAATCAGAGCAAGTCATTTATAGAAAATCACAATACAGCATTCAGAACATTACAACTTATCACAGAAAATCAAAATACGGCATTCACAACAACTTTTCACTAAAATGACCACATAGTTTTCACCAAAGTGGTTACATAGTTTTAAACAAAGTACATTCATTTAGTCAATCACAAAATCCTTAATTCAATCACAAAGTATAAAAGTCAAAGTTGTACACAGTATCCAAGTAAAGTCTTTCAGCTTGACTTGGTGAGGCTCTTCCATGGTCTCAGCTCCAACTGTCACCTGGGTTCAAAGGCAGGCAGCTCCCAGTTCCTTGTCTAGCTCCTTGTCCAGTTCTTCATCCAGTTCCTGGTCCATATTGAAGCTCAGAGTGTGCAGTTCACCTCAATTCCTTCACAATTCCTGTTTCTGGGAAGACAAAACTTAACAGAGCCACAATAATATTCATACACATTGCTGGCACCATCATCAATTCACTATATGCCTTTGTAATCAACTCAGATCCACCAACAAAGTCTGAGAACTCAACACAAATCATCAACATAGAAATCAACATTGACCCACAAACAAGGTCCAAGAGGTCAGCACAAACCATCAGTAAAGTCCCAGGACCTCCAAAACTCTCCTCCAGGACTTCTGTAAACATACAACCAGAAAATCTTCTTTCAGGGCTTCCAGTAAATCCCAGGGCTTCTGTACAAAGTACCACAAACAAACATCAACATGGACAGAATAGACAGAGTGCCATGATACCACAGGTTTTCTCCTTCTTTACTCTGCCACCACAAGAGTCCTCTTATCAGTTCTGCTGTCTGGGCCTGGGTCTCTCCTTATATATATAGTCATTAGCTCCTCCCCTTCCTGAACCCATGAGCTCTAGGGTTCACAAGTTGTGGGGTTCACATGTCCTGTTTCTTTTTAATAGACTTGATACAAGGCTCAAAAGAAACTTGAACTGAAAAAAGGTGTTAATTCAATAGCTGAAACAAAGTGTGAGCTACTTCAGTACTCACCATTGCAGCAAGCTATTTAACCTCTCTCAGACTCAGGTTCCTCATCTGTAAAATGGCAAAAATAAAAGCACCTACCTCATGGGATTTTTGCAGACCAAAAGGAGGTAATACATGAAAATGTGCTACATCAATATTAGCTGTTTAAATAATTATCATTGTCTCTCTAGTTGCTCATGTTCTCTTCATTCTTTTTTTTTGGCTTTTTTTGGAGGGCAATTGGGGTTAAGTGATATGTCCAGAGTCACATGGCTAGTAAGTGTGTCAAGTGTCTGAGGCTGGATTTGATTCCAGGGCCGGTGCTCTATTTACTGTGTCACTTTGCTGCCCCTCTCTTCATTCTTGAATTGTTGTGCCCTAATTCAAGTCCTGGGCATCTGCCCACTACCTGAGTATGGCCCACCTGTGTCCCACCATTAAATCCCCTTTTATATTCTTGCCTCTCTGCCCCTACTTCTCTGTCATAGCCTGTAATTGCTTAAGGCAAGTCTGGGTAAGTTATTGCCCAAGGCACCCCAACTTCCTCAAATTACCATTCTGTATTTTTCCAAGGACTGACCTGGGGTGCAAGATTAGAGATCATCTCATCCTGTTCCACTAACTAAGCAGGGTCCCCACATCCCTTGGCCAGAACACCACCCTGGTCTATTCTGGGACTTTCCATTCCCCGTGATCCAGCATCCGGACCACACACCCCCTGCCCAGAACATGACCCTAGGACTTTCCAGTCCCCTTCCTTGTGGTCATGCACCCCACCTGTTCTGGGAAGGAACCCTTATGTCATTGGGAGTTGGACCCTAATGCTTTTGTACCCCTGGGCTGAATTCCCAAAATAGCTAACCAATCTGCTCTTCTAGCTTCAATAAAAATCATAGCTTTGGCTAGCCCCCTCCTCTGGTTGTGGTTCCTCTTTTTGGTCCATATAACCAAGTCTGTGAGATCCATTAGGGACTGCCAATTTGAGTGAGAACTCTGGCAGTCACGTGCTTGATCAATAAATGCACACCTAAATTTACCTTGAACCCAGGTCTAGGCTCGCTCTTATTCTCGGCACATCAGAATGATCTTGTATTTGCTTGTTTGTGTAGATGGTGAGTGTAAAGTATAAGCCCTTAAAGTACAAGATTTGCTTGTTGATTTGTCTTTCTGTTTTTAGGTGCAGGATCCGTCACTTTGCACATAGGATGCTATAAATAAGTGGGAAGAAAGTAGGAGGTCATCTAATTCCATTTTACAGATGAGGAAATAAAGGCCCAGACTGAAGAAGTGATTTTCCTAAGGTCACTCAGGGAGTAAGGGCCAGAGACAGAATTTGAATGTAGGGCTTTTGTGTCAGTATGCTTTTTTTTTTGGAGAGAGGGAAAGATTTTATTTCTATTTTTAAAAAGTAATAATAAGCACAGTAAAAAGTAACTAGAAAAAAAGGAGGTGCCTACTCCCACTGTTCAATCACAGTCATAGGAAACAAGGATGGGAGAAGTATTTGTCAAGAGAGGGAGAGGAAAGAGACCTAGCCAGTTGGACGCCTGAGATATGTTTCTGTTCAGCTGTTTTCAGTCATGTCTGACTCTTTGTGAGCATGTAAGACATGTCATATGTGAGCAAACAGGGTTCAGTGACTTGCCGGGAATCACATAGCTAGTAAGTGTCTGAGGCTGGATTTGAAATCAGTAAGATGAGTTTTGCTGACTCCAGTCCTGGTACTCTATCCATTGTACAATGTAGAAGTAGGACAATAAGGTTAGTGGTTTCTGGAACTGACCACTCAGATGAGGGGGAAGTGATCCCAAGGGAGCAACATAAGGGGCAGGTGGGTAGAGAAAAGTTGTTCACCCTGACCAGCAGGGTGGTAATGGGAAGGGAAAACCCTCTTTTGACCAGGGATCCTTGGTATTGCTTTCCTGGGGTTTCTCTGATCTCAGAGAATAGCAGACAATTCAGGACTGTGCCTCACTGAACAGTCCCAAGAAAACACCCTCTTTCTGGAATCCCAGACCAGGGCCAATAGGCTCCCAGCATCACAATTATGCCCATTCAAATTGGAGAAGGCACCAAAGGAAGAGAACAGACATAGAAGAAAGAGCTAAACTCAACCATTCAGGAATTCACATTTATCTACCCAGCTCATTTTAAATTCTTTTGTTAGTATTCACTTTATTGGGAAAAAACCAACAGTATTTTATGTAGAACCAGGAACAGAATATGACATGCTAGCATAAACAAAGTCCCATCATTGCCTACAATGCACCTTGGGATCTGCAAGAACCTACTTTCTTGATTATGGGATGGGACTTGGATGGGCTTGAGTTAAGGGCAATTTCTGAAGTATCAATAGGTAAGGAAGGGGTCAGAGAGGTAAGAAGTATCTACTAGTAATTTTTTTTGTCATAAAATCATACCCTAGCTCTTCCCTTATTTCAAACCAAACCAAACCAAACCAAAATAAAAACTGAAGCCACATAAATAGACCACCAAAGGTGCTGGGAAGATGCTGGAGGCAACCTCTACTTCAAGGAATAAACTCTTCAAAAATTGGAAAGCTTAAAGGAAAGTTATTACTGTTTTCCTTCTTAAAAAAGAGAAAACTACAAAATCTTTCTATATAAACATGCCTTTTTTGTTCTCTCTGCTACTCCCCTTTCCCTAAAGGCACTTAGTACAACTTGTTCCTGCTTTCCTCCTGGCTTTTACACAAGAGCAATGTTCAGAGTTGTGCCACAGTCAGCTCATAAGGAAGCTGTCAAATTTTCAGTGTGAGCATTTATGCCTCAGAAATGGGCAAATGCTATAAATCAGGGCTTTATTTATTGTTTTGTTGATTTCTAGACTTAGGAAAGTGCCAGAGAAAATGTTAATAATGCAGATTAAATTTGAAAAGGTGATTTGCATACATTTTACCAGAAAGCTGGTTGTTAAACATTTATAGAGTATGACATTGGCTCTTTTCCACTCTCTCACTTCTTTCAGATGCCACTGTAGGTACTGCTATAGGGTTAGACAAAAACATTTTCACTCATTAATACCTCTATCATCCTCTTCCTCCTCTCCATCAATTGAAATGTCTTAAAGATTCTGCCCCTCTGCTAGAGGGTAGCTTTGACTCACCCCCATATGGGTTTTCCTGGACAGACACTGGAGGTGTCTAGGGTGCAACTCTTCTCTTTGCCTATATTTTCCAAGAGAAATGAGTGGAACTTCCAAAGTCATTAGAATCCACAACGTTGAATATTAGCTCAGGTAACGTAAAATCCCAAGATGAAAGTTGAATGACATTTCAAGAGATTTCCTTTTCCAGTCCCTACTTTCAGACTGGTGAATCATCATTTTTCAGATGAAACAACTGAGGTTCAGAGATAGATGATAGGAGCTGGTCAGAGACAAGGGACTAGGATGAGGAAGAGGGAAATTTCTTTTCTTGTATTTCTTTAAAAATAAATTTCTATCTTCTCCCTTCATTTAAATAGCACATACTTTGAGGGAACAAGGAGAAATAAGTTGAAAGAAACAGTAGAGATCATTGCCTGTCCACTATCTTTCATTACCATCTAGAGATGCCATCTGCCTCATTCCCACTCCAGCACCCAAGTGAACTGTTGCCCACTGAAGGGCTTCAGATGTAGAAAACTCATTGGTAGTGGCTTTCTTGTATGTGGACTTCTTTCCCAGATTATGGCTACTTTCCTCCTTCAGTTTCATTCAGTATAGCAGTAGTAGAAATAGGTATACTATAAACAGGAGGTCCACAACCCCACCAGCAATGACAGATGTCTAGACTTTGGTCTTCTCAAAAATGGTGCCTTGGGCAGTGCTAGACATCGACACTTTGTTATCTACATCCTCTCCCTTTAAGGAAAAGTCCTTCTTGCATATGATCTCATTCTCTTCTGGTTCTTCAGAGTCCTGACTTAAAGGCTCCACAGCCTTAAGGATAGAGTGAAACAAAGATTGAATTAAGTTAGAATATCTCATAGGGCTGTTTCTTGTATGGCTTCAGTGCCCAACACTTCAAAATCATTAGTTTGTTGCTCTAGTAGCGTCCCTTCTACATCCTTTCATCTGACAGGGCCCTAGAGAAGTCTGGGGTTTCACATAGATCCCTAGGGTCCATCACGTTTATCTCACAGATTAATTTAGCTAGGTACTAGCAGCCATGAGCAGTAGGGTGAGAAAGCCAAGTTGGGGAATGGTGACTATCTGACTGGTTGGAGGCTGGTGTATGAAGTTCAGTATGAGGACCTAGAGAAGTCATTATTGAACTTCACTTTCTGCTATACTATGGTGCTTATTGAGTTGAACTGAAATAAACTAAATAATGAGATGACTTTTCACTTGTCTTAATCCCACTTTTCTCAAAGCTATTTTTCAAGTTATTACTTCCTCCCCCCCCACTAATTTAATGAATAGGTGAGTCTTAACCATAACCCTTTGTACTTACTATTTCAGTATTTTAAAAAATGTGAATATAAATTTGGTTGTGATTAAAAAAAATATGTCACTGATCCGTCCTTTCCTTTGGCTGGTTTTATACTCACTTTATTCATGCTGTGTTAGCTGAGAACATCTGTAATGTTCTGGAAAATGTTTTTCTCCAGGGCTTGACTTTAAACTTACTAAAAATATCACATTGTCTCACATATTATATTACTTCTTTTCTAAATAGTACCAAACAAGCTTTAGTGAAACCCATATTCATATTAACACCTATCTGGATGGAGAAATGACAGAGGACTTAATGACATTATGGCCATACTTGGTAATGCAGAGCTAGAAGGAGCCTTAGAGGGCATCTGGTTCTACTCCCTCACTTTACAGATAAGAAACTTTACAGATAAGAAACAGAGGCACAGAGTGACCTTTCCAGGGACATATAACTAGTCAGTAGCTAAGACATGGTTTGAACTTACGTTTTGTAGATTCCCAATCTAAATTTGCAGATTCCAGGGTTCCTCTAAGAGTATCATTGCTCTTCACTATAGCTATTGTGTGCATTAGCATGGTCTGGATTTCTGCTTAACAAGGTATAGTGCTATCCACTACTCATAATACCAGTACCATTAGTATGTACTTCCTCTAATCCTTACTACCTTCCTCCAGCTCATACAGAAACATAAATATCTTGATTGACAATCCTTATTCTAACTCTTGAGAACAGGTCAACATTGGAAATATGCTATATAGCCAACTCTCTACCACCAGAGCTGAAAACTTGAATTTTGTAGTTGGGGCAAATTCAGTTGAGTTAGAATCCAGGGGTGGGGAAGGTTAGGGGTTTTAGAACCTAGAGAATGATCACTACTGCAGTTGAGATAAATTAGGGATAGATAGAATAGAGTCTGAGGATGCTGAGGAACTAGGAGGCCAGAGTATTTGAAGAAGAAGACAGGTGTTGGGGTATTGAAGAGGGCTGTAACTAGGTACCAAAGGTATTAGGTAGGAGAAAGAATCATGTGGAGGTTCATAGATGACAGTAATATGGAGATCATACTAGAGTGAACTTTAACAATAATAAAAATAATGATAATCACTAATATAAAATACATTGTGTCTTAAAGGACCTTTTCATAAGGGATACTTAGGTTAGCTAATGATAAAAAGGCAGAAACTGCTTTTCTTTGTAAAGGAAGAGGTTTATATTAATTGTCATTGAATGCAGTAAATTGCTGTTCTTCTGGATGAACATTTTGTTACCTAATATGAGTAGAAAAAGAACTTTGTTTTAATATACATTGCTAAAACATGTGTAGGAAGAAACACAGTCTTCGTATGGGATTTGGACAGTTGTGAAGAGCAAATGATGTTTCATAGATCTGAGGATTGTTAGATCTCAACAAGGTGGAGTTAAGGAAGAGATTTTTTAATTGTCAATGGATATAGGAAATTGCTGCTGTTATGGATGAAAATTTTGGTACCTAATATGAATATAAAAAGAACTTTTAAAAATGTACACTCCTAAAATAGGTATATGACAAACTATAGTTTTCACATGGAATCTGGACAATTTTGGAGAGCAAATGATGAGAGGTAAAGATTTGAAGCTTTTTGGATCTCTTAACAAGGAAGAGTGATGCCTTACTTGTGAGGGAACAGCCTAACATTATAAAGAGTCAGAGAAAGATCTTTTATTTATTAAAATGTTGTGTAATAAAGCAGTTTCAAGGGCACCAAAGATGGAGACCCTTGTTGGAGACTTCAGAGCTAAGGCTTCATGAATACTGCCCTTAATTTGCATAAAGAGGAAAAAAAACCCCAAGAAACAAAATCATATAAACATTTGAAGACAAGGGTTTGATTAAAAAACAGGACTACCTATATGAAAGGGGAAATTTGGGCAGTTGTGAATTTTTAATGAAGAATGAATCCTAGAGAATCAGGAGGTTCCCATTTAAATTACTCCCAGAAACCCATCACAATAAAGTCACAGAAGTGAATAAAGAAGTTAAGGAGTAGAATTGAAGACACAGCAGGGGACTGAAAAAAAAACCTGCCCTTGGGGAGCTAGAAGGATAGAAGTTAGAAGCAGTCAGTTGACAGAAGGCTTCAGCTGAGCAACTTCTTACTGATTAGAAAATTAATTGATTTTAATGACCAAATGTGGCAGGGATAACTATTGCCTTTCAGCGCCATCTAGAGTTGGAGAAAGGGGAAACATTTCATAAAAGCTTGTTGCTCTCTGCTGCCAGAGTTGATCTACTTTGAGGTCCCTTCTAATTGGACATCTCAACATCTTGGTGAGTGAATGGCTTGGTCTGTAAAGCCCAGAAAGAGTCAGGTTGTTAAGTTTTGCAATTCTCTAGTTTAAAGAGAGGTTATTACTCAATCGTATCAATTGTTCAATTACTCAATGCTATTCACATTGAGCTAACACTTTCTAAATGCCTCCTTAAGGGTGATGGTTAATTAAAAGAGCTTGTAAAGCCTGTATTCCATTAGGGGGGAAGAGGCTTTCCTTAACTGAAAAGTAGTGAGGATCAAGTCAACCAGTGAGCAGAGAAGCAATTTCATGGGATACAAATGTTCCTGATTGAATCAATAACATTAGAGCCTGAAATCTAGAGTTGTACGTTTTTCCAGGCACTTGGATTTTCCTTCTTCATATGTTTTCATGTCAGGTTCCTTTAATGGTGTCATTGCTCTTCCCTATAACTATTGTGTGCATTAGTATGATCTGGCTTTATATGTATATTGTGATGTATTTTATTATTTATGGTCTTCATTTAATATAGTGGTATTCATAATATTAGTGTTTCTTTTTCCATTATTAAGTGAATGCTTATATTTAATATCTATGAGTGTTATTATTGTTAGTGGCTGACTATATAGATAGAAAACTGGATGGGGACTCAGAGGCCAGAGTGGCGAGTAGGAGAAGTATGGTTCCCTTTGGCAACGTTACCCTTCAGATCCTGAGAAGGTTTTAATGCAAGCATGTAGTAGTAGTAACATATTCTTAGGTTTGGTTAGGAAAACCTATCACATGAGATTATTCTTTTCATCTCATTGCACTACCGTTTCTGTCTCGATTTAAGATTTGCAAAGAATTTTGCATATATTATCACATATGACCCGAACAACAACACTGTGAGGTAGGTACTATGTTATCCTCATTTTTCAGAGAACATGGAGACCCAGACAAGTTATATGACATGGTGGGCAGAGAGGCAGCAAGGTGACACAGTGGATAGAGTGCTAGACCTGGAATCAGGAAGACCTGAGCTTAAGTCCTGTCCCCTGTTACTTGCTAGTGTCCCCCCTACCTAACATGTTACCTTACTATCACACAGAAGCCTTATTGCATTGAATCTACATTCCCCTCTAAGTGCTACATTTTCCTTCTTCTCTCATTATTATACTTCCCTTAAATATCAGACACAGAATTACCCCCTCTCCACTACTCAGAGTAATATCACACACTACTTCAGGTTAAAACACAGAACCATAGATTTAGAGTTGGACAGGACCTCAGAGGCCATTGAGTCCACCCCTTATTTTATATATGAGGAAATGAAAGCTGAGAGAAAAGTTAAGTGACTTGACTAGAGTCATACAGCTAGTAAGTCTTATGTAGGATGCAAATTCAGGTCTCCTAGACTCCAAGTCTAATCTTCTATCCACTATACCATCTAGCTACTTTGAACTGTAGTTTATTGTGTTAACAATGGTAATAAGTTGCCATGAGAAACAGTGCATCTCTTTCTCTGGATATATATAAAATTAAGAGAGAGACTTTCTGAATGGGACAAATCAAATTCAGTCCCATTTTGGAAATTAATTAATTTTTAACATTTTACACAACCTAAAGACACTGGCATTTTTGACCAAATATTCTTTCTCATCATCATTGGTCCAATATTTGAAATATTTCTAGTAGGAATGAACCTATCTGAGCTGGCATTCTGCTGGCAAAGGTTTTTCCAAGTCCACTCAAGGCATCAGAGAATGAGGCATCAAAGGAGAACTTTATTATTAGCAATCCAGAGGTACTCTGAATATCTCCTGTAGTGACCTGGGTTCAAATTTCACATCTACCATTTACTACTTTGGGCAAATCCTCTACCCTCTATGGGCCTCAGTTTCCTCATCTGTAAAATGAGGGAGTTGGATGAAATGGCTTTCTAAGGTTCATTTCAAGCTCTGCCTGTGATCCATGATTGTAGTTGTGTGGGGTTGGGCATCAAGTTCTCATTTCCCAAAGGAATGGCTTAGCTAGGAGATCTCCAAGATCTTGCAATGACATTTCCTATTACTCATGGAAATGGGAAGCCGTTTTTGAGTAGCTTACCCATTGTACACTTCCTGTACCTATGATATTCCTTTGAACTATTACTAGTGAACTATTACTATAACTAGTACTTTAAGCAAGCAGCCTGGGGTATGGTACATTTAAGTTCAGACCTTTAGCCAGCTTTAGAGTTCAATGTTTATACTTTTCTCCCAACTACTCTCAAAAGCAGGTTATCTCTCTTCCTTCTTAATAATGCTCCATCTCTCCCTGATCCCATCAGTTCTGTGACCTAAGGCCACAAGTCAGGTTATGGTTTATGGAATTTTAGAAGGTGGGCTCAGGACAGGAATTTGAAGGTTATGGGACTCTGGTGGGGAATGAGGGGTAAGAGTTGTCTGTCCTTGGAGAGACCAGCAGTAGGTGCTCTGAAGAAGGTAAACCAAAAAAAAAATTCATACGCTCTATTTTGTTCTGCAGGGCACAGAACCTGAGTCTACTGTTAGTCCTGATTCTGAAATTTAACATGCTTATCACTACTGAAGTATAGGTCACTAGAAAATTTGATTCTTCAGAGATTACAGCA
Organism: Pseudocheirus occidentalis; assembly: GCA_028646575.1. NCBI lineage: Eukaryota > Metazoa > Chordata > Mammalia > Diprotodontia > Pseudocheiridae > Pseudocheirus > Pseudocheirus occidentalis. The sequence goes on along the minus strand of CM053601.1, from coordinate 31,684,135 downwards.
TTCTAAGCCTTGTGATACAACTGGAGACTATTTGGCTTAAAAAGATGATTTTTCTGTTGGAGAGAAACTTAGAATAATTAACAGGACCCCATAGTTTTCCAAATGTGATCTATTGTTTTTTCTTCATTTGGTTTAATCCTTTGCCCAACTGATTCACTATAAATAGTTTCTGTCCTAAATATATTCATAGCTAGACTAAGTAGACTGGCCTTCCCATTGCAAGAAGGAAGGATGCTCATGTGGTAAGAGTGAGAGGGATAGAAAGCTTGAGATCTGCACTATACACTCTGAAATGGAAAAAGAACTTGTGAGCAGCCTCTAGAATATTTTTTGTGTATACACACAACATATATGTATACATGCATATGTGTATATTTATATACATGTACACACATATATTTGTGCACATAGATGTATACACTTGTTAACTCTCAAAAAATACTAAAGGGTTCAGAGAGGTAATACCCCAATTGTTAACTCTGAAATGTAAAATAAATTCAAAATAAAACCCCAAATAAAAGCAAAGAGCATTTTTTATTCCACTGCAGAAGGAAAACTATACATTCATTCCGGGGTCTCCTCTGATACTTTGGAGACCCACTTCAGTGAGAACAAGACTTGCTGTATATAGCACTGGCTAGACAAAAAACACACACACAGTGTGCTGTAGCCATGGCAATTAGGGGGTAACAGCAACCTTGAGATGAATTTGATTCATTGCAGGACTTCATGACAAGTGGTTCCTGCAGGGGCTCATCTTAAGTCAGGGGCCACCTGGGGCTGGTGTGAAACCATTCTGGAATATTGCTGCAGCAGAGTTCATCCAGAGGGTGAACACAAAGGATTGTTAATATGCCAAGCTCAGGGTACAACTTGCTTGCTGGGTCTTAGCTCTGAAAAACAGGGTGTCTCCTAATAGTTGAAAGAGAGGAGTGAAAAGAGAGGGGGTGATTATGTAATGGGAATCCAGATATAATATAGATATAGTATAACCCAGCTATAATATATGGACACATATAGGCATCTACATCTGTGAATATATGTATGTGTTAGTAAGTCAATAAGCATTTATCAAGGACATATCATATACTAGAATATGGACATAAGAAGACAGAAAGACAATTCCTGACCGCAAGGAGCTTACATTCTAATGTAATATATAAAAGGACTTGAATAAGTGGGGAAGGCAGAGGACAGAGAAGGTACCCAGTATAGGGACATGGTAGAGTATGTATATTTCAATATATGTTATATGTACGAGTGTAATGTGTAGGTTTTCTATCCCCTAATTGGAATGTGAACTCCTGGGGAGCAGAAATTGTCTTGTTGTCTACTTATGTCTGTATCTCTAAGGGTTACCACAGTGCCTGGTCCATAATGCAAAATCAATATTTTTCCATTCCATTCATCTCCATTCTGTTTGGTTCCATTCTGTTCCATTTGGTTGCATTCCATTCCATTCCATTCCATTCCATTCCATTCCATTCCATTCCATTCCATTCCATTCCATTCCATTCCATTCCATTCTCTCTGGAGGTTCTTTAGGAAAACAGACACTATAATCTCATAGGAAGGGTGACAATCTGTACCCACTTTGATGAAATTTCAAGTCCAATAGAAGGGTCACAGAATAGGGGTGGTTCTTCCCAGTGAAGAATTCATAGCTTACTCATTGACCTTTCTGCTATTAATTTGCAACCTGGTAACTGAATATTTCTGAATATTTCTTTACCATATTACCAAAATTTGTTTCTTTTCATTAGATTAAGCCCTCCTGCTAAAATAGATTTGTTCTCTTATTTTTTTCCCTTCACTTAAATATTTCTGATTATGAAACAACTTACTGTTAAAACTTCGAAGGTTTTTTTTCTCATGGATCATTTAGAACAGTGAAAGAGAAAGTTATGTTATTCATATTCTACCTGTAGGTAGCTATTTCCCATAGTAGAAGTACCTACTATTGCTCCAGATTTCTGTTGCAGTGTAGGGTGTTTTCCCACAAAATGAGGGAATGGGATGATTCAGGCATGTTTTCCTTTATAAAAACTCAAAGCAACAATGTCAAGCTTACAAATCACATGTATTAAGGGGTAATCAATTCTTCACTTTATGAACTGATTCATAACAGGTTTCCTTTAAATAATCATCTCCCCTCATGTGTTAAAATATTTATATACCTTTGGCATAGGGGTTCTAATAAGAGAGGAGCTCTGCATCATGAGTTCATTTTGAGGGTGTCTGACCCCAAAGACTGGAGTCAAGTTTTTCCTTGCTCTGCTTTCCTCCTAGAATTAAATTCCAGGGAAACCTCAAAAACAAAGTTTAGATGTGGGGCATACATGCTGTTTCTCCAATACCTACATATCGATGTCTTCTCTAGAAAGAATATTTAATAAATAATATGTATTAATATACCTCCTAGGGACTCACTCACCCAACTCACACTACTACTGGCAGGTTAGGTTCCCAGAGAGGTGGTTGAACCCCTCTCATGGTTCTAGGAATAACCCTACAGGTGGCTATCCTTCTAAATACTAGCTCATGAGCCCCCACCAAGTGCTTCCTCTTGATAATCAGTCTGTAGATAATTCTAAAAAAATGGAAATACATTAATTTAAATCAGCATAGCCAGAAGAGTAGTTAGAAAACTTTCCCCCCAAAACTAAGGGCATACTTTCTATAAAGTATGACCAGAGTAAAGAAGGGAAGAGTGGATAGAAAATGCTGGGCCTCAATGATCTTTTCTTTCCTAGAGTGTCCTTTGGAAGTTTTCTATGATTACCTTCACTGTTTAGCTGGCCTGGATCTTTTCAGGCAACAATGGTTGGTGTCTTTGTTGGATGACCAACTTAGCTGGGTTTGTTCTTCTCAAGCTGAAGTGTTTCAGCTGGATGGGTTGAAATCTGTTACTTGGACTGGATTGAACAGGTTATTTTGTGTCTATGCTAGCTCTAACAATGAGGTGGCCAATAGAGTGCCAGACCTGGAATCAAGAAGACCTGAATTCAAATCTGACCTCAGACAGTTAGCAATTGAGTGACCCTGTGCAAGTCACTTGCCCTTGTTGGCCTCAGTTTCTTCATTTGTAAAATTAACAAGAGAAGGAAATGGTAAACTGTTCTAGAATCTTTACTGAGAAAATCTCAAATGGGGTCACAAAGAGTTGGACACAAGTGAAATGACTGAACACTGAAATACTGGGTTTTCATCAGGTACTAGGGTCTCTTGCTTCTGGACAAGGCCAGGAAAGTTACTCAATCCCTGTGCTGACTAGTCACCAGATTCTACTGTATAAAAAACTCAGTGACCCTTGGACAAAAACTTTTGGAGAAATCCAGACTGGTTGCTCTTTCACTGAGCATGGTTTACCATATGGGTAACACTATCGCACCTTTATCAAGGTGTGGTGTCTCAGTTGATCCATTGGTTTCCTAGAATTTCTGTTCCACAGGAAGCTGTAGTCCTTTTCCACCTTCAACCACAGGCTGGGCTGAGTGGTACTATGCTCTCTTTAGTCAATGTTACTGATTTCTTTTCAGCTTAAGCACTACAAAGCTCTTTTGGCTACGGCAATCACCCATACCTTGAGGGGCCCTAAAGGGACCATTCTTGCTTTAATGCTGTTTGTAATGATACTATTTCTAGCATTCCTCATTGCAAGTAATCTTAATACTTTTGTTTAGATACAGTAGAGTGACCTTTTATATGGGGATATTAAGTTTACGTAAGGCAAAAGTTTTGTAGACAAAATTATCATTGAAAGTTCCTCAATTTGTTCATAAAACAGTACAGTTTCTTTAAACAGCCATAGCTGAAAACATTAGAGTTGTTTTAAAAGTAAATAAGCAATCTCTTTCAGGGAGGAGAGGAGTTGAAAATAGTTACTTTGAAAATAATTTAATATAGATTCTATTTTTCATGATGCCTACCCAATCTATTGATCAGGAGAGAGGTGGAGACTTTTCTACTGAAACAGAAGAAAATAAAAAGAGAGAAATTGATTTTTTTCTGGCAGGAAAAGTGATGATTAAGAGAAAAATGCTCTTAAAAAGGCTTCACATGTAAGTGTGATCATATAAAATGGTGATCATATCATCAGATAATTATTTCTTCCTGCTTCACCATAAAGGACAGAAAGAAATCAAAGGGAAAACAGCAAGGGCTTGGTAACCAATAATAAGGGTCTATTCCTATGCCAGTTTATCATAGAAGATCCAGAATCTATTAAGATTTCTATTTCTACTAAGATTGAGAATGAATGAGTGAATCTATGAATCATCACTGAGATACAAAGAAGGCAAATTAGATAAGTGGAGGAAAGGTGCCCTACATCCATTAAAAATTTTTTTTACACTACCAATTTATTTATTTATTTTAGTTTTGAACATTCATTTCCATAAGATTTTGAGTTACATATTTTCTCCCCATTTCTCTCCTACCCCACCCCAAAATACTGAGTCTACTGAATACCCCTTCCCCTAATATGTTTTCTCTTATATCCTTCCCTATTCCCCCTTTCTAGTAGGGCAAGATGGGTTTCTATACACCAGTGCCTGTATATCTTATTTGCCAGTTGCATGTAAAAAAAATTAAACATTTGTTTTAAAAATTTTTCAGTTCCAGGTTTTCCCCCTTCTTTCTTCCTCACCCACCCCCACTGGGAAGATAAGGGATTCAATATTGGTTGTACATGTGTAGTTATGCAAAACTTTTCCACAGTAGTTATATTGTGGTAGATGGCAGTGTAGAAGTAGCAAGGATCCTCAGCTCCCACCCAGCCACCCAAAATACCCATAAAGTATGACCCTGAGCAGGTTCTAGGACTCTCAAACTCACAAAAATACAGAAAACACCTCTCTTGCTGAAGACAGCTTGGCAAGAAGGGCTCACTGTGGCAGGCTGGGAGCCGAGGCCAGAGCAGCCTGAAACCAAAACCATGGCGAGGTCTCAGGGCAGTCCGGGAGGAGCTGAGCAGCAGCTAGTCTACAAGAGAGAAGATCTACCTCACCTACAGCAAAATCCACATCTAGTAAGGTGTGAAAAACAAGGATTAGAGAAAGTTAGCTTGGCAGGAGGGGGTCATCCAGCAGGCTGGCAGGTCAGGAGCCGTGACCAGCACAGCCTGAAAATTGAAACCATGGCCAGGCCTCAGGGTGGTCTGGGAGGAGCTGAGCCTCCCAAGCCACAGC
>CM053601.1:31648403-31678446 GCA_028646575.1 Pseudocheirus occidentalis | reverse complement strand
TTGTTCTGAAGATTGTATATAATATTTTGAACTGTTGAAACTGTGAACATTGTACTGAACAAAGATTTGTAATGGAATAAACAGAGTGTTCGCTAATACTATGTAATCCGAATTTTAAAAGCTCTTCACAGTAGCATTCCCTCAGAAATCTACTACTGATTGGCTTTACAGTGAGTTCTCCATAAAATAGTCTTTTCGATGAGCATACAGTTTACATTTGAACAGCACAGCCAGCCCACCACAGTTGTGTTCTCTGAAGTAGAGTTTGAATGCTTGGCAGTTTAGTTCAAGTGAGAACTTCTGTGCCTGTTATCTTATTCTTCCAGGTGATCTTCAGAATCTTCCTAAAACAATTGAGGGGTGGTAAATACAGATGCACAGAGACATAAGATGAAATATCACATGAATACAAGGTTGACTGGATCATAGAATTCAGGAAGGGAAGTAAAGAGTGATGGATCTGAAAAAAGATAGGCTAGGGCCAGGTTGCAAAAAGCTTGCCAGCTAACCGAAGGAGGCAATGAGAAGCCACTGGAGTTTATTGAGTAGAAAAATTATGTGGTCAGACTTCCACTTAAGGAAAATCACTTTGGCGGCTGTGGAGATTAAGATGAATTGGAGGGGTAAGAGACTGGAGGTAAGAAAACAAAGAAGGGGTCCTAACAGTAAACTATGTGAGAGGTAATTGTGGCTTGAACTAAAGTTAGTAGTTGCATGAGAAGAAAGAGGAGTTCAGATAAAAGAAATGTGATAGAAGTCAAAATGGCAAGATTTGGGCAACTGGTTATACATGTGGTGAGGGCAAGTGAGGAGTTGGGATGATATCAAGGTTTCAAGTCTGGTAGAATGTAATCATGGTGCATTTGATAGAAACAGGAAAGTTTGGAAGTAGGTTAGTTTGAGATTGAGAAGCCAAAGAGACATCCAGTTTGAAATGTCTAAAAGATGTATATTCTTTATGCCTTCCAGTTTTAATCTTTTGTGCTAAACTAATTGTTTATTTGATGGGAGATATGCTCCTTTTTTCTGTCTTTGCTCTTTGTTTATACAGGGCCCTACAAAGTTTGATGGTGTTTGCATTTCTAGCCAGTAAGCAGCCAGCAATATACGTGTGCATAAATACCCTACATATTTATTCTAAGTAGTAATCGTCTTTTGGCATACTTAAAATTGCAAATTTTAATATTTAGTGATTTGTTGTGTTAAATACAATTATTGTTCAAAAAGAACATTTTGAAATTGCCAAGCATAAATATGCTGGGCTCATGGACATAAGTCCATTTTACTTTGGGAAATTATTATATCCTAACTCTAATTACTACCATATTATATTTATTGTATGTTAGACTAAAAAGCATCAATATCCTCACTCAGGACTATATTCTTCTTTAAGATCATTCTGCCACCTCCCTTTTCCCCACTAAGAATAGCCATCCTCCACCCAGAATAGCCATCCTCTGATTCTTTGTACATAGACTGCCAGATACCATCACACACACACACACACACACACACACACACACACACACACACATGCACATCACATGCGTACACATCCTACACATTAGGAGTTTCAGCTTTGAGTCTCAACTCTGAGGCTGGACTTTCCTAATTGGTTAATGAATGAGTGAAAACTCCCCCTCTACCTTTCCATATATGGCAGTTTCCATACAATGCTTCACAACCCAGAGAAGTATCTAATGGGATACCCTACCCAGCCGTTTTGTCATCTGCCCTGATGTCTGGGTACATAATTCCCCCAGCCCTCCTTTCTAACTGCAATTTGTTCTAAAAACAATAAAATAATTACATATTGCCACTAGAAAGGTGCAAATCTCTCTGGCACCCTATCCAAATCCCTGCAACAGTCTAAACTAAAACTCTCTTTCCTGGTGACCACTCCCCTGTAAAAGTCCTGTCACCTCTTGGAATAAGAGACTGATTCCCTGGTCTACTTATAAATACTGGCCTTTATAGTTTCTACAAGCCTCCCTACTTCTCCCTTGGCTGTCTTCCCAGCTCCCTCAGGCTTCTCTGCAAGTCTTTTCAGGGTCAAAAGCCTACTTGGGCTTGGGGAACTATGGACAAAGTCTCTTCAACCCCTAGAAACTTCCAGACCCTAAGGCCTCATGGTAACCACTCCTGGTCAGGTGAAACAAGGACTATGTTTGTATTTCCCCATGCCTAGCACATATTATGTGCTTAATAATGTGTTGATCTGTAGACAAATAATTCTTACTATTATTAACCTGACTTATTTCTATAATTTTACCCTTTTTTCCTATAGCAGTGCCTTAATTTCCTATTTGGGATATATTTCAATTTATAACAACTTTGGCTAAATAGCCATCTTCCTTGCTTTCAGGAAACATTTAGTACTTAATAACTCACATTTATATAACACTTTAAAGTCTTCACAGTGTTTCCCACCTAAGAACTGTGTAAGGTCAAATTACTGTTCAGTGCACTATTTGCTGAATAGAATACATAATACACTCTTGCAGTTTGGCTCTAAATGAGTAAAGACTTCCCTGAAACTCCAAGTCTGATACATTTTTTTTCATTTTTATTAAGACCTTAGCTATACATCATGGGATACCTGTAACTATTTTTGCTGAGGAGAATAAGTACATTTAGATTTAATGTGTATCAAGTAAATGTTTTCTGGATTCCTTAAACATAGAATGAATATGGGAAGAAATGTTCATTTTTGAACTTGTATTCCAGTGCCTGTCTCCTTATTGCCTCTAGGTTAAAATGTCAAGTTTGGGGTTTGTATTTAAATACCTTCCAAATATGACTCAAGCCTGTTTTTCCAGGCTTATTTCTATATTACTATTGTGGGCTGTGTCTGTGTATTTGTGTGTGTGTGTGTATGTTGACATGTAAGTTATGTATATGCACTTGGGGGTACAGTGTACATTAGGCTAAAAAGGGCCTGTATAAACAAAGAGTCCACTTGTCTACATGTGGCTCCTAGGGAGGCATGAATATAGATTTCTAGTGTCTCCTCCATGCACCCTTCTCCAGGAACTCTGATCCCCTCCCAGGCAATAGCTGTGGGGCTTCAGGTAAGTCCCTTCATTCATCTACAACTCATTTTCCTCCATTGTAAAGTGAAGGAGGTCCACTAAAAGCTTGTCATTAAAGGATATAAAGCATAGAAAATTCACTTTTCTTTAATATCAGTAAGCTAGACTTCTAGGAAAAGAGCTTGTCTTCTCTTTCTGTTTACACGGTTCTAGTGGCGACATGATCCTTAAAGCTCATCCATCAATAGTTTATTATACATACACAGTATATTATTCACTTTCACTATTGCTGTCAACAGCAAGACTGAAGTTGTTTAGTAATTTAGTGTGGATAAAATAGGAAGAATTAGGGTTCCCTTAGAGTCCCTAATTTTTCCCACTTTTTAAACTTTGTTTTAGATTTGTCATTGACTCATCAAATTATTATGAGAGTCTTTCAAAGATTTATTGTCCTCCCTTTCTTCATAAAGCTGTAAGAGATTAATTATTACAAGAACTAATAAGAGTTAAACTCCCAGCTCTCCACTCATTTTTCTAAATGTTGCAAAACACTAGATTTTCACAGAAAACAACTGAACTGGACATTGTTTAACCTAAACAAGAGTCAGGAAAAAGCACCCTTAAGGTAAAAAGACAAGAAAGACCATTGGACAATAGCAGAATGGAAGGGGGGGTGTCTTATCCCTGTGGCTAATCTGGTAGCCTCCATTTCAATTAGAGACGCGTTCTGGAGGGAGAATTAACAATAGTTGACAATTGGTTGGGTTTGGCAACCAATTGTTGAACCTGTGAAAGGAGAGAGTGCCAAGGATTTCACCAAGGTAGGAAACATAGGCAACTATCAACATATAGTGCCCTCAACACAAAAAAGGAAGTGTAGATGATGAGTGACTTGAGTGGGGAGGAAATCATTATAATGAGTTCAGTTTTGGACATCTTGAGTTCAAGATCCAAGTGGAAATCTTTGGCATATAGTTTGTGAACTATACCTTGAGCTCAGAAAAGGGACTGAGGAATTATATTAAAAGAGATATAAGAGAAATAAGATAAGAATAATACATAAGATAAAAAAGAAATAAGAGAAGCATGTGAGGAGAGATCCTTGGGGAACAACGATGATTAAGGCCTAGAAGATAGATAGATGATAGATAAATAGATAGATAGATAGATAGATAGACAGACAGACAGACAGACAGACAGACAGAGAAGATAAACTGTCCAAGAAAATAGAGAAGAGAATACCAAGGAGGAGTAGAGGCTGGTCAGTAGCACCAAAAACTACAGAGGTAAAAAAAAACTTGGATTTCACAATAATGAAATCCTTAGATAATGCTGGAGAAAAAAAGTGTTTCAGGTGAACAGTAAGGTCAGATGCTAAATTACAAGGAACTGAAAAGTAAGTGGGAAGAGATAAAGTGGAGGCAAGGATTGTGGGAGTTTGGGCAATGAAAGAGAAGACAAAAATACTAATATACGCCAATATCATCAATCTTACGACCTCCCACATTTAGCCATACCTAGCATTCTGGACTAAGCCTGACTCAGATCACTTTCCTGGTGATTTTAATTCAATATTGGAACAAAATGAAACATTCATATCTCATTCAACAATTAGTAAAGGGAAATTGATTTGGTAATAGAAGGAGGATATTGAAAAAGGATATGCACCCCCAAGCTGATTCATTTGAGTGAAACTCCCTTGCCTGAATTACCCACCATGGTCCAACAAGCATCAGAGAAAGTATCTGAATTGCATCATAGTTCTTTTATTCTCAGACAATGTCAGTACCCTGAGACTTTAAATTCCCTGTGAGCCCCAAGTCCTTATGCTTTTTAAGGAAAAACTAGCCTAGCTTGCATGGTAGTAAGGTCCTTAAATTATTCTAAAGGAACTACTACCACTTAAATGATGTTAGGGTCTATTATTGGCCAGCCCTATACTCAAATATAGCCTAAAAAAGAAAACACTAACAGAGAAATAAAAAAACTAAAACAGAAACTTATCCCCCCAAAAAATGTAACAGCTTCATGAAGAAATAACTAAATCTGGAAATAAGACCCAGGGATGATCAAGACCTAGTCTAATCAATCAGGTTCAGGTATTGAGTGATGGTATATCTGTGCAGTTCCCAGTGGGGGTACCACCCACTCAATGGACCAGACATTCAGTATTCCATGGCCCACCAGCGAGAATCTATTCCTTAATCTAGGAGCTCTACGAGAAGCCTTCAACTACTACTGCCTTGTAATATGGTAAGACAACTTCCATTATTAGGGTCTGAGCTCTTCTGCCCTATGCTATGACAAAGTGTTACCATACACCTGAGTAGCTGCCATTTCCAGGTCCTAAACCCAACCCCCTCTTCACTTGGGATGTGAATAGAGGTTTGGCTTCTGGATCACAAAGATGAGTTTTCCTACCCGTGACATAACAGCTCTTGACAAAAACAAATCAAAAAAATTATCTCAAAAGGTTATTATCAAGAAAGTGCTTTTCAATCTGTAAAGCACTATATTAATATGTAACTATTGACTTTTAAGTTCAATAAAATACCTTCAGTACCTAACATGTGTGAAGTATAGTATATCTTGCCTCCATCCATGTAGCCTATTGACTACTCTTCATTTCATAGGATCAGAGATTTAGAGCTTGGAGATCATCCAATCCAAAGCACTTATTTTATGAATGAGAGCTGAGCTTTAAAGAGGATAAGTGACTTTTCCAAGGTCACACAAGTAGTAAGTAGCAGAGGTGGGATTCTAGTTGTTCCATACTATCACTTGACCAAGAACAGCCAAAGATATCCCCCTGGAATGTGGCTGAGGCAGTAATATCTGTCAAAGAGTGAGGGAAAAAATGAGTCTAGTGAAATTCAGGGTTGGAATGAGAGGAGTGTTATTTGAGCATATCTTCATGCAAAGCTGAATGGTTTAGATGTGAGATAGTAGACAACAGGACATCAAGTTCTAGCCAATAATGAAAATTCTGTGTGAGGAAGATTGTGTCTGAAGCTATATGTAGCATTAATCATATTAAGAAGACGTTGGAGACAGCATATCAGAAACAACTGCAGAGAAAAAATCAGTAGCAGGATTTGACAAACTAGAATCTGAGCATTTGAGTCAGGTAGGTGGTAGGAAACAGAGATTTAAAGTACCATGGACAGTGACAGGGAGCATTGCTGTTTGGGAAGAAAGCTATAGAACTCTATATTGATATATTAAGTTTCTCAATCAAATGACATACATTTCTTTCTGGCACATCAGTCTGAGCTTTCATGCCTTTAGGGTTTTCTTTGTTTTGCTTCATCTTGGCTTTTAAATTTTAGGAAGCTGTATTTTATATTATTCTTCATCCATTATTTGTAAAGCCAAATTTAGATCATGTCACACTGATTATATGGCGAACTTTCATAACCATAAGTCAAGGATGGAATATAGCACATTTAATTAAAGTAATGAAAAGGAACATTTAAATAAGAACTTCATTAAATAAGAATTTTCCTCAGGAGCATCTACTGGTAGACATTGTTTTGACAACTCTCATTTTCTCTATGAGATCATGTCCAGATTGCATTTTTTTTTAACATTTGAGTCTGTAACTCAATGATACTTTTTGACAATTGGAAACACTGGATGATAATCTTTTAAAAATGTATATGGCATAACAATTAACATTAGAATGAAAGTCAGGTGGTCATAAAATAATAATAATAATAATAATAATAAGCAGCCATGATATCAAATTAACCCAGATTTTTTTATTATTTCTATGTTAGCCTCTTCATTTGCTTCTGGGGCTTGTCTGTCTATTCTGTTCCACCACTTTATTTTATTTTGGTTTCAATTAATACTGATTTATAATATAGTTTGAGATCTGATCATTAAATTCTTGCTTTTTTCATTATTTACCTTGAAATTTTTTACTTTTTGTTCCCTTCAAATGAATTGTCATTGAATTTCATTTATTTGAATAAAGTAACCACTCGGTAGTTTGAATGGTAGAGCACTATGGAAGGGCTAATTAGGGTACCATCATTTTTTTTATATTGGCATAATCCAGTGACAAATAAAAAAATAGCTCTCTAGTCTTTGCTTTTTTTTCCCTTTTTTGCCTTTATTTCCATAGGGTGTTTTATAGTAAATTTATTCTTCCTGAAAATATCGTTTATGTGTTTTGTAATTGTTTTGAATGGAATTTATTTCTACCTCTTCCTCCTTGCTTCTGTTCATAATATAAAGACATGCTACGTTTTTATGGATCTATTTGTATCCTATTTTACTGAAGCTATTAATTATTGCACCAATAGTAAGCAAACCATCATATCATCTGAAAGTAGAAACTATTTTTAGTCCTCTTTGCCTATGCTCATCTCTTCAACTATTTCCTATCTAATTTTTAAAAATCTAATGGCAATAGCTAGCACTTCTGGGACAATACTTGATAATAGTAGAAATAATGGGCACTCTTTCTTATCCTGATCTTTTGTGGAAAGCTTAAAGTGCTTGATATAGTCATGCTCACAACAGTGGGGGAAGGAGGGAATAAGAGGTGAGCAGAAAGGGTAGGGCTTTTGTGGAATAGTGAAAGTGAAAGAGTGTCACTTGCTTTTCATAAATGAGGTAGAGTAGCTGGAACTTATTGGTGGCCATACTCAGCCACCATGTTGCTAAGCTATATGTGTTATCTTTCTTTATTAGAATATGAACTCCTTGAGAGGAAGGGTTATCCCAGTTTTCTTTTTCTTAATTGCATCCTCAGTTCTTAAAAGGAGCCAGATTGAAGTATTAAACTTTAAAGGTGAGCAATTATACCATATAAATGTGTAGATACTACAAATCAGTTCTTAATATAGGGTTTTGTTGATTGTCTGAACTTAAGAAAAACATGAAGAAAATGTTATGCAGATTGAACTTTAAAGCATCTAGCACATATTTATTTTTAGACAGCTGGCCATTAAATATTTATAAGCACACCCCTGGATGGGTCCATAACACTTCATCATATCCCTGATTTCAGTGGGCTAGTCCTTTCACCTTTCTGTTCATCCATTTCATTTTTTACAAGATAAGAAAAATAATTACGTGTATGTAGAGCTCAAATATTTTCTTCACAATAACTCTGAGGATGGAAGTATTATAATTCCCACTTCAAAGATAGAGCAAAGGTTGTAAAAAGTGAAGACACCATAGTTAGAAATAGTGTCAGCTGAGACTCAAATGCAGGTGTTTTCATTCTAAGACTAGACATTTGCTCATGACACCATATCCTAATCTAGTGGTTCTCAACCTGTGGGTCGTGACCCCTTGGGGTTGAATGACCCTTTCACAAGGGTCACAGGGATCACCTAAGACCATTGGAAAACACATATTTCCCATGGTCTTAGAAACCTCCTCTGTCTCCAGGCAGTTGGCCCACATGCAGACACGCCCACATATGACTATTAAAGGGTCCCAGCATTAGAAAGGTTGAGAACCACTGCTGAGTCTAATCCCAACATGCCAGAAACTCAAAAATAGAAAGGACAGCAGAGACTATCTAGGTTAAACCCATACTTCTACATGAATACTTTCTACCCATCAGTCTCAATAGATGGCTATCCAGCCTTCCCCTTAAAGACCTCTAGTAAAGGCTAACCCAGCAGGGTTGTTTCTTTTTTTTTCCCTTACATTAAACCAAAATCTGCCTCACTGCAGCTTCTTCCCCCAGAGTTCAAAACCCTACCCCCTATTCTGAAGAGGAATTATCTGTGTCTCCTACAAGAATGACAGGAATACTGACCACTGTGCTACCAAGGATTCACTATGAGACTTCATGAAAGATTGAAGCTGAAAGACTGGCTAATATTGGTAGAGAGAAAATATGTTCTAGTTCAGAAGAACCAGTTCAGTTTTCTTATGTCTACTGAAGAGTCAGTTCTGAGTCAGGTACCACTTACATCTCAGGTTGCCTGTAAGGGTTGAATCAAATAATGTGTTCATATTACTTTGTAATCAGAAAGTACTATAAAAATATTTTCCTGGAACTCAATCTGGACTTGAGTGAGATTGAGATAAATGAATGAATTACTAAAAAGGAGAATAAGGTTTTTGCAGGTAGGAATGGAATGAGACCAAAGGGAAAACAGATCAGACTTGGAGCTGGAAAAAACCTGGGTTCATATCCCACCTCCAGAGTTGTTACTGTTAAAGTCAAGTTTTCAGTGTGAGCATTTACATCTCAGTAACTGGCAAACACAACAAATCATTTGTTTGATTTATTATTTCACTGATTGCCAAGGCATAAAAGATGGATAAAATGTTAATATTGTAGATAAAATTTAAAAGTATATTGGGATATATACACTTGTGTGTATGTTTAGAACTGGTTGTTAAACATTGACCAGCACACTTCTGACCCTCAGCTGTGTCACTTTGTCTGACCCTCATTTTTCAAGTAAGATAATATTTGTCAAGTGTTTAGCACAGTGCCTCGCCTATAGTAGAAACCTAAGAAATGCTTGTTCCCCTGCCTTTACTTATTTCAAAATACAGATAATAATTCTTGTTGCATCTACATAATTAACTTATGGGGAAGATCAACAGAGATGAGGTGTATAGTGGTATTCTGCCAACCTTAAAACCCTATATAAAAATTAGCTTTCTTTTTTATTAAATCATTTCCAAGTCTAGTTGTACCTTTTACTGACTCTTCCATTCCTTAAAGTCTAAAAGTTTGCAGAAGAAATGGCACCTGTAATTTGCCTCCATTTTCTTCTGCTCCCTCACTTTTCTCCTCCCACCCCCCAAAGAATCTGAAAATGTTTTAAACCAAGAACAAGAAGGTAAGCAATCTCAGGGGTCAAAACTTGATAGCTCATTAAAAGGTTCTCTAAAATCCTGAAATTAGAAAAATTTTGTAAAAATCCACATTTTTTAACCTCTTGAGGAGGCAGGTTTCTCTCTCACTGTTTAAATAATCAGTGGTATGTTCCACAACAAAGGTAAGGTCTAGGCAGCAAAAAACTATGGGTTTGGCTTTTTCCCTCACAATTGCAAGCCAAGAGAAATCATCAGTTTCCAACAAGGCTAATTCTCAAGACTTAAAGCCAAGTTTGTGATGAGTCTGTAAACATTTCCATTCCCCTGACCTCTGTATGAAGGAGAGAAGAGAAAAGCATTTGGGCCATTAAAGAGAAAGGAAAAAGCCAAAAATGGAAGAGTACCAACTGGGTGCTGGAGCAGGTGAGGATGTTACCAGAAATCTGCTCTCTGGAAGACCTTACTAGGACATAAATACCTGGGGGATGGATGGAAGCAGACGAGAGTATTCTCTTCTTCCACTTTGTTCCCATATTTTTTTTATCTCCTCATAACTGACAGCTGGCAAAAAACTGATGAACAGTCTCAAAACAATAAGTCAGCACACATCTATTAAGTGCCTTCTATTTGCCACATGCTATGTTTAGCATTAGGCTCACAAAGAAATGCAAAGAGGGGGCAGCTAGGAGGTTCAGTAAATAGAGCACCAGCCCTGGAGTCAAGAGGACCTGAGTTCAAATCCAGCCTCAGATACTTATGCTAGTTTTGGCCTGACAACACCAAGAAAATATAGGTTCTCTATCAAACTAGCTGTGTGACCTTTGGCAAGTCACTTAACCCCAACTGTGCCTTCCCTCCTCCAAAAGGAAAAAAAAGGCAAAGACAGTCCCTGATCTCAAGGAGTTCACAGGAAACAAAGAAAAAAACCACATACAAACAAGGAATATACAGATCAAAGTGGAAATAAATCAACACAAGGAAAGCACTAGCATTCAGAGGGATCAGGGGAAATCTTCTTGCAGATAGTGGGACTTTAGCTCAGATTTGAAGGAAGCCAGCGGGGCCAGGAGGTGGAGGTGAGGAGGAAGAGAAATAATAACACATCTAATTCTTTAAGGTCTGCAAAGCTCTTTATGTATACAGAATGGATGTCCCCAAAAGGCTTAATACAGTTTTTAAGTTTTAATAGCTTAAATAAACCTGCATAATAGTATTCCTGTACAGTCACATGTCACAATTTGTTTGACCTTTCCAGTACTTTGCTACTACCAAACAAAATTGCTCCTATAAATATATTGGGGAACATGGAGAATTTCCTATCAATGACCTCCTTGGTATGGTATATGCCTAGTAGAGGATTCTCTGGGTCAAAGAGTAATAGACATTTTCATCACTTTACTTGTGAAATTACAGATAACTTTCCAAAAAGGTTGTATGGATTCACAATAAAGCTCATGGGCTACATGAACTTTCACGTTGAAATTGAGAGAAATCTTGTGGGAGGTGGAATCATGGCAGCAACATGTATGGTTACCTTACCCTTCTAACCACCGGAGAAGAAAATTTCCCTGTCCATTAGTAATGCAAGGCTGCTGATGTGAGCTGTGAAAGCATACAGATTCCTGGTGAATGCAAGGGAATGAGTCTGTTTCCACCCAACAGAGCTCATGAACAAAAGAAAACATAGAAGAGGTTACAATTGTCTAGCACAAAGACAAGGTGGTAAAAGACTGAAATCTTTCCTTCCTTGTACCATATGGATATCAGAAGCTTTCCATTTTGCACAATCTTCTGTTTGTCACCCAAAGGTAGAAGATAGAAGCTGGTATGAATAAGGTTCTGCCACAAAAGAGATTCAGGGGCAATCTAAATAGCTGCTGCTTCTGTTCTAGAAGTGTCTGTTGTTAATGTTTTATTTAATCCATTAAAATTATTTGTAAGATAATGTTCTAAGTGGGTATTGATTAACACTGTATACTGAGAAAAGGAAGAAAAGGCTATGGCAAGATGGGGGTAGAGACAGAGAGACTCAATAATCATATTCCTAGACTGGATGGATAGATGGAAAAAAGGAAGTAAGGAAGGAAGGAAGGAAGGCAGGCAGGCAGGAAGGAAGGAAGGAAGGAAGGAAGGAAGGAAGGAAGGAAGGAAGGAAGGAAGGAAAGAAGGACATTAAGCATCTTCTATGTGCCAGTTACTATGCGACACCAAAAGTATATAAAATTAAATTTTCCTAAGTCTGTTCAGTCATATCTTTTCCTTTTATTTTTGTTGGATTTATGAAGTTCTGAAAAGGGACCTTTTATGATTATAAAGGTATTATCTTTATCTTTTTTGACTTATCATTTCTTTTATGGATTTTTATGCTGTGCTGTTTGACAAATGTCAATCATGACACCTTTTTCATTCACTTCACCAAATAATGCATGGAGAAATTTTTATTTTTTTTAAAAGTTACCATTAAGAATACTAGAGGGGGCAGCTAGGTGGCACAGTGAATAGAGCACCGACCCTGGAGTCAGGAGGATGTGAGTTCAAATCTGGACTCAGACACCTGACACAAAAACTAGCTGTGTGACTTTGGGCAAGTCACTTAACCCCAATTGCCCTCCAAAAAGCAAAAAGCCAAAAAAAAAAGAGAATAGTAGAGCCACCATACTTGGACCACAGTCTCAGATATGCTTATTGAGAAAGCAGAAATATCATTAAAGAGCATAGAGATGGGAAATATTGTTAGATTAGACCAAGCATATGGAGAGAAGATCCATGATAGACACAATTGTGAGGTTTGAGAATTACTTTCTAATGGCATAATTTTTAATGGCGAAATTTGGTTGCCTGGTATTTTATGCCAGTTCCATGACAGCATGCTTGTATGGATTCTGGATAATAGAAAATGCTCTGTCACTTTCTCACCAATGATGTGAAATATGGCTGTGTGCTTATTCCATGCTTTTTAACATAATGTTTTCAGTGATGTTGTCAGAGGTCTTTCAGCAAGTAAAAAAATAACATCAAGGTCAGTTACCACACTGAGAATAAATGATTCAAACTGAAAAAGCTATAAGCCAAGACTAAAGTGGAGAGAGAGTTGGTGTGTGGTTTTATTTGCAGATGATTGTGCTCTCAATGTAGTTGAGGTTGAAATGCTCTTTTCGTTTCTTTTCATGAAAGTATAGCTCTTGTGCTAGTTTTGGCCTGACAACACCAAGAAAATATAGGTTCTCTACCAAACAGCACTATACCATCCCTGTGTGGAACCATTGGTTACATCAAATGTAGAAATTTTGAATGCTATAAATAGATAATGAAGTTGATTCAAGCACTGCCAGGGCTAACTCAGTGTTTAGGAGGCTCCAAAAGAAAGTGCAGGAGGGAAGAGGTATCAGGCTGCCTACCAACCTGAAGGTTTACAGAGCCATTGTGCTGACCTCATTATTGTACCCCGGTGAAACCTGGACAGACTACCAGTGCCATGCCAAGAAACTGAATTACTTCCATTTGAATTATCTTGGGAAGATTCTGAAAATCACCTGGTAAGATACGGTACCAGACACAGAGGTCCTTGATTGAACTGAACTCACGAGCACTCTAGCTCTACTACAGAGGGTACAATTCTGATGGAATGGCTATGTTGTTCAAATGCCAAACATGTGTTTACCTAATAGACTGTTTTACACAAAACTCACACAAGATAAGTGTTTACATAGAGGTCAGAATGACATCAGGACACTCAAAATCTTTTTAAACAACTTTAAAATCAGTTGTATGTCATGGGAGACACTGACAAGGAACTATCCAGTGTGGTGTCCCTGCATTAAAGAGAGCACTGTGCTTTATAAGCAAAGCTAAATTTCAGTAACTCAAAAAAAATGAGAGGCACAAATTGAGAAATATGATCACTCCAAATATTCATATGGACTACTTGTGTCCAACCTGTGGTAGAGCCTTCCAAGCTTATATTGGTTTGATCAGCCACAGTCGAACACATGTACCTCGATCCCAACATAGTGATATCATTTTGGCCTTCTTCAAGCACAAAGGACAACAGCCACCGATTCATTCTACTATGTCTTTTTCTAATTTGTTATTCATTTCTCCTTTCTAAGTCTTACTGGTGGCTTTATTTTTTAGGGACCAGACTTAACTATTCCCATCCTTTCTAACCTGGCCTTTTTATCAGTCAGCACTATATCAGGTCTCCATGGTTTGGCCTTTCTTCTACAACTCTACCATGTGTTTCTACCTATACAAATCACTAGGGCTGATTCTGAAAAGGCCTTTTTCAGAAGTAATTGGCAAGTAGAAATTCCATGGAAAGAGGACCACAGCTAGGTTTATAATGCCATCTCATAATACAATACCAGTGGTATTCTGGTATACTGTGGCGTACAGTGGGTCTGTCCTCATGCACAGTTGCTTACCCTTTCCTTTTTAAGGCTGGTGAAATACAGTATTCCCTATGGAGAAATGTCAGATTAAGTCACTTCCAAGAAAGAAGAAATAAAAATAACTCCAACATTAGCTTAAAATGAAAGCCTATCTGGTTAGTAAGGGTAGAATGAGGTAGAATGGTCTGAGAGCTGGGGGAAATTGTATGTCTGGACATGTCTTATTGTTTTAAAATGGTGTGGTTTGGGAGTTATACTGCAAACCACTCACTGCAATCTTGTTTATTACATTTCTGACAGGATATTTTTTTTCCTGAAAAGAAATTTCTAACTGCTGTCGTCTCTCTCCCAAAGTTACCTGAGTGGTTTTCTTTTCATAAGTCTTGACCTAAGAAGATTGCTACCCAATTAAAATGTAGTTGTTGACATTCACATTATTCTCTGATCTCCTATGTTTAATGGAATGGATGGATTTGACTACAAATATTTTAGAAATGTTTACAAGAGAAGAGCCTGCAGAGCCCAGGAGAGGAGAAAATGCTCCCTCTAGGGATGGTACAAGTGAGAGTCACTGATTCTTCTTCCTATCTGAAAAAAAAAATCTTTTCTATTAACTTTCTTCATCTGACCTTTGACCGACCAGTCTCAGAAGCATATGCCATAAAGCCAACCTCAATAATATAGAAAATAAAGTAAACATGGGAGTTATTGTTCCCTTAATCTCTAGGATATTATGTTTTCTGGTGCCGGGTCATATTTTTATCCCCAAAATTTCATGGGGATTCCTCAGCAACAGAATCTCTAAAACTCTTGGAATTAACTAAAGGCATGCTGATGGCAGCTGAATTTCTCACAACCTAAATTTCAATGTGGTCCTTTTCATTGAATAAGGAATGGAGAGACACTATTTTGATTAGGAATTTTGCAGTTGCCTACATTTTCCTCTGGCAACAGAGATAAATAACATGATTTTCCTGAAACCAGATTCCCAAGATGTAGTTGTACAGGACAGTCCAAGATATTCTCTAAGTAACAAAGCACAGAGAGATATGCCTCAGTTCCAGGGTAGGGTTATTTTATTCCAATAGAAGAGGATTATCCTGACCATAGAGTTGTAGGAATGAAGTAATTACTACCAGTGGTATTCTGGTATACTGTCTTTTTCTCTCAGACAGGGGAAATTGTAATTTCCAAACTCATATTCCTTTTGAAAAAAATTATAATAATATTAATAATGATGGTAGCATTAACTTAGGTCTTTAAGGTTTGCAAAGCATGTTGCTAATGGTAACTAATTTGATCTCAACAACCCTGTGAGATTGGTACTGTCATTAACTCCATTTTACAGGTGAAGAAATTGAGGCAGACAAGTTACATGACTTGCCTAAGGTCACACAGCTTTTATGTGTCTGAAACAGAATTTGAACTCACATCTTCCTAACTTCATGTCTACCATGCCACCCATCCTCTAGAGCAGTGGTTCTCCACCTGTGGGTCGCAACCCCTTTGGGGGTCAAACAACCCTTTCACAGGGGTCACAGGGATCGCCTAAGACCATCAGAAAGCACGTATTTCCAATGGTCTTAGGAACCAAGACACCACTCCTCTATCCTCTCCAGGCAGGTCGGCCCACATGTAGATATGCCCACATACAAGTATTAAAGGGTCATGGCATTAGGAAGGTTGAGAACCACTGTTCTAGAATCTTTGAAAGACTTGGGAAAAAAGGCACCACATAAAAGCCCCTTCCAACTCAACACTGATTTATCAGTGTTTCACTTTACCATTTATTTCCATCAGTTGCACTACTACGGCACTTGGCGTCATCCTCAGCAGGGACATAACTGCAACTCTTAAGAGCATGTCACTTTGTAAAGAGAATAGTGGTATATTAGGTTAAAACTAGGAGTCTGGCTCACTTTCTACCCTTGTTCAGTTACTGACTTGGCTATCTATGTTTCCCAGAAGCATGCAATAGTTCTGCCAGCCTAGATCTGGCTATACTAGGACTTTAATCCAAGTACCAGTTATGAGAGAAGTTCACTGAACCAGGAGCACATTGTACACAGTAACAACCACAGTGTGCAATGACTGATTTTGATTGACTTAGCCCTTCTCAGCAATTCAAGGACCTAAAACAATTCCAAAGGACTCAAGATAGAAAATGCCATCTACATCCGGAGAAAGAACTATGGAGTTGGAATGCAGAATGAAGCAGACTATTTTATTTTTTGTGTTGTTTTGTTTTATTTTTTCTTTCTCTTGGTTTCTCCTATTTGTTATAATTCTTCTATGCAACATGACTAATGTAAGAATGTGTTTAATAGGTATGTATGTGTAGAGCCCATATCAGATTGCATGCTATCTTTGGGGAGGGAGGGAGGGAGAGAAAATTTAAAAGTCATGGAAGTGAATGTTGAACACTAAAAACAAATTTTAGTTAATAAATTCAGGGGAAAAAAGAGAAGTTCATTGAGGAGCTAATAGGAAGGGGGCCCCTCTGGGCAGACTGGAAAATGTTGTGGTGCATCCTATAGTAGCTTACTATTAAAACATCAGCTTGAACTTGCTTCCTGGGTTGTGTCATAGTTTGTATATTTTATCTCTTTCTAGAAGAGTTGAAGTCTGATTTCCCCCTGCTCTCCTTCACACATATCTTTCAGCAGCCCCTAGATGTATTTTTAAGATAAACCCATAATTGATGAATGATTGAAGAAAGATGAGTGACTGGGAAATGAGAGCAATCACTTTTAAGAGGTTGGATTTCCCAAGCTCACAATGACTCTGAATTTAGTTCAAATCTATTCCATTACACTTCATTCAGTACAACTCAATAGAACAAATCCTTAATAAGAATGTATTCTGGTCAGTGGAGTTAATAAAATATAATAATATATAATAATAAATGATGGCCCCTGCCCTCCAGAGACTTACCTTCTACTGAAGGGAAGATGGGCATGAATTGTGATGGCAACTGTCAAAATCCAGGCAAAATGCTTCAGAAAAGATGGAAGAGAAAGAAAACTCTTTGATATGGGGAAGGGAAAGAGATGGAAATCAGAGAAGACTTTGTGGACAGTTAGGTGATACAGTAAAGGGAGCATTGAGCCTGGAGTCAGGAAGACCTGTGGTCAAATCTGACTTTGACACTTATTAGCTCTATGACCCTGGGCAAGTTGCTTCACTTGTCTGCCTCAGTTTCCTCATCTGTAAAATGTAGTTGATAATAGTACCTACCTGCCAGGGTTGTTTTGAGGACCAAATGAGATCATAATTGTGAAGTACTAAATACAGTACCAAGAACATAGGGAGTTCTATGTAAATGTTTGCTGTTGTTACAGAGACAAGACCTGAGATGAACCTTAAAGAATCTTGACAGGAAAAGGTAAGGAGAGAATACATTCCAATCTATTGACCAGCCCAGATGCACTTATCAAGTTCCTCCTAGGCACTAGCAACTGAAGCTATAAAGACAAAAATGAAACTGTTCCTGCACTCAAAAATACTTAGAGACATGAGACACAAGCTACAAAAATGCATGAAGGTAGAAGGTGGTAAGTCAAGTTCTGAAATGCTAGTAGTTCAGTTTGGTTGAACACAGAGTCTGTGAAGGGCAATAATAAAGATTGGTGGAGATTACTGAACAAAGTGAGGAAGCTGTCCACATGCCCTGGCTTATCCAGGGCAATAACCACCCAATAGTCTTTGACAGCAGAACGTATCACTGGTTCACAGAAAAAACAAAACTTTGAAAGTCGTAAACTCACTATTCAATTTAAAGAACAACCATGATACTGCCCACCCCTTCACAGAGATCTCTCTTGATGGAATCAAGGTGACAATGAAAGTACTCAAAACTAAATTTTGGGGACATGAGTAATGCAGGAATTTGTTTTCCTTCATTAGGCATATTTGCTATAAGGATTATTTTGAGGTTTTTTCCCATTGCGGGAACAAAGATGGGAAAGAGAGAAAATAAAATTTTTGTTCATTGAAAAATAAAAAACAGCTCAAGTTTCTTCTGTTAAAATAGAAACAGGGCCACTAAATTCCACATAAGGATGCCTGTGGGCCATATGTTTATTTAGAAGATCACATATTAACATTTTCTATGTTCCATTACATTTTTATCAATTTTGCTAAATATTTTTAAGTATTTCAGACAATTCCCTAGGATCTACATACTAAGTCATAGATGTGTTATAATCTACACCAGTGAAAGGAATTACTACAGTTGGAGTATTGCATTTAAATCTGGTTCAGGTATATTGCTGTAGTCCACAGCTGCACATGTGACACCTCTATTCAAGGCCATAATAAGTCACCAAACAACAGAGAGAAGGCAGAGTTGCTCAATTACTTCTTTGTTTCTGTTTTCTCTGTAAAAGAGGATGACAGGGAAAAAAATGAATAAAAGAAAGTTGATGCCCAGGATAAGTCATGTGATATATGAGTGCTACATCTCCCCCACACCCCATCCCCTGCCCTCTCCTAAAAGAATTGGCCAATGGTATTGTTAAACAGAAGAGGTACCAGAAGATAGGAGAAATTCAGAAAATGGAAGAGAACAGTCTAAACTTTATGATCATGACTTTGGTTCTGGGGAAAATTCTATTATAGATCATTAGAGAGATGGTAGACACACATCTGGAAAAGGAAATAGTGATGACAAAGAGTCAGAATGGCTTCATAAAGAACAGGTCATGATAAACAACTTCATTTCCTTTTCTGAAAGAATCATTGAGGTAGTAGATAAGAAGAATCCGGTGGGTATAGCCTACTTAGATTTGGAAAAGATTTTGATAAAGTATCTCATACTACTTTTGTGGAAAATGTAGAGAGTGTGAGGGTGAGATGATACTGGAACCACATGGATAATATAACCAGTTACTTGAGGGCAAAGATGACTATGTTTTTATCTTTATAACTTCATTATCTAATCCAGTGTATTACACATAGGAAGTACTTAATAAATGTTTCTGGATTTGAATCTCAAAGAAATATTCTCTTTTATCTCTCTTTCTTGATTTTTTTTTCACCGCAACCACCACGGTTCCAACTCTCATTTCTTCACATAGATCATATCAAGGGTTTGCTAGAGTCAATGCAAGCCAGTTCAAGAAATCAGCAAAAGTCACAAATTGGGGCTTGACTTATTATTTTGTTGATTGTCCAGACTCAAGAAAATACTAGGGAATATGGTAGTAATGAAGATGAAACTTAAGCATGTTGAGCATACTTTTTTTTTGGGGGGGGGGAACCAGCTTTTTTATATTTACCGGCACACTATTGATTAAATTGCCTGCTACTTCCTCTGCCTACTGTGTTTCCTTTATAATCCATGCTTCAAAAAACAGTCAATAGACAAAAGTCCATTAATTCCAAAAAATAAGAGAACAAGGATGAACAAACATGTCCATCTTAATGAATCATTTGTTTTTAGTGTTAATGCTTATATTTTTTTAAAAGCTCAAAACATGTTTCTCATTCACCACTCAGTGCCTCTCCATTATTTACCAGTAATGGTCATCCATTCCAGCTTGGAATTTAAGACCTGTCAAAATCTTCCAGCCTAAAGGTTTGTCATATACTCTTCCACTTCATAAACTCTGTCTTTTAGCCAAGCTAAACTATTTTCTGTACATCATTCTTAAGTTTGTCTCTCTAGTATTTACACTGTCTCCCAAGCCTAGAATGAAATCCCACCCTACCCTCCTTATATCCATCCCATAAGGACCCTGTCTTCCATAAAGGTTCAATTCAGAGGCCACTTGTTCCATGAAGGTTTCCCTGATACTATTTCCCTCTCCCTAGACTGAAAATGACTTCTTCTTTCTCAAATTTCTCATAGTACTTCTTGTACAATAATCAAACCATCCTTCTTTATTACTTAATCACTTAGTAATTAATTAATAATTACTTAAGTACAGAGCTTCTACTCTATTGTGCCCTTTGAGATTACGGTCTGTGTCCAATTTACTATTGTACCCTCAGCACCTAGACCAATGCCTTACCCGTTAGGTATTTAATAAATGTTTTGTGGTGGGGGGGGTTGGCTTCTCTGGAGGGCAATTGGGGTTCAGTGACTTGCCCAAAGTCACATGACTTAATTTTGTGTTAAGTGTCTGAGGTCACATTTGAACTCAGTTCCTCCTGACTCCAGGGCCAGTGCTCTATTCACTGCACCACCTAGCCACCCCTAATAAATGTTTTGCTGAATTGAGTTGACATTTTTACAGCAGTCAGGTATCAGAAGTGCTTTCATGAGGAAGAAGGACTATACTTGGTTTACTAGGTCCGAAAGGACAGTGTGAAGAATAACGCGTGAAAGCTAAAGGGTATATTTTAGCTCAATATAAGGAAAAACTTGTTGACAATTAGAGCCATGGAACAGGCTGCTGTGGGAGGTGGTATGTTCCCCAGCTCTGTGAATCTTCAGATGGAAGCTGGATAGAGGAATATTTATTGAGATTGTTGTAAAAGATTTATGTTAGATTCAAATGGAGGTGGTCTTTTGGATTCTTTTACAGCTTCTTTATCTGCCTCTATAAAGGAATCTGATCCATTTCCCTGGGATTCAGAACTCATCTCCCTAGTCATTGATTGATAACTAATATAATAAGCATTTCTTTATTTAGTGTCTTTTATGTACAAGGCACTATTTAAAGTGTCAAGGATGTAACAAATACAAAATTATAAAATAGCCCCCAGTTTCAAATAATGTACATTCTACCAGGGGAGACATTCCACAGTCACAATACCTCTGACATGAGGGTATATTAGAGCTTTAAGGTTTGCCAAGTACTATACAAATATTACCTCATTCAAACCTCACAACAACCCTGGAAAGTCAGTGCTATTTTTAATCTCCATTTTATACATGAGGGAATTGAGGTAGATTGAGACTCAGTGACCTGTCCAGGGTCACACAACTACTAAGAATCTGAATTCACATTTGAACTCAGGTCCTCCTAACTCCAGGTCCAGCACACTATCCACTGTGCCACCTGGTGAACAAAAATATTATCTCACTTTATCACCACAAGAGCCCTATAACATAATAGTATCTGCATTTTGCCAGTGAAGAAACTGAGGCAAACAAAGGTTAAGTGACATACATTTCTTAGGCAGAGTTTGAACTCAAATCTTTCTGACTCAATATCCAGTCCATACTTTTTTTTTCCAGGAGGGAAGGCAGGCAATTGGGGTTAAGTGACTTGCCAAAGGTCATACCACTAGTAAGTGTTAAGTATCTGAGGCTTGGATTTGAACTCAGGTCCTCCTGACTCCAGAGCTGGTGCTCTACTCACTGCGGCACCTAGCCTTGCCCACTCCATAACTACTATGCCAGTTAGCATACATAAATATATAGGCATAGTTACCAATCAATTAACAAGCATTTTCTAAGTATTTACTATATGGTACATACTGTTGACTTCTTATTTTAAAATATGACTCAATGTGTACATAACTAGAAAGCATACTAAGCAAGACATACCATTCTTACATTTCACATACTGTTTATCCTTTAAAATCTAGTGGCAGCTTTCCTTTTAATTCATAGCCTCAGCTCCTGACTTAATACTCCTCACATACTAAATAATACGTAAATACTTTTCCAATTGAATTGAATTTAAATCAATTATACTTGCTTTGTTAAGATGTCCCCAGAGGGTCTTGGGAATCATTTGAAATATTACTGTCACATAAAACTGTTGAGTCAATTCCTCTATCTTATAATCACTTAAAATATATCTACAAGAAAAGGAAATAGGACAAAATCCTAGTACCCAACTTTGATTTTAGGATGAGGTCATTATGTCTTGAATCAAGCACCCAACCTCCCTGGCTCTTTCATTTTAATAATTTATGCAGGGGCATTTTCTGATAACAACTGCATTATTAGGGGTGGATTGCTTCTGTGCCAGAGATTTACATGAGATTAATTTTAAAAACAGATGCCTAGAACAGTGCTATGAGCACCCACACCTTCAATAAATAATATTTGATAAAGATGTGATTACTTTGGATAGCCCTGCTACAGTCAAAATTACCTCTGACATTTTTAAATATCACAGTCATTCCATATTCCTTAATAACAATGACTTTAACTCAACCAGAAAGAAAGCAATCAAAGAGTCATGTCTAAACTTGAGAGGGCATAGTCTCTTTAGTTTCATCTTCATGCCAGAGAAAAACAAAGCTAAGAGTGTTTTGAATGTACTACTAAAAAACTCATAATCAATTAATATTCTCAGAACACCCACAGGGCAGTTAAATACAGAATGTCTAGAGATGGTTAATTCCGTTCATTAGTCCCCATGCTAATGAATCTAATTAACTGGATCCCATTCCAGGTGGCACCTGTAATCTGACCATCTATCTCACAAACCTGTAGTGGTCACAAGGGAGATCAGTGGGATCCCATCACCTACCCTGTGGGGGAAAAAATGACCTGATGGCCTGCAATATATTTAACAAAATAGTCAACATATTTACTAAAGATACAAATGGCATAATTTCTGTTATTCAGGGACATTTATAAGTATGATGTACTTTGTATTGTCCATACCTGAGGTTTCATCAGCGTAGAAATGTAAAGAAACTCCCTCTACTAACTTACAGTCCTAGAGAGTTTCATGTGAGTTTCACAGAGCCACACAGCCAGTGTGTGTCAGAGATAGAACTTAGCTCAAGGTTATCTTGACTCCAAGGCCAGTCCACTGGCTACTACTTCATGCTATCTCTCATGTTAAAATCAAATAGATGCTTAAGTGAAAAGAGTAACATTATCATCTTTTCTTAAAAGGCGGAACTGTAACTTTCACTGATGCCATGCACCGAACCATGAAGAAAGGAAATAGAGAAGATTGTAAAGGAAGCTTCACTGAAATATTTCCAACAAGAACAAAGAGTGAAGGCAGGGTACTATGGACATGTCTAGCTCCTACCCTGATGAGTCACAGTCATGGGGAATTTGGGAATTAAAGGTTTGGGAATATCAGAATTTGGGAATTAAGCATATCTCCTCTTCTCTACTTGTCTAAAGAACAAAGATGTTGGCTTATTATCCATATCTCCATTATGGTAATGTGCTGGCTTCCCTTCCTGTTTTAAAATCATAGGTTTCTATCCTGACCAGATAATTTAATTTAATGTAATTAATTAATTTAAATTAAATTAATAATAATTTAATAATAATCTTAACTTGAGATGTATATATTTGTTATTGTATTGTTGTTTTAACTTCTGTTGATCACTATATTTCAATATGATTAGTTTCCTTTTGAATCATACATATTTTGATTTCTGCATTTAAAAGGTTCATTCTAAGGAGGCATCTACAGGTTTCTCCAGACCAGCAAAGAGGCCTATGACACAAAAAAAGTTAAGAACTCTTGGTTTAGATAAACAGATTGGAAACAAGTTCAATACTCTGTGATTTGGTTTTTCTTTTCTATTGCTTTTTCACTGGTGTTGGTTCTGACAAGTCTATAATTCTAAATAATTTCCCAAGAAGAGGTAGTGTCATGGAGCGAACAGAATGCTGAATTGAGAGTCAAGGAACTTCAATTTTAATCCAATACCAACAACCTCATGGTTCTCATCTGTACAATAAAAGGGTTAGATCAGGTGACATTTAAATGCCCCTTTCCAGCTGCAAGTCTATGATTTTTTCTGTTGGGTTTTTATTTTTATTTATTTGTTTTTAGTTTTCAACATTCACTTCTATAAAATTTTAAGTTCTAAATCCCCTGCCCCATTCCTTCCTCTCCAAGACAGTTTGCAATCTGATATAAGCTATACATGTACAATCATGTTAAATAGATTTCCACATTAGTCACATTGTAAAGAAATAGAACTAAAGGGACAAAACATGGGGAAAAAAGAAACAAGAGAGAGAGAAACTGTAACAAATAAAAATACCTATGGACCCTTGAAAGGAGGAAAAAGGAACTTTGGGAGGAGTCACACTACTGGAGCTAACACAGACCCCAATCAAGGGGCATCCTAGAATAGCTAAAAACACAAATCCATCTACTGAAAACTACATCAGGAAAGAAAACTGCATTTTGAGAACCATATGTGTATACAGGGATTTATACCTGTCATAAATTGAAACCACAGATCTGAATTTTCTTTTCTTTCTCTTTAAGTACAATTTTCTTTCATAATATTGTGTTACATGGCTGAAAATAATTCAAAGTGGTATTTGAGAGTATCAGAATGCTTAGAATAACCTGCACAAATTTCCCAGAATTTCCTGGGTGATGACTATAAGCCAAGGGCATCAAAAATTCCCCCAAGTGTATGTGGGTTCAGTTTTACAGGAATTCCTGACACACGTTAACCATAATAAAATGTAAAGACACTGAGGAGGTGGAATAACATCCACCTATACTTCCAGATATGAGACCTTTACCTGATAAACGATCTATAAATATTTTCCCAATTTTCTTCTTTCCTTCTGATCTTGGGCACATTTGTTTTATATATACAAAAACTATTTAATTTAATGTAATTGAAATTATCCATTTTATACCTACCTTTGCTCTCTATCTTTTGTTTCTTCATAAATTGTTCCTCTATCCACAAGTCCGATAAGTAATATGTTCTGTTTCTTCTAATTTTCTTTTTTTTAATCTTTCTTTACACTAGGTCTTCTAACCATTGTGACCCTACAGTGGTGGGAAAAATTCAGTTTATACCTATTACAAATAACTCTTGCTGTCAATGAGAAACTCAATGAGAAAAATTGACTCTACCAGAGAAATTCATAGCACTGAATGATACTTAAATGATCACCCAATGCAAAATAATTATCAGTCATGGGGATTTTTAATAGTTCAGAAGTGAACCAATGTGCAGGAAGAGTTAAATGAAGCAAACATAGTTGCTGTCTTTCTAGTTTTAATCCCACTAATTCTTTCTAACTCATAAAGGGAAAATGTAAATGGCTCGGATGTTTTGGCAGCCACTCTTTTAGGCGATCAAACTACCTCCTGAACATTCAGAATTATCACTTAACTATTTTTGACAAAGGTCAAGACATCCTGAGGTTTATTATATGGATGGATAGAGGGGAAAATTCTCTGGACTTCAAAGAAATAGATTTAATAATTATAAAAGACCTTTGAGAATAGAATACCGTAAAAGGAGACTTTGATTTTCTTTATAGAAAATATTGTATAGAAAATCAAACTTTTCTAATTTCAGGTGCTTTGTGTCTATGTTTACAGAAGAGATATATAGAAAATAATCTTCTGGTGGAAGGAATGTGAAACATGGAATTTTGAGCCTGAATTCCTTTCCTTGAAGACATTTAAGGAGGGAATGGTGGTACCCACTATGAACAGCACCATCATTACCATCATCAGTCCCGTTTATATTGTGCTATACTGCTTACAACATACTTTTACTATATTATCTCATTTCTAATTGGTTTCAAGAAAGTTCTAAGGGAAGAAAATAGACTGGACCATTAGTTTTCCAGGTAAACTCTATCAAGCTTCCTAATGAACTTGGGGCAGGGGTTTGGGGGGAACTGTGGTCCTAATAATGCCTAACACTTTGAATTTATTTTGCCATAGTCACCTCTAGTCTCTACCCCATTATTTCATTATGGTCTAGGATTCTGGGACATGAAAAATAAGGTAGAATGGGTCTGATAAAAGCTTGACAGTTACCAACTATAATTATTTCTTGAAATTTTTTCCAATGTTTTAATTCCATATTGTCATACATAATTCAATTCCCAAAAGGCTGCTGGACACAGCAATGTTTTATCATTCCTTTAGCAAATTTATTTCATACTTATTTAATATGTAACCTCTGTATTCCAGAATACAGCAGTACCATTTAACAGGAAGTCCCTATATTCCTATGCATGATGATCATTTCTGATAAGTATCTGCCATAAAATAAAGGTGGTAGAAGTTAATGGAATAAAAACAGATTAATGTAAACAAGGAGTACTGAGTGATTTCCCATAAAATTCCAACAGGTGGAGTTTCATGAGTAGGCTACTGTTACTACATTCTTCTAAAATCTTCCTACTTAAGTACCATAAATGGGACCAGGCAATATCTTCTGTTTAAAAATGTTCTGAAGTTGTAGTAGGCTGCAAGTTTAATGTGAGTTCATAGCAAAAGAAAAAGGGGAAAAGCTACAGTATTCTTAAGTGACAGTAAATGTTCAGAACAAGGGAAGCTACCATCAACTCAATTCCATAAACTTTTATTAAGCACCTACTGTGTGCAGAAGAGGCAGCATGGCATAACACCTTTGACATGGAAAGAAGAAGACTTGAGTTTAAAATTTTCCTTGGATACTTTACAAGTTCGATCTCAGTCACAGGCAAATTTTCCAACTTATAAATGAAAGATGGTGTGCTGTCTTAGTAGAAGGGATTCACACAGTGACTAAGTCACACATCCTTCACTTATTGACTATTGACCTAGGTACAAGGTGATAGGGATTTAAAGGAAAAATTGGAAAATATTGCCTGCCCTACAAGTGTTTAAATTTTCTGGTCAGACCAAATCTGGGTCATGATGTTCAGTATTGGATGCATATTTTAAGAACATTGAGAAACTTCAAAGTGGCCAGCATAATGTGGAATCTTGACCCCAAGAAATACAAGGATCTGTTCAAGGAACTAGGGATGATTATACCTGATAAAATAAGACTTGAAGAAAGAGAAGATCTATCATATTGAAAAGGAATTCATCTACCCCTAGGGAAGCAATGGAAGAAAGATGCAAAGAAAAAGATTTCATTTTTATGTAAAGAAAAATTGCAATTTTCAAATATAATTACAAAACTTTACAATTAGAACTTTCTAAAATTATTCTAACTTAGAAGGGGATGGATAACCATTCAATACATGACTTGTTTGGAGGAGGCAGGTGTTATAAAGGAGAATCTTCATCAGGTGCAGATTGGACAAGATAGCCCAAGATCACTGCTGACTCTAATTCTTCAAAGTATTTAATCACCATCAGAGGCCACTGAACAAATACCAGACTGTCCTCTAGGTAGCCCAGTTAATGGCATGACAGTCTGACCTCTGGATATACTTTCCTATATAGCATAACATTCTAGATTAGGGAGAGAAATTCCCAGACTGACATACTATTAAGGTGGCATTTATTTTTTTTAATTTAGTTTTTATTTGTTTTCTTGTTTACATTATTCAATTTTATTACATTTTTTGAATTATACATTTTCTCCCCATCTTGCTCCTGCCCCAACCCTATAACAGCAATCCCACTGTAAAGCCCCTCCCCTGCTCTGCTCTCTTATTTTCTGGTAGGGCAGGAAGGGCCTCCCTATCCCAGCCCCTGTATATCTTAATTCCTAGTTGCAGGTATTACAGAACTTTAAATTCTAGATTCTGTCTATTCCTCCCTTGTCACCCACCCCTACTAGAAGGACATTCAGTTCAATACAGGCTATGGATGTGTGATTATACAGGACATCTTCATAGTGGACATATTGTGACAGTGATCGTCTGTCTCTCCTTCCTATCCTTCCCCCCCCCAGGTGGCATTTATTGATTTCACATGAAAATTAATCTATTTCCACAGTCTATTTTCCATTTTCAGTTTTGAATTACTAAATAAAATGAATTTTCTGCTAAAATAAAATCTTTACTAAATGTATCATTTTTTCCAAATATTGACCTCAAATATAGGTCACCACCAAATGATAGTTTCATCCAAAAAAAGTTTGTTGCCATGTAATTGCACCAGAGATTCAGGGTACACTTCTATCCTGTTAAAATATGGTTAGAAGGTATAACCAAGTGGGCAGTGTAGCAGGAAACAGAGCAGCCTATGTTCCCCACAAAAATTCTCCAAACACATCTAGAAAACTCACCAGACAAAATCCTGATGGAGAAATCCAAGGGCACTGGAACACAAAGAGGCACTGGGGTCAGGGTCAGGATGTGAAGACACCATGAATCCAATTCAGTCACAGGGCTGGACTCGAGAAGGCCATATGTGGCCTTGAGGCCACAAGTTCTCCACTCATGTCTTTGCACAGAGCACTTCAGTGCCCAGGGAAAGGCTTTGTACCAGGGCAAGGGGAAGTCCCGAACCCAAACCCAGGTACTGAGACAGAAATAGGTGGCAAATAGAAACTTCATCGTTCACTGCCCAATATGGTGTCACAGACCATGGACAGATTGAGCAACAGGCTTATGTATTGAGGTGGCAGTCCAGAGTGAGGAGCAGTTCTGGTATCAAGAAGAAAAAAATAAAGATCAAAAAGGAAAAATTTAAGAATCACCAGACAATCTGAACATCATAACTAAGAAAAGAGTCTACATATCATATTTCAAGAAAAACAAAAACTGCTCAGATTTTTTTAGAACCAGAGTTCAAAGTGGAAATTCTAGTTGCTCTTGTCCAGTTCTTTGTGACCCTGTGGACCATTTCACACCATTTTCTTCACAAAGTTACTATAGGGGTTTGCCATTTCCTTCTCTAGTGGATTAAGGCAAACATAGGTTAAGTGACTCGTCCAGGGTCACACAGCTAGTAAGTGTCTGAGGCTGGATTTGAACTCAGGTCTCCTGAGTCCAGACCTAGTAGTTTATCTATTGAGTGACTTAGCTGCCTCCAAAGTGAAAACAGAACTCACCAATCAGCTCCTGAAGGAAATCCAAAATGAAAACTCCATAAAAACCATAGCCAAAATCCAGAGATTCTAAGTCAACAAAAAACAAAATCTGTAAGCAACCAGAAAGAAAGAAATCAAGTATCAAGGAGACATAGTCAGGATCACACATGATTAAACAGCTTCTACTATAAAGGAACAGAGGGCTTAGAACACAATATTCCATAGGGTAAAAGATATAAGATGACAGTCAAGAATAATTTACCCAGCAAAAGAGAGTATAATCCTAAAAATAAGGAGAGTGGAAGAGAATGGGCCTTTAATGAAAAAGAGGAATTTCAAGTATTCCTGACACAGAGATCAGATCTGTGTAAAAGCTTTGAAGTTCAGCCTGCTGGCAGCTGGGTGGTACCATGGATAGAGACTAGGTCTGACTTCAGGAAGACCAGAGTTCAACTGTTACCTCAGATACTCATTACTTTTGTGAGCTTGGAGAAGTAACTTTGTCTCTGTTTTCCTCAGCTCTTTCAACCATAAAATGGGGCAGTACCAGCACCTTCCTTGCCTGATTGTATGAGGATAAAATGAGATAATATTTGTATTTCGTGTAGTGCCTGGAATATAGCAGATGCTATGTAAATACTTATTCCCTTCCCCTTCTCCCCCCAAACACAAGAGTTAAAAGAAAGCTAAAAAAAAAAAAAAGTACAGAATAATGGATAATGATAAAGAACTGAACAAGGATAAAGTGCTTATATTTTAATATGGGGTAATGCTATATGGTGCATCTGAAGCTTATCATCAGGATTCGTAGAGGTAACTAATTAGAGAAAAACCCAGGAGTGGTTTTATTATGTCTTCATGGACTTAAGGGAAGAACAGAATGAGATGGGGAAAGGAATATACTTGGAGGTAAGGTACAGAAGGGAAAGGAAAGTTAGGGAAAATTATCTCATAATCAGGTCTGGCAAACAAACATCTATACAAACAAGGAGGTGTGACAGAATGGCTGACCCTTGAATCCTACTCATCTGAACTGGTCAAAAAAGGGAAGAAAACACATACATACATACATGCATGCATACATACATACATACATACACACACACATATACTTTGGTACAGAAATATATTTCCCTCAAAGTAAGGAGAGGAGAGGAGAGGAGAGGAGAGGAGAGGAGAGGAGAGGAGAGG
>CM053601.1:31602420-31641332 GCA_028646575.1 Pseudocheirus occidentalis | reverse complement strand
AATGTTCATACTCTTTGACCTAGAGATTCCACTACTAGACATATACCCAAGGAAGTCATTGATTAAAAAATATCAGCATTTTTTGTAGTAACAAAAACTAAAAAAATTTTAAAAACTTTCTTCCAGCAAAATACTGGAAAGAAAGTAGAAAGAAAAAAACATACACAATGACTGTAATAATCCAAATGGAAATCACAATGATAATAACTAAGGAAAAACCAAACACTGTATAATTAAAATGACCTAGAACTTTGTCCTTATAGAAGACATGATAAAATGTATTTTTCTCCATTTTTTACTGAGGTGAAGGGACCATAGGCTTGGAATACTATACATATTATTAGACTTGACTGGTGTATTAGTGTTGCTTTATTTTACTGAACTGCTTATTTTCTCTTTTTAAAATTTTTGGTTATAGGGAATATTTGGTTAGGGAGGTAAGGACTATATTTGAAAATAAAGATGGTATTAAAACAATGCAAAAATGTTATGTTCTAAAATTTTTCAGAGGTAATGAGGAACTGAACTAGTATGGCAACCATCAGGGGGGAGAAAAAAGAGATATGAAAGATAGTGCAAAAACAAAACTGGCTGGTGTTGACAATTGATTAAAGGGGATTGTATAAAAGACAATCACCTGGGATAACTCCAAGGTTATGAACTAAGTAACCAGGAAGACATTGGTGCCCTCAACAGAAATGGTGGGATTTGAAGCATGCAGTTTGAAGCAAAAGAAGGAAATGTTATATTTAAGACATAAAGCTCTTGAGATGCCAATGTACATTCTAACAGAAATATCCAGGAAGCAAATGGTGCTAGAGAACTAGAGTTTCAGAGAGAGAGATTAGAACTGAATGTATAGCTTTAGGACTCAAGATGATAATTGAACCTAAGGAAACAGACCACCAAAGAGCGGAGCACAAGGGGACAAAAGAAGGTGATTCAAGGTAAAGGAGGATACTCATGCTTAAAAACAAGTCATCACTGGTTGATAAGCCACCAAAGAAGACAAAAGTAGCTGGACAGGTAGGGAGAAGACCAATAGTGTATAGAAGCCAAAGGAGGACAAAGGATCCAACAGAATCCTCTCCTGGAAGAAAGGGTGTAGGCAACAACGTCAGAAGCTCCAAGCAGAATAAATGGGACAAGGACCACTTGTTTTAGCATTTAAAATATCTGAGAAATCTTGTTCAATGGTATAGTGGAGTTAGATGCCTGATTGCAATGGGGTTAAGAAGTGAGTGGGTGATGAGAAAGTAGAGGCAGCAAAAGTAGACTTGTTTTCTCTGAATCCAGCAGTGAAGAAGATGAGAGATACAGTATTGTATCTTGCAGGGATAGCAGAACCTAGTGATGTTTATTTTTTTTTAATGAATGAGACCTGAGCACCTGTGTAGTCACTGGGGAGAGATTAAGAATGAAAGAAGGATTACAACAATGAATGGGCTAAATCCCCAGAAGAGAGGGAATAGACGAGATAAAGGGTATGCATAAGTCATGATGTCTACAATTAACTGGCACAGAGAAAGAATAGTTCCGAGAGATTGGAACAAAGGAAGAAAGAACAGGAGAAGAAAAAAGATGGGTTTTGAATTGTGGAGTAGGGGAATAACCGAGGTCACTATTAATGGCTTTTCTCAGGAAGGTAAGAAGTTATAATGGTCATCAGCTTGAAAGAATGGGTGGTGAGTACAGTGGTTTTAAGTTTAAGGGAAAGGGGAATATTTGGAACAAAAGCAATTAGGATTTTTATAAAGTCAGTCATCAAACATTTCTCACATGCTTACTAAGTGTCAGTCACTGTACTAAGAACTAGGAATAAAAAGAAAGGGAAGAAAGAGTTTCTACCTTTATGGAGCTCACATTCTAATGAGAGAGAACATGCATACATTCAAAATCTATATGGGATAAGTACAAAGTGATCTCAGAGAAGAGGACACTAGGATTGAAGAAGGGAGAAGGGATAGGGGTTAAAGGTGGGTAAGGTAGACCAGAAAATGCCTCCTGCAGAAGGTGAGATTTGAACTGAGTCCTAAAGGAAATCAGAGAAGTTAAGAGATAAAGGTAAAGAGGGAGATCATTCCACAAATGCAGGACAGCTACTACAAAAGGTAGAGAAATGTTCAAAGAGCACCAAATAGTAGCAGGATTATTAAATGCCTAAGAGGGGAACAAAATATATGTAGGAAGGAAAGTTAGGAAAAAATCAGGTTACGAAGAACCTTAGGTTTCAAGAAGGAGTTTATTTCTGATCTTTCAGGTAATAATGAGACACAGGAGCTCCTTGAGCATAGAGGGGTAGGCCTTGATTTAAGGAAAATCATTTGGGCAGCTAAGTGGATGATCATGTGGAGGGAAGAGAGACTCAAACCAAAGGAGATAAATTAGAATGTTTTTGCAATGCAAATAGGTCTCAATTAATTTTAATAATAAAATATTATTTGAATTCACACTCCATTATTTCCATTGGGTTGAAACCAGTTGCCATATCTTAAATAATTATAATTTCAATAGCACCAATTCACATACATGACCACTTTAGGGGATGCATTACTCACATTAATACGGTGCTGTTATCAAAGGCAGAAATGGTGAGGGCCTTAACCAGAAAGATCACCATGTAAGTAGAAAGAAACGGATATATAGGAGAAATGTTGTGAAGGTAGAAACCACAGGACTTAGCAATGGGTTAGATATGCAGGATAAATGAAAGAGTCAAGAGTGATCTCGTTACTGGGATGACTTGAGGATGGTGACACCCCCAACAGTGATGGGAAAGTTGGGAAGAGAGAAGGATTTAATGAGAATGAAAATGAGGCAATCAGTGAAGAAGACATTGTCCTTCTCCTCAAAGACAAGTAATCAAGTCCTAATTTAATCTAGTCTGATCTAATCTAGTAAATTCTAAACACTGAAGAAAATAAAATTCAGACTGGAAAGCTCTATGCTGGCTACAGCATAACTGCCTTAATTAGAAAAATGGAAGAAGCACCATAAATTGAGAAATTCTAAAAATATGTGCAACTTTGGGGACACATAGAGGTAATAAGACTTCATGGGCAGAGCAAGAAAAGGGATTTGAGGCTGGATCTTTGCCAGTCCCATTTCTATGACTTGATGGAAAAAAATTATATAAGTATGCTCTAAACACTACATATTGCTATTCCAGTGGCTGTTGCTATGGTTTGTGAACCTGCCTACAACAGTGAGAGTTCTATAAAAAGGAGCTCCGTTCCTAAGAGCTTTAGGAAAATTACTTTGACAGCTGAATAAAGGGATAGATTGGAATAGGGAACAATGTGAGGCAAAGAATTGGATGAGAAGGCTAATAAAACAATCTTGGGAAAAAGTGAGGAGAGCATGAATTGGGGTGATGATGGATCAGGTTGATATTCTGAATATTTAATCTTTCTAAATTATGATGGGATGGGACAAATTGGGCTACTCTACACTTAGTTACATTAACTATTTTGTTTATAATTGCATAGATATTACAATATTCAACATATACTCCATAATGTGCAAAGAATTACAAAGGAAAAGCAAACAATGAGAAAAATATATAAGAATGAAATGTCAAAGAAATGTTTGATTAGAAAAAAATTACTGACTGAGTATTCCACTGTCCTCCATGACATATCTATAGAACTCAAGAAAGGGTGTGAGGTGGGGTGAACCCCATGTGGCAGATTTATAGAAGAATATAAGAGGATGTGTAGGTATGGATGGGCTAGGATTTGCATCTTTGGGGAAAGTACCTACAGATATGTTCAAGTACAATAGTGTTCATAAGATCCTATGAAGAAAAATGTGTTTTCCTAATTTCAAACTTACTAAAAGATACAGCTCTCCCAAAATGTAAATCTATGTAGATTTTACAAGATTAGTAACCAAGAAATAAATCAAGATATGCTAAAATCAATAGATCCTTACCCTTAGGAGATTATGGTGGCATAGCTCCTAACAGCTAACTGTGGTAGGGAAGAATTAGAAAGAATGGAGTTGATTATTGCCAGTTCTAACACTATCTGCCAATACTCCTTAAATATTTAACTTCTAAAAATAGTTTGCTTACTCCTGGAGCACACCAATAATTTGTTTAAAATGTATATGTATACCATGAGTGACTAAACGATTTTGTTTATGGGTTTTTTCCCCTCTTCGGTAGATAAAGCTGCTGCTACTAATTCACCACCAGAAGGATGTTGACTTCTGGATTTAGAATCAAGAAACCTGGATTTGAGTCCAAGCTCCAACAATTACTATGTTTCCATAGGCAAGGCATTTTATGTTCTTGAGTGTCAGTTTCCCCATCTATACCATGAATTACAATAAGACTTTCACTGTTCAATGCAGAGGTGTTATACTGTGAAGATGGCTGGAATATAACACCAAAGATGTCGGGAGAAGCAGACAAGAACTATGCATAGAAGGTGAAAGGAACTCACAACAACCATGTTCATTACTTCCTGAGCTATACAAGAGTATTACGAGACATACTTTTGACACTGGTGATTGTGGCTTAATGTAGCAAGGAGATCCAGACCTTGGGTTTGTTTGTGGCAAAGCATAGATAGGATTTTGAGGGACCGTTTAAGTCAATTTTCTGAAAACAAGGGAAATAGTTGTTGTGA
The DNA here is from genome assembly GCA_028646575.1 of Pseudocheirus occidentalis. NCBI lineage: Eukaryota > Metazoa > Chordata > Mammalia > Diprotodontia > Pseudocheiridae > Pseudocheirus > Pseudocheirus occidentalis. The sequence continues at coordinate 31,636,698 of CM053601.1, read as the reverse complement.
ATCAGTGCACGTGTGAAGGAGTAACTGGATTGAATTAGCTAACTAATTAAATAGTGTGGGAAGTTATAAAGTAAAAGGCTCTTGGCCACATCTTTGAGAGTATAAAAATCAAGTTGGGGTCCAGAACCAGAAAAAGTCCTGATTTTTAATACCGTCTCATGAAAAAAAGTTAATTGAAGAGTATAGTAGAAGCAATATTTCCTAGGACCCTGAAACATTTGTTGGATTAACTTATCCTATCCCTTTTCTAACACAGTCTAGGTTAGCTTTTCCTTAAAAGGTTTGAAAATGTCCTTGAGATATTTTGACCCAGGGGAATAATGCTTAAACCATTGACTCAGCTTAATTACCTAAAGGCGTAAAAGAGGCCATACCATGAAGAGTCAGTGTCCCTTAGACTTGGCAGATGTCTCACTGCTATTCAGGTTGCCATGTTCTATTGATCAAATGTGTTTCTAGCAGACCCAGTGCTGTATTCTCAATGACTGTCCTTTACAGGCTAAACAAATCTTTTTTTTTTCACCCGATTGTCTGTCTATGAGTATTTCATTACATTCCAACTTTAAATTTTAATTACTAGACTGGTCAGGTAGAAAAAGTTTGAAATCCCAATCTGGGATAACTTTGGAATTTTGGAGTTTTTAAAGGCCCTACCATATATGTATCAGTGTTCATTCCCATGGTTAAAGGTAATCCTCAATCTTACAGAAAGCATGTGATGTCCAAGATAATTACTGATCTCAGAATTATACAGCATTTCAAAGCAACATTTTATACTCCCTACATCATACCCTCCTGACAGCAAATTCTGCTAGCTTAGATGATGCCTACATTCAGTTACAACTGTTCTCAATTCTGGATAGATCAGTTAAAAAGCTGTCTCAGGAGCCAAATGATTTCCTCAGGCAAGTGAAATCCTTCCATTAGCAATTAAGTGAATCACAGTTGCTTACAAGACCAAGCCATAGGTCAGGAAAATGATAGGGAAAGGAGTGCAGGTAATTATTGGGGTTTTTTTGAGGGGAGGAGAAAAAGTATGGATTATGAGATGTTTTGCTTATATTACAAAATATAATCCTTTTTAAAGATACTTTAAACAGCTTTATTATGATCATTTAAAAGCAAAGTCCTCATCATTAAGATAAAATGGATGAAGTAGAGGGAATGAGATTTTATATGAATTATATTAAATGCCCTCTACAAACAACTACAAACATTTATCTACCACTTATACTTTTAAAACCTCACACACCACCCACTCTCTTCTTTAAACCAGGGCAGTATGTTTTCTATTTCTACCATTCTGCCAAAACCACTTTCTCAGAGGTTTTATCAGTTATCTAAAGAAGAGGTAGAAGTCAAAGATGCCTCTAAGATTTTAAGCCTAATTGACTGAGAAGATGGTGATGTCATCAACAGAAATAGAGAAATTAAAGGAGAGTCGGGTTTTAATGGAATATATGATAAATTCATTTGGGGACACATTGCGTTTAAGATGCCAGATCTATATTCTCAACCCTAACCCACTTCCCCAATTATACTGACCACTAAAATGAATACTCCTACCTCTCTTATTCCTCATATTTCTGTTTATACTATATCTTCTTCAAGATCTAGCCATGCCATTCTTCTGTTCATCAGTCTTTGATTGCTTCCTAGACCATTCCAGGGTCAAGTTTCTTTCCTTAGCATTCAAAGTCCTCCCAAATTTGGTGCCATCTTATCTTTCTAGCTTTATCTTATTGATTTCCTTGTACTCTACAATCTAGGGAGATTACTATTTTCTGTCCCTTTAATATGTCCTCTGTTATCCCACATTCATGTCCTTATTCCCACCCTTTTTTATTCCCTAAATGACCTCCTCCCTCTTTGCCAGTTGAATTTGTGCCTATTCTTTTGTGAATGATCCTTTAAGAAAATGACGTTTGACTGTCTACTTGTCTGGGTCCCACCTGCTTCCAAGACAAGCAATTGCTGAATTAAGTCTTTCTTGACAGTTCATTTATCTGGGGCAAAGATTTAGCCAAAGCAGGGGTGTCCCGGAGCCAACTCAGGAAGGTTCAAGAAAGTCCATTATTAAATTTACAGTGTGAACATTTACCTCCTGGAAATCAGCAAACACTACATATCAAGGCTCAATTTTTTGCATAGACAAAAAAATGTTAATAATGCAGCTCAAACTTAAAAGCATGTTATGTGTACATATTTTTATTTTTATTCATTTTGAACTTAAATATAAAAAATGGAGCAACAAACATTTCCATTTACACAGCAGAACATAATGAGAGGATTCAATATAAGATCATGAATTTCCATTTTGGACTGCTTACTCTAAAAAAAACTATTTAATAAATACTATGAATTGTTTTCAAAGTGACCTAGCTTTTCCATACTTCCTTCTAATTTCTTTTCTTCTCTGCTATGTAGGCTTAATTTCTCCCTCCCTCACCATCTCACCCTAGACAAGGTTATAATTACGCACACACATACATACATATATGTACATGCATATATACATATACAAATACACATATACATATATATACTGTACATATTTCTAATTATAAGTTCTTTCTATAGAGGTGTATAGTGTCTTCCTTCATAGGTACAAGTCTTTCCATGTTTTTCTAAAATCAACCAGCTCTTTGTTTCTTATGGCACAGTAGTGTTTGTTCTGACATAATCATATAACACAACTTGTTTGGCTATTCCCTGGTTTAAGGGCATCTATCATTTTAATCAATCTGGAAAATGCAAGATATCTCAACATTGTGTTTATTTGCATTTCTCTCATCAATAATGACAGAGCGTTTTTTCATATGACTATATATAAAAACTGCCTGTTCATATCCTCTGACCACTTATCAACTGGAGAATGACTCATTCTTAGAAATTTGACATAGTTCTTTATATATTTAAGAAATGAGACCTTTATATAAGAGACAGTCAATGAAAAAATTCCCAACTTTGTTTTCCTTATAATCTTGTCTACATTGTCTACGTAAGAACTTTATAATTTAATGGAATCTAAATTATCCATTTCACACCTCACAATGCTCTTTATCTCTTGTTTATTCATAAATTGTTCTCCTATCCATGAGTCTGAGAGGTAATAAATTCCATATTCTTCTAATTGTCTTCTGATATCTCCTTTCCTATCTGGGTCATGTATCCATTTTGACCTTATCTTGTTACATGGTTCAAGACATTGGTCTACGCCCAATTTCAGTCAAAGCGCTTTCCAAGTTTCCCAACAATTTTTACCAAGTAATGAATTCTTATCCCAAAAACTTAAATCGTTACATTTGTCAAATATGAGTTTACTATAATCCTTTACTATTGTGTATTGTATGTCGACTTTGTTCGACTGATCTACCTTTCTATTTCTTAGCTGGTACTAGATAGTTTCGATATTTACTGCCTTATAATATACTTTGAAGTCCAATACTACTATACTTCCTTCCTTTATATTTTTTCATTAGCTTCCTAAATTCTTGACCTTTTGTTCTTCCAAATATATTTTATTTTTTCTAGCTCAGTAAAATAATTTTTTTAGTAATTTAATTGGGAGGGTATTGAATAAATACATAAATAAAATTGTCATTGGCCTTGTATAAATAATTTTATAGTTATGTTCATGTAGTTCCTGGGTCTGTTTTGGCATCCATATTCTCAGATATTTCATATTGTCTATAGTTATTTTAAATGGAATATCATTTGCTCTTTCTTCTTTCAAGGTTTTGTTGGTGATATATAAAAATGCTTGTGATTTATATGGGATTATTTTACATCCCACTACTTTGGTAAAATTATTATTTCCACTAATTTTTTAGTTGAATCTTTAGGATTTTCTAAATATATCATCATATCATCTGTAAAGAGAGATAATTTTATTACTTCATTTCCTATTCTGATTTCCTTCATTTCTTTTTCTTATTGCTATTACTAGCATTTCTAAAACAATATTGCATAATAGTCACATAATGTACTTTCCCCATTTATCTCTTTTAATTAAATCTGTTTTAGCTTTGTCTTTGTCTGAGACCATTATTACTACCCCTACAGCTGAAGCATAATAAATTCTATTCCAGTCCTTTATTTTAACTCTATGTCTATTATTTTAGTTATGTTTCTCATAAATGACATATTGTCAGTCTGATTTTTAATCCATTCTGCTATCACTTTCCCTTTTATGGGTAAATTCATCCTATTCACATTCAAATTTATGATTACTAATTGTGTATTTCCCTCTATCCTATTTTTTCTCACTATTTATCCTTCTTCCTCTGTTTACCCTATCCCACCTTACACATCTAATTTATTCCTTGATCTACCTATCCCTTCTGAGTCCCTCCCTTTACCACTCACTCCACCCTAATTTTTTATCTACATGCCTTTTCAAAAGTCCATCCCTAATCCTACCCCCCCTTACCTTCTTATTTCTTTATAAATTTAGATGACTTTTATACCCTCCTAGATGTATATGTTATTGAATGTCTTTTTTTCATTCGGGATTATATTTAACTTTGTTAGGTAAATTATTTTTTGTTGCAACCCCAACTCTTTTGTTCTTCAAAATATTATGTTCCAAAATTTAGTCTTTTAACATAGAATTTTCTTGGTCTTGCATGATCCTGATTGTAGCTCCACAGTATTTAAATTGTTTTGTTTTCTTTTTCCTTGCAATATTTTCTCCTTAAGCTAGGAGCTTTCAAACTTGACTACGATATTCCAATAAATTTTCATCCTGAGATCTCGTTCAGCTATGATGGGTAATTTTTTTTTCTTATTTCTACTCTACCCTTTCATTCTAAAATTTCTGAACAATTTTCCTTAATTTCTTGTGATATTATATTGATTCTTTTTGCTCATAACTTTCAGATAGTGCAACAGTTCTTATGTTTTTCCTCAATGTGTTCTTCAGATTAGTTGTTTTTTTTTCTAATGAGGGGTTTTATATTCTCTTCCCTTTTTTATTCTTTTGATTTCTTTTATTATTTCTTGGTGTCTTATGACATTGGCTTCCCCTGGCCCAATTCTAGTTTTCAAGGAGTTATTTTCTTCCATGATTTTTGGATCTCTTTTTTCAATTGTCTGATTTTCTTCTCATAATTTTCTTGATTTTCTTATATTGATCTTATTTTTTCTTAATTTTCCCTCTTTCTCTGTTATTTGATTTTTGAAGTCCTTTTTAAGTTCTTATGAGAACTCTTCTTGGGCTTGTGACCATTTGACACTTTTCTTTGGGTTAGAAATGGCTTTTTTTTAACTTTTCTATCTTCCTATGAATTAACCCAGATGATCTCCATTCCCATAGAAGCTGTCAATGGTAGAGGTCCTTCTCCTTTGCTTACTCATTTTTATTTTTATTTTGCTTTATTTTCTTTTTAGTAGCTTATTATTACAATTGGTTCTATTCCTGAGGTGTGAAGAATGATGCCCCAGGCCTCAGGTCCTTTTTGCTGTTATTTTCTGAGCTCTGTTCAGGACCCTAGTCTCAGGCACTCCTCTCCAACCTTAAGCCACAACTAGGGTTCACCAGTCACACTGCCCCACAAATGCTCTTGCTTTCTAAGATCCTTTTGGCAGCTGCAAACTTCAGCTCTCCCCTCTACCCTGGAACTGAAACTAGGGACTCTACTTTCCTGGAAGTGCCCACAGCTAGCAAGGACCCTGCTCTTCTGCTACTGGACATATAGGGTGAGAGCTTGCTCTTTCTCACCCTCAGCTACAACTCAGACTACTTCTGGTCAGCATATTTGGGTCTCCTGTCCAGCAACAGTGAGGGGGTCCTTCAATCTTTCCCTCTTCGGCTATCTCACCTCACTGTCCTTGGGGTGAAAGTTCCTTAGCTCTCTCCTCCAGATGCCCCCAAGGCTTATTGTTTGTTGTTTAGCAGAATCAGCCTGAAGATGTTTGCTCTTCACTCAAGCAGGACCTTCACCCCTGACAGTAGGGTATTCCCTGAAGTCCTTTCAGGTTGTCTCAGGAAAACATCTGCTTTGTTTATTTCTGCTGATCTTCATTTGCTTTGAGATGGTGTTCTGTCTTTTTGTAGGGAAAATTTGGAGAGGTAAGAAAACTTGAATTCATATAGCTGACACTTCCTTCTTCTGTGACCTTGTATAAATCACCATCTCTTTAGTTTAGGTGGACCTCTTTCCTCATTTCTAAAATGATAGGGGTGTATTAGAAGGCCACTGAGGTGCCTCCTGCTACTAGAGCTATAATCGTGTGGGCATGACACTGACAGAAAACTGACTCATTTGTGCCTGCTCTCCAATGGAAGGAGCTGAGCAAGGGCAGCAAAGGTTTTAGAAATAAGATCAAGGAAAGGAGAATGCTTGTTTGAACTTGAGTTCAGCATGTCTGTTTGAGAAAAATTTTCCTCATCATTACTTTGTGGTCAGCTTTGTCCTCAAGGGGTCAAAACATAATTACAATACACTAGGAGATATGTGATTGTAATGGCAAGCAAAATTGTACTCAGCTCCTTGTTTCAGTTATTCAAGGGTCTTTGAGCCTCGCCTGTGATTATATCAAGTCTTTGTTAGAAACAGACCCTGTGAAACCCACAGTGGTAAGAACTTTCCAAAGACTGGAACAGGCAGGAGGAGAGCAAATAAAAGCTTAAGCATGAACTGGGACTGAGCAGAACTGGGAGGAAGGGTAACTGTGGTGCTGGCACTCTGTCTGTTCTGTCTGTGAAATGATGCTGGCTATGTGTTTGAATATTGTTGTAACTCTGCTAAGTTTGATGTGTGGAGCTGGATCAGGAGCTGGGAGCTGCCCAAATGGCAACTCACAGAAGTTGTTGTTTGTCCTTCCTTCTCAAAGAGGACTGTGACATCAGGGAGGTGATACCATGATGTTCAAGTGAACAGGATTTAAGGGATGGAGGGTTGTGCAAAGTCACTAGACTCACTTTCTCCTCCAGAGCCATCTGGATACAGTGGCCAGATATAGATCAGGATGACTAGCAATGGCACCAGATATAGTGGGAGACCCCCACCTCTGCAAAGGGAGAAGGAAGGCATATTTTTGTCAACTCTTTTCTGGGTCTAGACTTGACTAATTGATTATTAGTGTTAATTATATTAATTAAACTGCATTTTTTTTTCCTTTTATAATGTTGCAGTCATTGCATGTTTTCTTTCTGGTTCTGTTTACTTCATTATCCATTGGTTCATATAAGTCTTCCCATGCTTCTCTGAATTCTTTATATTCATCTTTTCTTATAGTATATTATCATTCCATTTCATATCCCAATATTTCCCCTATTTTCTTTCTCCACTAAAATACCAATCAGATCAATTATCAGATATAGAGCTTTAAAAAAAAAGCACAGTCCTTGTCCCTGAAACCCTCTGAATGATTTCTCAGTCAAAATATTCATTCACCTATAGATCAGAGATCCTAATGAGATCCCCCTAATCTGATGGCAAAAAGAATTAATGGTCAATCAAGCCAAATCTATTTCTTATTTATTGCCTGAAAGCTGAAAAGAGATATGAAATATAAATCTACTCCAGGATTTTTGTTATATGTAGTTTTTGAAAAGCTGGAGGAAATACCACTCTAAGATATAAAATTTATTATGTGATAGATTTTCTTGGATTACTTTATGGATAATGGAGTTGATCCTTTGAAAAGGATACTTTCTGAAGCTGAGTAGTATGAACATGAAATACCTTCATTCATTCACTCAACAAATTTTGTTAATCACTAGCTTCTGCAAAGCAAGAAAAAATTTGTGGGTTTATTGTTGGGATTAAAGAGTCTTCATAAAAAAAATTAGGAGCAGCCAAAACTAAAAGTGATAGGACCCTTTATCTGATGCATTTAAAGGAATGTCACTTGGTTTAACTGGAGACACTTATGAACTATGTAAGTAATTGCAGAAAAAACACAAGGAAAAAGTACCAGTGTAGGTAGAACTGAATCACTATACCACATTTAAAGAGAGCAAGGAAGGGTAATAGAGGGTTAGGGGTGTAACAAGGGACCCCCAAGCACAACAATATTCATGCCACAGCAAGACGAAGGAATCAATGGTTGTCAAGGCAGAGGCTAAGCCCAGATCTGTTTGGGACTCCTGGGCTCATCTTCCCTCCTTTCTGAGTGTTCAGGGATTTGCTCATACAGGTCCTATTTATTTATGACCTAGAGGTCACAGTTGGGAAGTGTCCATCAAACTGAAAAATTACTCTTTCTAATCTGGAATCTTTGATAATGATGACAGCAGGAAGCATGTCTATAGTGCTTTAAGATTTACAAAGTGCTTAACATATGTTACTTCATTTAATCTTTGCAAAAACCCTGTGATGTCAGTGTTATTCCATTCTACAGATGAATCAACTGAGATTGAGGCTGAGAAGTTCAGTAATTTGTGTATGGTCACACAGCTAGCAAGTAATCTTGAAGCCAGATTTAAACTCAGGACCTCCTCACTCCAAGTCCAAAACTCTAACCACAATGCCATCTATCTACTTCTTTCAGATCTAGATTTTGGATGGAAGGTGTAAGGTGGAAGAAAATGGTATAACTAGGACACAGAAAGTTTGTGAGACAAAAAAAGCCTAGGCCTGAAAAGCCAGGGGATTTTTCTATACAACAGAATCGCCTCTTTGAAATGCCTGGATTTTTTTCTTCCTAAATCCATAAATCTGATTCTCCCGTACAACCCACATTTCTTTTGTTTACATTAATAACTATTGCAATGTGAACCTTGAGGTCTTAAAGAATAGCTTTCTGAAAGCGAAATAGAAAAGGAAGCATTGCCTAATAGTTCAGGGTGCAATTACTCAACTGACTTTTTAAACTGTTTTATTCTACTAGCCAAGTTAAAGGGCACAGCTCATCTGAAGGACTGCCATTAAAACTTCAGGGCAGGATATGTGTCACAGGATTAATGGATATGCTCTGTTGTCTTCTTTTGAAAGTTCTGGAAAATACAACTATCCCACTGCTGACTACTTTATACTACTTTATCCTAACTGCTTTACAATGTTTTCATGAAATCCCATCACTCTCTCAGACACAGACTAATACTGCCTTATGTTTATAACATACTTTTCTTCCAAAGTGATAATTCAGCTGAAATATATTAAGCATCTATACTAAAGTCATGGGGCTAAGTGCTAGTGATACAAAGATAAACAGGAAACAGATCCTACCCTCAAGGAACTTACAATCAAGAGGAGGGGTGTTGGGAAAAAAATATTGGACCCAAATATTGTCTTTCTAATAAGGACTGAAGTCCCTATTCTGGCATTCAAGGTGCTCAGCAGTCTGGTATCACCTCATTAACCACCCTTTATTGCATATTATGAGTTAAAGTGGTAAAAGTAGTGGAACTTGAAGTTAAAAGATGGGTTTGAGGGTTGAGGGTGACACTGAGTCACCATCTAATGTTGGTCCAGTCAGCAAACCTTTCCAACCACTTCCTCTAATCAAGGGATCCATCCAGTTGTAGAGAGGCCAAAAGTACATTGATTCCATTATTGGGACATAATGGATCCTCCCAGTACCTGTGACAGTTGGACATAAATTTCATTGGTCTTATTTTGGCTTATTAGTGGGTACAAAATGAGAGAGGGACATGTGATGTTGGAAAATGGAGACCTTCAAAGGCAAATAGAGGAGAAAAAAGGAATGACAATCATGATGGAGACCACTTATTGGTGCTTGTTAAGGCTTTTACCTGGGCTCCTTTGGACAGAAGCTAAATCCACTAGTGGGTAGTGATGATACATGATGATACAAAGTTTCTCCTCTATCTCATTCATGACTGTGACCTCCAAAGCAGCAGGTTTTCAGAGGACAATGTCATTCTGCATTTAATAACTAAATAGATGTCACAGAAGGAAAAGGAAAATAGTCCAATATGAAGGCATCAAACACCTACAATGAGACTGGTTGCTTAGATCCCATTGTTAGCTCAATTCTATTAAAGCTAAGTAGCCTACTTTGAGGGAACAGTCACCATCCATCCACATGGTTACTCAGTAATGCCACAGTGGAAAAGATTCCATTTCCTTGGCAAGGAATAACTCAAGTTAAAATGACTTTAACTCTGAAAGCTTGGAATTACTATTTAAAACTAATTTGACTTAATAAGATCAATTCAGATAAAAATTTTTAAGGTTCTGTTTATTTCGTTATCCATCAGTTCATGTAAGTCTTCCCATGCTTCTCTGAATTCTTCATATCCATATTTCCTTATAATATATTATTATTCCATTTCATATCCCAAATTTTCCCCTATTTTTTCTCTATTAAAATACCAATCAGATCAATTATCTGATATAGAGCATTTTTTTAAGTCCAGTAGACTCTCCTGTCCTTATTCACTCGCTCTACTACAATACTTTTCATTTAGGTGACTTGTGATTCATGCTTTAGTTTTGTTTTTTTCTAAAGAAGTCATAAACTACAGCTGACAACCAACCTCAACTCAAAAGAAAGACAGTAATAACAGAATCCACAGCCAGCTCTGAATCAGAGGGAGAAGATTATTAAGGAGTGAGATAGAGACAGCCATGAGACGACTTGAACTAAGAAATAACATTTAAGTAAAAGAAATTATACACAAAAGGAGATGTGGGGGGTTATAATAGGTCCATTCACCAGTCATTAAAAAGGAAAACTCAGAATTGTTACAATGACACTGATGACTAAGGCCACATGCTTTGGGACAAATTCCTCTGCAACATTTGCACAGGAAATTTACTATTTCATATTTCATCAATCCAATTTTACAACAGATACTTGTACTCCCATTTTGTGTATTGCACTGTGTTGAGTAGGGGGCAAATACACACAAAGGAACTGTGACCTTGTTAGAACAGGAGATCCCAGTGACTAATGTGGTAGATAAATGCTGCTGAATGATTTTCCTGAGACATATGACTTATTCAGAGTCACAAAGCTGTCACAAAGGGTATGTGGAAGAAGAGGTAGAAAGGTTTTTAATCAAGATCTTTCCACCTCCAAGCTTACAGAGTGTTACCATCTTGTTACCACATCAACACCTTATCATCTGGGATTAAATCCAATAATTATATAAAATAAGATGGGGATAGACTAAATTTCCTCTTCCCTTAATACTCAACTCACCACAGTTAAAGATTTGTTATCACTAATAAATCAATGGGGTTGCTTTGGGAATAAAATATAAAAGTTGTACCTTGTGGCATAGCTCACAAACAATCAGAAAATTAACATTATTTCATAAGAGTCTAGGCCTATTGTATGGCTGGTAGGCCTGGAAATTATATCACTTCCAAATTCATGGTTATGCAATTTGGTAAAGAAAGTTTTACAACATTCTCAAAGTCTACTGCCTATTTTGATGCTATCAAGGATTTCCCCAAACAAAAGAAAATGGTAAAAAATAAAAAAAGGAAGTGTGTTACCAACAGTAATAGAGGACTTAGGGCTGAGAATCACCCCTCATTTTCATTTGAAAAATCAAACTGTCTTGGGAAGATTCCTCTAAGTCCTTACAAGTCATATGGAATTTCTCTACTGATCCTTGTAACACACTGGACATTCTACATGGAGTTCCAAACTCACTCTTCATTTGGACAATCAAGCTAACTTTAAAAGAAATTTAAAATTAAATTAAAAGGAAATTAAACACAGAAAAGACCTCACCGAATTGTTGAGCTCCTCAAAAGTAACCACGCACTTACAACTGAGGTCTCTAGATCTGCCCTTAAGGAATTTATAATTTATTCAGGGGAACAAAACATACACAAATAACTGTAATGTAAGTTCCAATATAATTTGTTTAAAATGTCTATTAACAAGCATTTATTAAGTGCCTACCATGGGTCAGCCTCTGTGCTAGGCACTGGAGATACAAGTACCAAATGGAACAGTTCCTGACCTCAAGGTTATATTCTACTGGGGAAATACCATGTACTCATACAAGTAATGTGTGTGTGTGTGTGTGTGTGTGTGTGTGTATACACCCACAAATATATATGTATATATTCAATTCTAGGTAATATTGTTACTAGTAGAGGAGAAGGTTAGAGGATCTATATAAGCTATGGGGATCAGGAAAAGGTTCATTTAGAAGGTGACATTTGAATTGAGCTAGGGATTCTAAGAGGAAGAAATAAGGAGTCCACCTAGTTATAGGGAGGCAGGATTTTAAAAGGAGGGGAGAGACAGCCTGAGTAAATCAAGGAGATGAGGTTTTTAAAAAAAGTTGTATGTGAGAAACAGCAAGAAGGTAAGTGTGATTGGTTAGTAGGGTGCTTAAAGAAAAAATAAAAAGAAACATGGACTATGGGAGGGAAGGATCAACTGTAATTAGAAGTTTCAGGAAAGACTTTTTACACATCACCAGAAGAGTCTTGAAAGAAGAAAAGCTTTTACCTTTGAAGATTATATTGCTCTATGTAATCTATATCTGGAAATGGATCAGGTGAGGTCTATGGTTGTCCAGGAACCATAACATAGACTAATCCCCTCCCAGAATGGAGAAGCAAGAAGAGTAATAGAAAAATTACAGAGGAAACAGAGTTTGGGCACACTAAGCTAGGGAAACTCATCAACGTGTTGGAATGCGCCAGAGGAAGAAGGGGGTGTCAGAGGTAGAAGCCCTGTCCATAAGTGAATCAAGATCCAAGCTTACAGTCAAGGCCTACAATTCCCAATGCAACAGTTTAAGAGTCAGATAAAGAGCAAACTCCACAAATATGAATGCACCCGTCACATCCAAGACTATGGATGTGTGCACGATTTTAGCATTGCTATGTATTACCCAGTATGTTTTTGCTCATTCCCTATCACTATCCTCATTAGCCTCCAAGAGAACTGAGACAGTGGGCTTACTCACACTCCTGTCAGCTACAGCACCTTCCTCAGGGCCACCTTCACAAATCTCCATGCAGGCAAATATAATATCATAATAGGCCAGATCATAATGGGCCTTGAAAGCCAGGATGAAGATGTTGGAACTCTAAGGTGATTACATAAAAGGAATTTTCTTAATAAGAGAATTGACAAGGTGTAAATTGGTTTTACAACCTAGAATATCTGTGTTTTGCCTTTATTCCATTGTCCAGTGAGGCTATGTATCTGGTTTCCTTTTGACGTAGTTTCTTTCTGTTTCTTTACATATAAAGAGGGGTGTTAAATCACTAATACCTGGTGTGTCTTCTTCCTTCTGAAATTCCTTACTGGAATTCATCATAAAGTCCAACTTAAGTTGTAAAACTTACTTGGAGTAGAGCAACACAGACAAGCAAAGACCATTAATTTAGAAGTTTTGTACTCAGCAGTTCATCTTTGTAGAAAGCAATTTTTTAAATGCCTTGATAGGTTTCTGGTATGAATTCATTTTCCTATCTTCTTGTTGAGAAGCTCATCTCCTGAGAGATATTAAATACTGATTCGTCCAGGAAGGAACTGAGTCATTCCACACTTGCAGCAAATTGCCTGGGATTGAATTTTTTCCCTAGCTAATAATTTCCATCTCCAAAAAAAGTTCAGGAACTATAGATTTAAGCCTGGGCAGGTCAGAAAAATCAAGACATTGTTTAGCAAAAAAAAAGATTTGTTTCTCAGGGATGGAGCAAATTCCCTTGAGGGGCCTTGAGATCTGATTTTGGAAGGAAGGAAACAGAGAAGAAGGACATTTATTAAGCACTTACTCTGTGTGAAGCACTGGACTAAATCCTAAAAATACAAGTATTTTTTTAGTCATTTTCAGTCATGTCTGACTCTTTGTGACCCCCATTTGGGGTTTTCTTGGCAAAAAATATTGTAATGGTTTACCATTTCCTTCTCCAGCTCATTTGGCAGATGAGGAAACTGAGTCAAACAGGGTTAAGTGACTTGCCCAGGGTCACATAGTTAGTAAGTGTCTGAGGCCAGATTTATATTTAGAAAGCTGAGTCTCCCTGACTCCAGGCCCAGCATGCTATCCACTGAACCACATAGCTGTCCAAAGATACAAAAGAAATAATACCTGATCTTGAGGAATATACATTCTAATGGGGGAAGGAAGAAAGATTATTACCCAAGGTTGCCTAGTGTTCCTTCTCCAGTAAGTTGCCCTCTGAATTGCCCACAGATTTCTTACAACTCAAAATTGTAAAATATAGTCTTGTTAACCTAGAGAATCCATGCCAAGACCTACTTATCTTCAATCTAGCCCTTTCCAGATCTACAAGATGATCTTTGTCATCAAATACTCTTCTAAGAAGGCATCCCGGCTGTATTGAAGTCAAGAATGGCTCTCTTTTGGAGTACACAAGCAATGGAGAAATGCTTGATCATTACATATGTTGGCTGTTTGGAGCCAAAATGGTCAATAATTGGACAAGAACCCAAGACAGTCATGCACTTTTTCCCACTAAGGTATTTTTCCCTGGCAGTGAATGAGGGTGACAAGACCTATCTTTGTCCAAGATAATTGTGACTGATATAGGAGCATATGTGTAAATAGAGATTGGGTGTGTCCCCATGTGCTAACAAACCCAGGTCACCTTCTAGACATGTCATTATATATGATCTACACTAACATTAAGAGTTTCCATGTTGGAAACCAGACTGTTACTGCAATAATGCATCTCTGGAATGAATCCAAAGATTCAGGCTACATGCAAGCTGGAATAGGGATCACCCAAGCAATAAATTTCTAGTGCTATTGAAGACAGATTCTGCCATGAGCAAGGGCTATTCCCAGTCACGTTTTAGATATATATGGCATAATAAGACAGAACTTATTTTATCTCTTGAGAAATGCTTTCTACTTAGTCATTGGCCTGAGGATTAGAATTGGTACATAAAGAAATTGAATCCAGAATCTAGAAGAGTGTCTGGTACATAGTAATAAATGCTTGTTAGTTGCTTGAACCCTTGATCTCTTCTGCTTGCTCCTCCATAAATTAAATTGTACCCAAGGCCCATCCAATACTATCTTTACTAGAAGTTCATGGAATTTAATAATATACTTGGGAATATCAAACTGTATGGGAAGCAGAGAGCATCTTTCAACCTAAGATCAAGTGTATATTCATAAGGAGATTCACCATTATAAAAATGATGGAGTAGCTCTAGGATAAAGGCAGATTTGTCACAGACATATACCCCTCAATGTGGAAATATTGAGATGTTGATGCACTTTTGGTGGAGTTGTGAACTGGTTCAAACATTATGTAGAGCAACCTGGAACTACATGCAAAAGCCTAAAAAACCATGCATATGCCTTGATCCAGCAATACCACTACTAGGTCTGTATCCCAAAAGAGATTTTTAAAAGCAGTGGGGGGGAAGACCCTATATCCCTATATTTACAAAAATATTTAAAGCAGTTCTCTTCTGGTGGCAAAGAACTGGAAATTGAAGAGATACCCATCAATTGTGGAATGGCTGACAAGTTGTGATATATGATTGTGATGGAATACTATTGTCCTATAAGAAATGATGTGGTAGATACTCTCAGAAAAACCTGAAAAGACTTATATTAACTGATGCAAAGTGAAATGAGTAGAACCAGTGGAACATTGTACACATAACAGCAATATTGTATGATGATGAACTATGAATGACTTAGGCTATTCTCAGCGATACAACAATCCAAGACAACTCTGAAGGGCTTATGATGAAAAATGCTATCCACCCCCAAAGAAAGAAGTGATGGAGTCTGAATACAGATAGAAGCATACTTTTTTTATTTTATTTTTCTTGGGTTTTTTTTTGGTCTATGTTTTCTTTTACAACATGACTAATATGGAAATGGCTACATATGTATGACCCATATCAAACTGCCTGCCTTCTGAATGAGGGGAATGAGGAAAGGAGGGAGAGAATTTGGAATTCAATTTTTAAAACAAATGTTAAAATTTGTTTTTACGTGTAATAGGGGAAAAATAAACACAAATAAAAAAAGTAAAACAAAACAAATATATACCCCTCAATACCTAGGTCATAGAAATTCAAGAAGAGTTAGTGCAGTCTATGTCTTTTGCTACAGTTTCTGGTATGCATGTACTTACTGTCTCAATATAGTATTAAAGATAACATGTCTAATTCCACCGCCAGTAGTAATGGCAGGTTCATTCCCTCACATGGTAGTCCCTCAAATGATTCACATAATAAATCCAAATTCTTTCTCTATGCATTGAAGGGGAGAGGGAAGGAATGCTACATGTTAGTTGAAATATTACAGAAAAAATTCTTCAATGAATAAAGTCAAATTACATTATGTTTATAAGAATGGCTTGAATTTGGCATCAAATGAGTGTTCTATAAACTTAATCTGAAAAATTTCAAAAAAAATTAAAAGAACTAGAGCTGGTTGTCTTTTTCCTATTCACATATAATTCACAACACAGCACCTCAACCTCTGTGGATACAGGGTCTGGGTTCAGTCTTGAGGAAATCTCAAAAATCATTCTTTCGTTCATTATGCCCCCTACTCAGGTTTTCCTGGGAACTTCATTATTCAATTCATATGTTCCAACCCACCATTTTCTCTTAAATTTTCCAAATATAATTCATGTCTATGACTCTAAAAATAGAAGTAAGAGAGCTCCATTGTCAATCCATACAAGCATTCAAGCTAACAAAAGTTTGAGCCTACATTTCACCTTAGAAAGAATGAAAAACATAAAGGACTCACAGTAACATGAACAATCAAAATAGATTCTCCTTTTCTTTCTACTTATTCTTTTTTTTTTTTGCTTTTTGGGGGGCAGTTGGAGTTAAGTGACTTGCCCAAGGTCACATGGCTAGTTTTTGTGTCAAGTGTCTGAAGCTGGATTTGAACTCAGGTCCTCCTGACTCCAGGACCAGTGCTCTATTCAATGCACCACCTAGCCACCCCTCTTTCTGCTTATTCTTATATTCTCCCAAAGGACTTATATGGTCCTCTGATCTCATCAATTGCCCTGCAATTTGGACTCACCTTAAAGGGAAAAAGCATTTGACAACTACTAAAAGTCCATCCCTCCCCCATCATCTGAACAATCTGACTAATTTGCCAGAAGAGTGGAAGCTATAAGATTCCACTTCTTTTCCCCAAGAATCTGAGTCTAGGAGTTTGGAACTATTCAAAACTTACTCCCACCTTCCTTGTAGGATCAAAGGATTAGACCTAGAAGCAGAAGCATAACTGGAGGTGGCTTTTACAGGCTCATAAGAGCCAGTTGTTAAATATTCTGGAATATTGTGGACCAGTTACTAAAAACAGTCAATATCCAGTTCAATCAGATCCTACACTGCTAATACATGTTGCTTTAAAAGGATGTGTCAGCCACAACAGAGTGTACTTTCAACATACTACTGTCTACTTCAAATGATTGTGACCTTAAAAATGAATATTTGAAAGTGAACTTAATTGCATTTTGTTCTGAGAAGGCTAATGGGAAAGAAATCTGGAGGAGCTACAAAGTTGTTAGAAAATTTTCCTAAAATCATCTTTTGGCATTGTTAAAATCATTGATTGCAATTTTCACTTGATGATTCAATATCTGAAATAAAATAAGTTAATCGTTTTTGATAAAATGTATTCCATTTATCATCAATCTGGCAAAAATTAATCTGAGCCAGAAACTATAGCTAAATAGCACGAAATTGAAATGACTAAAATTAGTCAATTACTGGGACTGAGATGAGGAAGATGTGACTTCTGAGCTGCTACTTCTGTATAGCATGCATATATGACATTATATATGCATTTTCTCCTCTTTCTGGTTTAGCAAAGAGATAAGCTAACATTAATTTCTTACAACTTTAATGATTGGTATTCTTGAAGACTTTTCATTACTTTCAACATGGCAATCAAGATCAACTAACACTCAGAAAGTGTAAAATTTAATCAACTGCACCATAAGAGCCTAGAAAAATTTAAAGATTGGTACTGAAAAGCATAATTATCCAATCAGATATTTGACTCAATCAGATAAGTTTAAAAACATTCCACTCAGTAAAATACTAAATATAAAGCTCTTTGTAGGAATACTTTACTAGTATAATGGAACTTGCCTGGGCCTGCACAGATCAAATAACATGGAGGTTCCCTGCATCCCCTACCATGCAGGTTGAGGTTATTTTGAAGTAAATGTTCCTTGATAAAAGCTAATCTGATTTTTTGTGGTTAAATGGAACTGGGGTGAAAAGGATCTGCTCCCCCCTAAAAATGAGGGAACACCATGAGGGTTGATAGAGCCTTATGTAGAGGCTTATAGATGTAGCCTCCCTGCATAGAATTTACATACCCCCCAACTCCTGTAAAAGTACTGGAGTCTGGGGGAGGGGTGAAAGGTGATTTACCTGGCCTTCAGGAAGTGGGGACTAGGATAGCAAGTATTGTATGTGGGACTTTGGGATAAAATTAGACCTTTTTTGTTTGCAGAGACCCCTAAAGATATTTTCTACTCAGGACTTTTGATTTTTATGATAGACCAATGGAATCAAACTCAACAAGGGAACCACTAAACTGTACATAAGTATCCCTATAGGCCCCACATTGCCTTTAAAAATGACATAATAGCATTTTTTGTATTCTTTTGGGTTTTATTTATTTCTTAAATATTTAACAATTATATTTTAAGCTGATTTGGACCCATTCATGGTGATGCAGGCTGAAATGTGACCTACAATGTTATGTATCTTTAACTTTTACCCTAGACAACAAGACCCTAGAGAAATTTGGCAATTTTTTTTAGGTTAAAAATGTCCACACATTTTTTCCTTAGTGTGTTTCCCCCTCACAAGTTAGTCCCATTGGTGTGATTTTGCAAACTTTTAATTTGTGGAATACTTTACTGTTAAATACTAATATTTTTGTATTATTGAATTCTGAATAAGTATGGATATACTGATACATTTTGTATTACTATCTTGTATAAGTAGTCATTAAGTTTAATGTGAGAAATCTAGAATCTATAGATTGCTACCATCTAGGAGCAATGTTCAAATTGTTCTTTTCCATTTGAATAGTCCTAGATTACTTGTCTCTTTGTAAAAAGCAAAATATCTTAGAACTTAGGGTAAGAATGCTCATGCTTAAAATTCATAAGCAGTTGAAATTCTTTGCTTCTTTTCTCACTGATCTTATTTTCTTCTTGTCCTGAGTTTACAATTCCATTTGGTTTACTCTGGCAGTAGCAAGGATCCATGGGGGTTGGGGAAGGGATTTCGGGTGCCCTTCAGGATAAAGGACCCAAAGAAAATTTCCTGGACCTCTTAAGGGATTGCCAATGCTAGAAGAACCCCTAAAGAATTTTGGTGTGCCCTGTGTAAAAAATGACTTTTTTTGAGCAAACTTCAAGTAGATGGACTTGTCCACTAAGAGAATCATTGGAAGCATTTCTATCCAGTACAGTTTTCTCTTTTGAGGAAAATGTTAATGCCTAGTCAAGTCCAGGTCCCAAATCCCTGTGAGGAAAACTCCATGTATTCTGGAATGCCCAACGTGGACAAGGAGAAAGAAACCAGTGTCCTTAGTCTTTGTATTTTCTTTTGATTGTGGGTTGGGAAAGGGCCTGTTAGTCTAAAACTAAGTAACCAGAGATACTTATATAAACTTTGAAATGTTTCTTATTTTGTTGTATCTGCCAAATTTTTTATTTGGGGATAATTGTAGTTTTCATTTGTACACACGGGATTACATATCATCCTGCAACATTAGGAGTTCTTAGACTTTACTGTAGGACACTGGGAAAGCAGATGAAAAGTCGTTGCTTATTCCTCCCCAGAGACCACAAAGAATTGGCCTGAATTTGGGATGAGAATTATTTGAAAAAAAATGTACCCCTGCCTATTTGCCATGGACAGAAAGTTTCAAGTAGGGAGAAATGTTGGTGGGAGATGCAAGGAGCCTCCACGTTACGCAATCTCAGCATTGCCAAGCAAACTGTTACAATAGAAAATATAATGTGAATTATAAAGTTATACTTCAAAAACAACAAAAATATAAAGACAAGGAAGGAGAGAATTCACAATAAACTTCAGGTAACTATTTTGGATTGCGAAAGAGGGAGAAATTTAATGTTCAACAAAATCTCATAAAATAACTCATTGGAGACTGAAAAAAAAAGACACATGATCGGCACAATCTTATTATAGTTATTCAGTTGTTTTCACTTGTGTCTGACTCTTTCATAATCCCATTTGGGGTTTTCTTGGCAAAGAGACTGGAATGGTTTGCCATTTACTTAGTCTAATATGATAGAAACAACAATTTTTAGTCATTTTGATTTACTAGGACCATCTACCTGGCCTTATGAAGAACTAAATTGACCATGAATAGCTAATGATATTTAATTTTAAGTGAAATTATTATTTCATGTATACACTAAATATTCAACTTAATATATTCAGTATAAATACCAAATATTTAAAATGTTATTTAAGTGAAATTTTAAAACATAAAATTGATTTGAAAAATTAAGAGGATTTTGTAGATAATAATGTAGGATTCAACAGTGTTCCATCATGCAATTATTTTTCTTTGAAGCCAAAAAGAAAGTTAGTATTATTAACATTAGGGACTCTTATCAATAATTATCAGAAAAAGCTGGCAATTCAAAGACAATACTATAAGCCTTTCCCTTCAGGAAATCTGTCCATGTCTATATGGCCTGCAAATATTCTAGACTCACTTGTATTGCATTTGCTTTTTTTTTTTTTTTGGAAGGGGGAGGGCAGGGCAATTGGAGTTAAGTAACTTGCCCAAGGTCACATGGCTACTAAGTGTTAAGTGTCTGAGGTTGGATTTGAACTCAGGTCCTCCTGATTCTAGGGCCAGTACTCTATTCACTGCGCCACCTAGCTACCTCAACTTGTATTGCATTTGGCCAAAACTTGAACCTCAAGGTCATTAAGGGCTACTAAAAGACAGAATTTTTTTCCAGTTTATAATATAAGCTCTTGAGTTACCACTGGGCTAATAGCAGAGAGACATTTTATTGTTCATGGTTGAAAATATTAACATTTTATCCATGTCCACAATAATAAATTGATCCAGAAGGTCAACAAGGACATTGTTAATAAACTGCTGAAAGGTAGCTGGGTTGTGGGTCATTCCAAATGGCAAAATCCAGTTTTTATAATGCATCTGATTCAAGTATAATTATCTTCCAGTCATCTCTCTCACCTCATCTCTCTCATAATTCTCACAAGACCTTGATTCCTACCAGACTGTCTCTGATGACAGCTGAAGAAAAAAACTACATGACCCACATCCTATTCAAGATGGAGAGGATCTTATCACAATCATCACAATCCAAATACTATCACAGTCTCCTTCACATTAGCTATTCCCAAAACTGTTTGTGTTCTGTCATCATCTATTTACCATCTACAGAGAATGGCATAAGAATACACCATCTCTCCATCATATTGTCCATCAAGGCTACCATACACTTTGAAATTCTTTGGAAGAAGGGCACTCCTCATTTTCTCACAAAGCTCCAGATAATATGCTCTCTTCCTAATGCCCCCAGAGTCTAGCAGAATCTTTTTTATTTTTTTTATGTTTTTGCCTTTTGGAGGAGGGGAGGTAGGGCAATTGGGGTTAAGTGACTTGTCCAAGGTCACACAGCTAGTTTTTTGGGGTTATGTGCCTGAGGCTGGATTTGAAGACAGGTCCTCCTGGTTCAAGGGCCAGTGCTCTGTTCACTACACCACCTAGCCACCCCAGTGAATATTTTTCTATTTTTTTCCTTCCCAGTGCCCTAAAATATTCCTACTGCAAGACTAAACATGGTAAGAGAATTCCTTGTTCCCCACGAGGTCCTCTTCTGATTTCTAGAGTTTTCCCCTTCTCCGAAGAATTCTCTCCTCCTTTCCCACTGCATTGCTTTCCTTGTGTCTGTACTAACTGCTTGTACCTGGGATCTGCCTGAAGAACTAGACCATTGGGTTCAGATCCCCACTTCTAAAACCAAGTCGTTATCTTTTTAGATACTCTCATAGTGCAGTGACTAGGAGTTCTTATTGATTCCCAAATTCATGAGTGCTGACACTGCCCCTGTCTATTCTTTGAATTCTCAGGGAAAAAAAATACTGCCATTCATTCTCTATGCCTCCAACTTATCACTGGATTATATGACCTGGTCATTTAGCCTTGCTAAGTGCAGGGTCCTGTGGTCAGTCAGTCAACAAACATTTAAGTGTTTACTATATATGTGCCAGGCCCTGTGTTAAACACTGGAAGTACAAAGAAAGGCAAGAAATAGTCCCTGCCCTCAAGAAGCTCCCAGTCTAATGGTGTAGACCAGGAGTAGGGAATCCTTTTATTAAGAGTTCTGTGAAGTTTGGATTCAGTCAAAGGGTTGCACTTGAGGACCTAGAGGGCCACATGTGGCCTCAAGGCAGCAAGTTTCCAAACTGTGGTGTAGACAATATCTTTTGTACAGAAAGGATATATACAGGATGAAATGACAATAATCAACAGAGGAAAGGGACCAGTTAAGAAGGATCTGGAAAGACTTCTTATAACAGGTGGGACCTGAAGAAAGCCATGAAGGCTAAGACATGGAGATAAAGAGAGAAAGAATTCCAGGCATGGGGGACAGCCAGTGAAAATGAATGGAGTTGGGACTGGGAGTGTGGTGTGTGAGAAATAGCAAAGAGGCCAGTATTACTGAATCAGAGAGTTCTTACAGGTTGGAGAGATCCGTAAGGTGTAAAATACCAAAAAAGTAGTGAGAACACCAGGTTATGAGAGATACCAGGGTATGGCATGAGAAGACAGGAAATGTAGCCAGGTAAAGAAAGAGTTGATTCTTCCTGTGATCCCTGGAAAACAGGCAGGTCCCTAGAATTGACACTAACAGGAGGAAGCCTGCTGTGGCATGAGTGGTCACAATCAGTTCTCACCATGGCACTATTGGAGTGATTACTGCCTGCACTTCTGTGTCTGCTCTCCCAACCTGTTTACTTCCTACTCTAGTCTTTCCAGAATAAATGGCAGCAATAAACTTGACCCCATCAATCCTGGTGTATCTATTGTAGTCGCTCATTGTACAGGCAACAGACCCCAGTGGTAGATGGGAATGATGCAGGCAATAGGCTCCACAGTGAAATGGGTCTCTGAGGCTAACTCTGAAGGATGCATCATTGTTGTTGTACAGTCATTCAGCTGTGTCTGACTTCACATGACCTCATGAACTTTGTCCAGGGGGTTTTCTTGGCAAGGATACTGGGGTGATCTGCCATTTCCTTCTCCAGTGTGGCCCCATTTTACAGATGAGGAATTGAGGCAAATAGTAGTTATGTGGCTCACCCAGAGTCACACAGCTAGTGTCCAAGGCCAAATTTGAACTCAGATCTTCCTTACTCCAGGCCAAGTACTCTAGTCGACTGTACCACCTAGTCTCATTTTGGAACTACTCCACATCATGGTTTCAAAGCAGCATAGGACCATGAATTCCCAAGGAATCATAGACATACTTAAGAGCTCTTCTTTGCCTTTTTCAGAGGTACAGCAGCTATAATGACATGTACTAACACAGGCAAAACAGGACGAGAAAGCCCCAGCCCACCACAGACGAGCCTCTGTGAAACTTTCAGAGCCTCATTCATAATCCATTTCCCCCATCTCACAACACAGCATCACACCAGAGTCAAGGTGAGAAAAAATGTTTATTCTCTTATTATATTAATAACCAATTTTACATACAGAACCCAAAGATCCTCTTTTTGCTCACTCATTCAAAGCCCAGTCTCTCAAGGACATTTCTGACCCTATTCCCAAAATTCACCCCACCCAGATCATCTTATCTAGGTGAAATTCTTACTGTAAAATCCCACCATTTTTCAACTCAAATAGAACTGGGTGAAGAATAGATTCTTTTGTATAGGTTGCTGGCAGTAAAATGATCTAGGGAGTACTGGCATGATCAAGGTCTCATCCCCCAGTCCCTCATTAGAAAAACCCACCTCTCATTATAATATACATTGTCTCATCAATTGTTAATCAATCAAAATTGATTTTCACCCTCAGGGATGCCTCCTTTTCCAAAGGTATTTAAAATTTTCAGTGAGCTCCATATGGGGTCTTTGGTTATCAAGAGAAAGCATTGACCTCAATTTATTATTTGCTAGCCTAATTAATAAATTATTAATTACCCAGAAATTGTCTCAGACTTTTCCCTCATCTCAAAGGCCTAGACCAATCTGACCAGGTTGTACAAGCACTGAAAGCAGTATAAAACTGGTTCAACATCACCTCAGCTAGACTGCCTGTGGCTATAAAGATGCTCATCCTGAAGTTCCAATAGTGGCCTCTCTTATCTCCAATAGAGTAGAGTGTAAAATAGATTTGAAGTCAAGGAACTCGGATGTGAACTTAAATTCTGCCTACTTTCTTTGAGACCTTGGATGAGTCACTCTCTGGGCCTCAACTGGCTCATCTGTAAAACAAAAGACTTGAACTGACTCCTAAGATCCTTTCCAACATTAAATCTATATCACTATGGTCCTATTCTATAACCTATGACTAATTGCCTAACATTACACTCTGTTCTAAAACTATGAGCCCTAGATGAGCTCCTTCCAGGGATCCATTGCTAATACCCCTTCCTTATCTCCAGGAAAGAGCCCCAACTGGGTTCCTCAACATCATACTTATTCCTAACATAATACAGATGCTCTGATTAGATCTCATTTGGCAGAGAATAAACTGGTTGTTTATTCATTAATGAAGAGTTGTCATTTAATCAAGAAGCCAGGAATGGTTAAATTTAAGAAGTATATATTTGGAATCAATTTAGTAGCAGTCTAATTGACATGGACAAAGATGTTATATATTTTTTTTAATTATCAATTTTCTTCTTGGTAAACTTTAAATAATGGATTAGCAGGAGACCTATAGACAGAGCTATAGGTTTACTCATGCAATAAAATTAATCTACCATGGCTTTTTAATCTTGTGTGAGGGCAGTAAAAAGGAGGTATTTACTGTTCCACATGCTAGGTGAACTCTGAACTGTGTCACATGACCTGGTAAGAGGACCAAAATCCAAACTGACTGCTGTCATTCAGAGATTCAGTCAAAATAATTATATTCATCTTTAAAAATCACTAAACTATGTTAAGTCTATATATTTCTCTGTGTCAGTACAGGTAATACAAATACAAATACAAGCACAAAAAATTACATGGATAATCCCAGAGAGAAAAAACAATCTCTTTCATTAATTGTGTACTTTTGTGGGTTTTTTATAGAAATGAAGTTTGCTTAGACTTTAATTATCAAAGTAATGGCCAGAAATCTGAACTCTGCTATGCAAGTTTTCTGAGTTTAAATCAAAAACCATGAAAGTACATTTGTGTAAAATTATTCACAAGAGTATAAAAGAATTAATCCATATTTGAAAAATATTTAATAACCTTAAAATAAAGTATATTTGAAGATTAATTATTAGAATATTTATTTTTCTATATAACCATAAAACATTGAATAAAAATGAATTATTATTACCCAGTACACAAAAAGTATCAATAATTCCATGGAGGGGAGGTGGAAGGTGTCAGTCAATAATTGAATTGATTTGTGGAAAATATACAAACTGGAGAAATTGGCACCAAGGGTAGGAAGGCGGTTTAGTGCATATATTTTTATGCATGTAGGGAGCCTAGTGCACCAGCCGTTTTGGTGTAACAATTGACCAGCATTAAAGGAGCAGATAGTAGTCTGAGCAGGTACTCAGAAATCTGAGGGCTTATCACAGGAGCTAGTGCTGATTTTCAGATCCTAGTGCTTCCCTGACTAGTGATTGAAGATTAAAGAGCAGTGGTAAGGTACTGAGGCAAATTCTTTATTTACAAAATACCTGAATGGCAAGTTTTGGAATGCCTTGGAGCTGGAGTGTGCTAGTAAACATTTAACAACAGGTTCTCAAGAAAATATACTTACTTTTAAGTTTAACATGCATTAATATTTTCTCCACCACTTTCTTAAATCCAGAGAATAAACAAAACATAAATCCAGGGCTGTTTTGTTGGGTTTGCCTGTCTATGAGATCTAAATGCTTACAATGAAATTTAACAATCAAGAGCCTGTTCACACTGACTCTAGCACACCTTTGGATCTGTATGTGTACAGTAGAATAACAAATGCTTGGGGGGCTGGGGGTTTATGAGATTTAGAACTCAGGACATGTGTGAAAATAGCATTACTAAAAGTGATAATATGTATTGAAGGGTTTCAAAGAAAATATGAGAACATGGGCCCTGCCCACACATTGCTTAGCATCTGCTTGAGTACAGAAAAGTAAAACATGTTACAGTTACATAAAAAAGTTACATGTTGCAGTTAAGAGTAAAAGTCTGTGATACCAATCATAGTCTCTGGCAGAGAGACTGAGGCTGATAAATTTGTTCAGCTCTGCCTCACTTAAATCTAATTCACCACAAGTCAAGACATCTCTCCATGGAGTCACTGGTCTTCTTCAAAAACAAAGGACAACAACAACGTAATCTGAACCACTCCCATTCCAGCTTGATGGCCAAGGTGCCACTTGAGATATAGCAAATGGATATTGATTTATTTTTATTTCACTAAAAACATGATAAATCTTCTAACAACATAGATTTAATAACCCCCTTTCAAAAAAAAAAGAAAAGAAAAACAAAAGTGATTTTAACCCAGTGCTCCTAAGGCCTTGGAGTATTCCTATTTCTGATTTAGTGTGAACTCCTTATGTATAAACTCCCTCCATCAATGCACGTCAGCATCTCCTCTCTAACTTCTGTCTTACAGAGTTACCTGGTACTGTGAAAGGTTAAGTGATGTCCTTATGGTCATATAGTTAGCATGTGGCCGAGGTAAGGCACTTCAATCTTCTACAAACCTTCAGTGGCTCTCTACTGCCTAAAGCAATGTCCTAGTTTTCAAGGCTTTCCATAATCTGGACCCATCCTACGTAGCCAATTTATTTTTGATTACTTTCTTATGCACATCCTCTGCTCCAAGCATTCCAATCATCTTGCTGTCCCTTAAAGAACATTAGATTCATTCTTTCCTCTGTAATTTTGCTTATACTGTTCCCCTGGCCCAGAATACCCTTTTCTTCATCCTTAACAACTAGACTATAT
This sequence comes from Pseudocheirus occidentalis, assembly GCA_028646575.1. NCBI lineage: Eukaryota > Metazoa > Chordata > Mammalia > Diprotodontia > Pseudocheiridae > Pseudocheirus > Pseudocheirus occidentalis. The sequence goes on along the minus strand of CM053601.1, from coordinate 31,609,626 downwards.
GCAACTTTGAGACTCCGCTCATTATTAAACTACTTTGTGAATGAAGCCTTTCCCAAATGCCCCAAAGCAAACGGAACTTTTATGGCATCTGAAGTCTGATTGAACTATTTAGGTGGCTGTTTATATATGATCCTATATATTTATTTGTTTCACACATTAATTTGGTCTTTTTAACTACAATGTGAAGTCATAAAATCATAGAATCTCCATTCTGGAAGATACCTGAAAAATCAGTCAACCCACTTGTCTAATCCAAGAATTCCTTCTGTGTCTCCACCAGCAAATAATTTTTTAGCCTCTGCTTGAACTCCATTGATGGGGAATCTTTCACCTCGAGAAGCACTTACTCAATTTTTTTAGAGTGCTCTAATTGTGCTCCTCTCCTTTGGAATTCTGCTTCTGTAGCAAACTGATCCAGATACTGTGCCCTATCTGGACTTTGTCTGCTATTTGTGAGTGAGCATTCTGACCTGGCAAAACACCGAGAGCCCCCTTATTGGGTTGTGCTGAGTCCATCTATACAAAGAGTACCTTACAGCTTCTCAAACCTACCACATTATCTATCCTTCAAGGCTTCTCTAATACCTCATATCTACTTCAACTATCGAAGATCTTCCTTATGATCTTTAACATTTGTAAGGTGACGATAATGTCTAAACTATCCAGTTATCCACCTGTTGACCCATAATGCCAATATTTAACTAACCACCAGAAAGCTGTGGATCGATTGATCGAACAATTTAGTGAACTCCAGCAACATATATTAGCAATTTTTTTTAAAAAAGCATTAACCACAGCAGCAAATTAACAAAGGGATGCACAGATAAAGCTATATTAAAATGACAATTATAAAACAGTTGATGGATTGGTAGATTAAAGAGATCCACTTCTGCCCCATACTAGCTATATGACCATGGACAATTAACTTTTCACAACCCCAAGTATGGGAGGGGAAGGGGTGTTAGGGCATCTCCATCATCTTTATTTATATTTGGCCACTCGACCCAGATGGCTCAAGGGGAGAAAGTGAGCCTAGTGGCTTTGCACAGCCCTCCCTCATTTAAATCCAATTAAACTTGCAAGTCACTGCATCACCTTTCTGACATCATGGTCTTCTTAAAGAACAATGACAATCTCTCTAGAACTAGAAGTTAGAGAGCAGCTGTTGACATGCATTGATAGAAGGAGCATCCACATTTGGTATTCTCCAGACTAAGTCACAACTCATGATTCCCCCCCCCCACCAAATCTTTGGACCACCATGCCTGGGTCTGATCCTAGAGGTTGGTACCCAAATAATTATTTTCTTTCTTTTGTTTTCTATAGTGTTATACCTCTATAGTGGAGCTTACTTTGAGGAAATCTTCCAAATAAGGCATCAGCCTGTAGACAGTGCCAAAGTTTCACCAAATACATGGAAAAAGATCTGCATCTCACATACAAGTATTCAATGTGATAAATGCATATCAGTAAGACAGCCATTAGTTTACCTTATAAAAAAATTCTGAAGATATCAAATTCTCACAGAACCCCATAAACAATTAACAAAAACACATAAAGTACTTACAATCATTCTAACATTCCAGCAAATCCCTCCTGAGCCTTAGATACCCTCTAAGACAGCAGTTCTCAACCTGTGGGCTGCGACCCCTTTGAGGGGTTGAACGACCCTTTCATAGGGGTCACCTAAGATCATCAGAAAACACATATTTCCAATGGTCTTAGGAACCAAGACACTACTCCTTTAGCCATCTTTAGGTGAGTCCACCCATATGCAGATGCCCAAATACGAATATTAAAGGATCGTGGCATTAGGAAGGTTGAGAACCACTGCTCTAAAAGCTTGGATTCCTTTGGAATGGAAACACTTTTTAGAGAGCTGCTAAACAACCATACTCTTTCCCACTGAACCTGTCTTATCTGAATAACAGCAAAAGGTAGCAAGGGATCCAGATCCTGTGATGTGGTTTTAGTCTTTTACTTGCTTCAGGGATGTGGGTAACTTCATCTTCCTTTAAGGCTAGATTCTGTCCAGTAGCTATATGGAAAATCCTTCTCTTTCCAGGGTCTAATACTAAAATTAGATACTAATTAGATACTAATACTAAAATACTAATACTAAAACTTCCAAAATGAGAAGTTTGAGGCAACTACAGAACAGTCTTCACTAAGACAACCTCCAGTGTTGTCTAGGAGGCTAGATTCTAGGGTCACTCTTCTTAAGGAAGGGTACCCTACTTCTATATATTGGCAGATGGGATGTTTTACTAAGTGGTAAAGTAGGGAGAAGTCCACCCTAAGCATGTGAAAACATGGGTAGATGAGAACATTTTGTTCCAGTGGCCATGAAGGTGACTGATGTAGGCGCTGTGGAACACTTAGAACTTGGCCAGATAGCTAAGATGCCAAGGCCATCTACTACATCCTGCTGGTCCACTGCCCCCGTGGACTACTCTTGTCTTGTCATTGGACTTCAATGACTCTCCAAGAGTAAGCTGATAACTTTGTGCAACTCTGCCTCACTTACACGTAATTCATGCACAAGTTAAGATGAACAACAACATCACCCCCACCTCTATACAGGTCAGGTTTCATGAACATTATTCATAAGCTACCTTCTTAGTAGCTTGTTGAAAGCCAAAATATTTGATTCAGCACTCAGATTATGTGGGGAGCCAAGGAGGCCTGATCCAGGACTCAGATAAAAATCTTGACAATGTGCTCAAAATGGGACTTTTTGAGATGCAGCTTTTTGTTAAGCTTGCTCCTGGGTCCTTGGAAATGGATACTTATACTTTATACTTAAAAGGATGTCATTTGAGTTTTAAGATCAAAGGCTCTATCCCAGGACTTTAAGCACCTAGATAACAAATCCTTATTTAATTATCCATTCAGTGTTACTTCCAGGATAACAGAATAAGATAATGATAAGAAAACTTGAGTTGTTTTCCTTTGTCTCATTTGCTTTATAAAAACCTAAGAATCAATAAAGGGAGTTCAGAGTTCTTCCGTGAACTACCCACATGGCCTGGTCATTTCTTATTCACGTCTCCAATCATGCTTAGTGCTGGATGCTGAGCAGAACATGACAGTAGCTTAGCATAGGTCCTGGCCCATAGTAATAACTTGACTCTGAGGACACATGGGGTTTTTTTATGCTATATGCTTCTGCAAGTAGTCTATAATTTCCCTGGCTATTGCCTTCTCTTAGACTGAAAAAGTCCATTCTTAGGAATTGCTCTTATCCCTAAGGCTATCCATAAGTAGTTTGGGTTTAGAAAAGAGACTGCATAAATACATGGACTTCCCCCTTCTCACCTCCTGATGTCCTCCTTCTCCTAACAAATCAATTCAGATTCCCCAACGCTGCATGCTGATCATTCTTCCAAACAGGGAAAAGGCAATCAGGCATAAAGGTTAACACCAATCTGACCTGCTCCTTTACAGTCTACACAGAAAAGCTGCTCTTATGACAAAACACATTTCCCTGAGTCTCATTCAGCCAACCATCTTGGGAGCAGGCCCAGTTAATGAAAACCTACTGGGATTTGTTTTCCCAAAGCTCTTGTTCATACTGCATGAGAGAGATTTGCCCAAATAGGTCAGGGAACTCTTCCCTCATCAGCACCTTCACCTTTCCTTACTGGTTTATAAAGATTTATATAGAAATGATATGAAGTATCAAATGAGAACAAAAAGCCCAGAGGTAGCAATAGCAATTGTCTTTGGCAATGGTGCTATCCATGAGATGATGAGAGCCTAGAATATTTTGGTGACTATGGGAATGAAGAGTCAAAGACATATGTGAGAAACTTTTTTTGGAGAGGGAAGGCAAGGCAATTGGGGCTACGTGACTTGCCCAAGGTCACACAGCTAGTATGTGTGTCAAGTGTGTGAATCAGGGTTTGAACTCAGAGCCTCCTGACTCCAGGGCAGGTACTCTACTCACTGTGCCACCTAGCTTCCCCGGAGAAACATTTTAAATGAAGAAACAATAACCCTTGGCAGTCAATCAATAAGGAAAGAAGAAGAAACAAGATTACATTAACATGTAGTGAGTAATTAGACTTTTTTCCAAATAAGAATAGCATTGAGATCATTCAACACCTTATTATGCTGGTTGATTATGGCAGCTAGGATGGCAAAGTGGATAGAGTACTGGACCTGGCTTCAGGAATACTCATCTTCTTGAGTTCAAATCTGGCCTCAGATACTTACTAGCTACATGATCCTGGGTAAGTCACTCAACCCTGCTTGCAAAATTATTATTTGCAAAATGATCTGGAGAAGGAAATGGCAAACCACTCCAGTATCAGTACCAAGAAAACCCCCAAGTCAGGTCACAAAGTCAGACGCAACTGAAAATGACTGAACAACAAAGCTATTTGACTACAGTGAAATTTTTCTATTTATAAAAAACAATTCAGAATTTAGCCAGCCTGACAACAATACAGTGCTTTCCACTGAACTGCTGTGTTTGACAAATGAAGAAATAATGAAAAAAAAATATGTTAACTAGTACAAATAAGATAGATTACTTTGCATAGCTGTTTCAGGATTCATTCAATTACAAAAAAATATTATAGAATTATGGAACCAGTATGAATCATTGATATCATTTAGTCCTGGTGTTATATGTGAGAAAACTGTGGTGCCAGAGAAGTAAAATAAGATATCCAGCACCACAGAATGAATATCAAAGCTTGAATTGAACTCAGGTCTCCAAGCTCCTAATTCCAGGGTTTTTCCATTAGAACCCAAACAAAATGTTCTAACATCTCTAACATGGCTCTTGTTTCACCCTTCATTCATTAGTCCAAAGAATAAAATTCACTAAGTAAGGAGCACTAATTCACAGATAATTTACAATTGCAAATTACATTAGCCTTAGAGTCCTATCCTTCTTTCTTGTTTAGATTCTGGTATAATTAACATAGCAACACTGACCTTTTGAGCTGATGAAACCTAAAACATTCATTTCAATACGCTGAATTTTAACAAGTACATAAAACCACTTACAACTACCAATTTCATTCAAAAAAATTAACTGTATCATGCTTAATATTTTTGGAATATAAATTGAAATTTATGTGGTTTTTTGAACTATGAATTAAAGCAAAAGTTGATTTCCTAGGTTATATATAATTTCTTAATGAATGCAAATGGGATTTTTCTTTTCATTCAGCAGTTTTAGCTTTTAAAACCAAGGAACATGAATACAAGTCATTCCCCAACTGATAAATGGTCAAAGGATATCAACAGTCAATTTTAAGAGGAAGATATGGAAGGTATCTAAAAGAATATGAAAAATTGCTCTAAATCACTACTGATTAGAGAAATGCAAGTCAAAACACCTTTGAGGTACCACATCTCACCAGTCAGATTGGTTAAGATGACAAAACAGGAGAATGACAAATACTGGAGAAGATGTGGAAAAATTGGAACACTAATTCGTTGTTGGTGGCATTGTGAACAGATTCAACCATTCTGGAGAACAATCTGGAACTATTCCCAAAGGGCTGTAAATAATTTCATATCCTTTGACCCAGCAACATCACTTCTAGGGTTGTACCCCAAAGAGATCATAGAAGTGAGAGGAAGACCTATATGTACAAAAATATTTCTAGCAGCTCTTTTTGTGGTGGCAAAGAATTGGAAATTAAGGGGATGCCCATCAATTGGGGAATGGCTAAACAAGTTGTGGTATACAAATGTAATGGAATACCATTGTGCTATAAGAAATGAGGAGCATATAGACTTCATATTTACCTGGAAAGGTTTATATGAACTGATGCTGAGTGAGAAGAGCAGAACCAGGAGAAATCTGTACACAATTACAGACACAACATATGTGTGATGACCAGCTTTGATAGACTGGACTCTTCTCCACAATGCAGGGTTATAAGATGACTCCAAAAGACTCATAATGGAGAGAGATGTCTACATTCAGAGAAAGAACTAGAAAGAATAGAGTGCGAAGGAAGATTGAAGCAAACTACTTGCTCTCTTTCTTTTTCTTATTTGGTTTTACTCCATCTTTCCCTTTGTTCATTCCATCTGTTACAATACTTTTTATAACCTGACTAATGTCTAATGTGAAAGTACTTATAGATCCTATATTTGATTGCATGCCGCCATGGCAGGGGGAGGGGAAAAAAAGGGAGGGAGAGAAAATTTGAAACTCAAGGGATTGTGGAACCGAATCTTGTAAACTAAAGGTAAATTAATAAAGACAAAAAAAATTTTAAAAACTGAGGAACAAGCAATAAATCAACAAGGCACATTAATTCTATATATGCATTCTGTATACTAATTGGGGTGGCCTAAGGAAAACAACAAATTGCCAAAAAGTATTATGGTTAAACTACAAAACTAAAAAAAAAAAAGAAAGAAATGCAGATATTTGGAATCATTTAGAAGGAGACAGTTACCAACTCATAAGGTAACATTTTTACAAGCCATCATATTCTTTGCTGCATATTACCTTCCAAACCCAGTGTTAGCTCTAAAATTAATTTTGAAATGTATTAACTACCATCACAAATCATTGCAAAGCCAAAAATTAAGTGAGAGCAAATATGCTGAAGGCATAATATTTAAACTATCATGTTCATTATTATCAACAGAACCTTACAAAAAAGAATCCTCTTTTAATAAAGGCAATTTCCTTTACTTTGTAAATTTCCTAATATATGTAGCATGGTCCTCAACATTTCTTCAACTTGAAAAGCTTACATTTTTTAAAGAAGTCTCCCTTTTAAAGGAAATGGAAATTTCCCATGGTTTAGGAATCCTTTCTTCAAAATCTAAAATGCTTCTCACACCACAGAACTGCTGTAATCTGAGTAAAATATGAACTCTAAAAAAAGAACTCCCATTTCACTATATAGGTCCCCAGTGAAGAGATGAGGTAAGCAATTTGGATGAGGAAGCCAAAACATAAAGGAGGAGGATTATCTGTCTTAATGTCTTCAAGACAGGAAGGAAGGAAAGTTAATTCACATTTTAGATGTGTAACTCTAGAATTAAATCTTGTCACAACCAGGCTCAATCCATTTTCTCAGCAGGTCTGGGTAGGCATAGCCTGAAGCCTTTATTTTTATGAAAGTGAATAAACCTATTTGTCAGAATATCACCTGGTTACCACATCTCACCAGTCAGACTGGCTAAGATGACAAACCAGGAAAATGACAAGTGCTGGAGAGG
>CM053601.1:31586361-31601920 GCA_028646575.1 Pseudocheirus occidentalis | reverse complement strand
CTATCATTCTTTTCGATGTTTGGCTTTTGTTTCTCTTTTCTCATTGTTCACTCCATTGGCTATAACACATATACAACCAGACGATTGTACAATGTGAAGGAGTTTGTAGATCCTATACATGACTGTATGCCACCATGAGGGGGGTCGGGTGGGGGATGGGGAGGAAAGGGAGAAAAATCTATAACTGAAGTGACTATGGAACAGAATCTTGTAACCTAAAAGTGAACAAACAAGTTAATAAAAAAAGAAAAAAAAAGAAAAAAAAAAGAATATCACCTGGTGAGTCTGGTTGGGATGCTACACTGTTATTTCCCCTACTAGATCTGACACTATATCATTCTTTTAATTTTTGTAGCCCTAGCTTCTAATACAGTGGCATGTTGAATTAAGTGACTTGCCCAAGGACACACTGCAAAGTCATAACTTAGATATTTAGTCATTTAGAATAATTAGCACATAGATACAGCTATCCAAAGTTTATCACTGTATTAGATTGCAAATCCCTTAAGGGAAGATACTATTGGTTTTTATCATATGCCCAGTTTTATGTTACATTGAACACAGCAGGCACTAAATAAACATTTCTTACTGAATTTGAAAATATTGATTTAATCCATTTCTTAGATTTCCTTTCCAAGCATTTGCTTTTGAAAGAATTTTTTCAGAAAAATGAGTTCCTATTGATTGTTGATGATTACTGATTACCTATGCTTTTCTTTTAAAAGGCACATAGGATAATCAGCTTAGTTTACAAAAAGAAGTTTTTGTATGAACAAACTTAATCTACCTTTTTTAGTAATTTATTTTATTAGGGCAAACTTAATGGCTTTAAGGTATGATTCTCATTAACTCTTTTCCATCTGTGACACCCACAGCTAAACTTTCATTTTCTTAATGATAAACACATCAGACTTCCTAGCTAGGGATTAAATAAAATTTTAACAAATGAAAATCTACCCTTAAAAGTTTTCCAATCCCCAAGCAATACACAATACAGAAAAATTCCAGTTCAAAACAAAATACTTTGGATAGTGTTGGGGTATGGAGACCCCCCAAAAGTATTGGGGTGTGGGGCAAAGTGGTCTGGAAAGAATTTAAGGACTCAACCCATCTTCAAGTCAAGTGGCAAAATTTTATTGTCATGTTATAAAGCAGGCTGAGCTACGCAGGGAACTTGCAGCACTGTGGAGGTTAAGCAAAAGCTTTATGGGGAAAGCTCAGAACAAGGTGTTCCAACTATACCAATTAGGTGGTTCAGGGCAGAATCAAAGAGTGGCCATTTCTTAAAGGAACATACAATTGCTATACCTTGGGCACAGACATCATACCCAGAATTCACTACTGGAAACCCGTGGAGTAGGGGTATTAAGGGGTGTGTTTTGCGGTGGGGGGGGAGTCTTCTACATCAATAGGCCACCTGCTGGTCATAGCCATTCTATTTGTTGCTAATATTCAAGACAGCCTCAGGAATTGACATCTGTGGATTTGACCTCTGGATTATATATGGTAACTGAAGAAATCAGTATAAACACATATTTTGATGGTCTTAGGAACAGAGACATCACTCCTCTGTTTGTCTCCAGGCAAGTCCACCCATAGCCCACATAGAGATGTGCCCACATATGGGTCCCACATTAGGAAGCTTGAGGACCACTGTTCTACAGGGTCACCTTGTTCCCGTAGCAGAAATGGATAGTTTTCCTCACTCATAGGTTACTGTCAGAGACACAGTCCTTGGCCAGGGTCCAATCACCCCATCAGATAGTGCTATGTTGTTTGGTAATAGAAAGTGTAGGTTTTGTCTTGGTTACTGGGCAACAATAAATATAAAGCTATGGGAAACTAACTAAAACGTTATATCCACTGATTGACAAAACAGTTTGAAAATCATCAGCAAATGTTTATTAAGCAACTATGTGTCAGACACTGTGCTAGGCAACAAAGTTAAAGACAAAAAATGAAATTATGTGAAAATGATTATTAATAACTAATATCTTGGAGATTCTGAGCTCCCTCTCTTCTTCCAAAGCCCTGACTTTAAGTTCAGTTTTTCTTCAGAAGGACATTACTAATAATGAGATTGCATTAATTCTATTTATCCAGGTCAGAACCCTCCTAAGCTTGCCAATAATTGAATCTAACATAGGGAAGGCTATTGGGATCTACTCAAGCTTGGGTGGAGGCATATTCTTTTGTCTAGATACCCGAAGTCTGGGAATGGTCTGGTATAACTGAGGACACTGGCCAAGTTGGGACAACAAAAATAAAGTTAGATAATCAAAGTTGTAGAACCACTAAAAACATCTTAGCAGTTTCTGGAGTTTGACAAAAGATTGTTAGAAATGTGAACTCTTCTTTAATTCTTTTGGGTTATGGATTTAATTGTTAAAAGACAAATATAAAGAAAATAATAACCAGTATCAAGTTAGTAACTGAGTTAAGGCATTAGTATTTGAAGATTTCAGGATCTAGACTCGTGTTAGCATAAGAAACAAGCATCTTACCGAGAACTCCATCCATGGTGAGTCAAGAAGGACTTTCATTTAACATTCTTGTAAGAGTTGGTGCCTAATGAGTAGGTGCAACCCAACCCAATACCCCCAAACACACACAAATACACAGTTTTCTATTCCCTATTCCCCAATTGGTATTTCCCTCCCCTGTTTCCCCATTGACTGAGTACCACAGGATTTACATCCTATTTGGAAAGACAACTCCCACATGATTCTCTGCACCCTTTATATCTCCCTTTACTCTGCCCCCTTCCCCTCATTTTCTTTATACTTTCCAACTACCTCCTAAGCACCTGCATCTCATCTAGCAACTTGGTTTTTATGCAAAACCAACAACCTCCTTTTTCCCCACTGTACGTAGTTAAAGTGCAATGATTTGGCTTCAATTCAAAACTAGAAACTGTAGAGGAAAAGATTTTTAGAAATCAATCTGTAACCAGTTATAGCCTAAAAGTAAGACAAGATAATCATGTGGTTAATCATGTCCATACACCTTTCAAGATAAATCTGTAGGAAGGTCTTATTAAATCTAACAGTACAGAAATCTTGGCTGTGACAAAGATATTAGTTATTGTGATTTGTGATTATGATATAAAATTTGAAATGTGTCCTTGTTTTGTTTGGTTATTTATTTGTTATTTAAGATAACTGAAAGTTCTGGAGATTTCTGCCTGGGGAAACTGATGACACCCTGTTAGCATTAAATCAAATTCCTTAGGTCTCTTTGCCTGGGCCAAAAGCAGTAGGACAACGTAAGAGCCTTAGGATATTTTAGCACAACACAAGTATGATTTCAAACTGTTTTGCAAAACTTTATATGTATTTCCTAGTATATGCAGCTTGAAGTTCCCAGGAGGATGTGAATGCTCTTTATCTGGGCTGGTTTTTACCTGATAAGTCTCAAAGATAGAGGCAGAGGATCCTAGTCCTTTAAGGCAGTCGAGCAAAAGTTTATACAGAGCTGGGAACTGCCTCCACCTGTCTTTAAAAACGGGAAATATATGAATTTATGGATGATAATCTTTTTCTTTTAAAGTGCTAAAAGTATTTGGCCTTAGAAATTAACATATTATCATTAGTGATTATGAATCCAGATTTGATTTGATTGAAGCCAAAATCTGTGCTGAAAGAAATAAAATTGAGATGTGAGAGTGCTCTTCCTACGAGGATTAACATGGTATTAAAACCTAGAGCAAAAGATATTTGTTACTTGGCATTAAGAAAATTACTAGCTGTCTGCTCCCAAGAAAGTTCTACTTACCCAGTTTGTTGTTTTCTAAGGTGATAATAATAGAACCTACGTCCCAAGGCTGTTGTGAAGATCACATGACTGGAAAGTGATTGGCACAGATAGGGAAAATGCTATCTGAATGTTAACTGTTTTTATTACATCTTTAATTAGATGTAATTGCTTCATACTTGTAAATTGATATGGGTTTTTAGATGTGAACAGTATACAATGCCAATGGTGATGAAATGAATGATTTTCTGTGTAATTTGGAAGAGTATCCAACTAAATTAAGGTCACCTGATTGGTAATTAATTGGTTTTGTTTCAAGTTGCAACTATGTGATATTGTTTATGATATCATTGTATTTCTAAATTTTCTTACATTGTGTAATTTGATAAACATTTGTATTACTGTGTTATAAAATCAATTTCTCTTACAATCTAGATGTCATTAGAATAAGAATTGTACTGTCAGAGAAAAAGGCGGGGGCAGGGAGGGGGGGAATGAATGACTTAGGAAAGAAACTGTTAGGTCCTTTCTATCAGCTCTGCTGACCATGTGCTATAGTATTCTGAAATACTATAATTTAAGAAATCATAAATTTACAAGTTTTTTCTTTATTTAAAAGGAAGTTTTACCTAAAATTACTAAGCTATCACTCATGAAAATTATGAAATAGTTAACTAAGTTTTTTGGAGTTCTTGTTTTAATCAAGTATGTACAAAGGTATTTTTAAAAGGAAAACTAGCAATTATACAAAGAAAAGAACCTGTAAATTTTCCTTTGTAAACCTGCAAGGATTTTTGGAACTATCTAGTCATAAATTCTTATCAACCCTGTGCAAGTTGTGGAATTCCTACTGAGTAAATGGGAATCCTGGCACAAAACAGGGGTGTGATTTTCAATTCTGTTTCGTCTAAGATGTCAACAGGATTTTGCTGAGCCAGTCTCTAAACCAAGAATGATGCAACAGCAGGCCAGAGACAATGTGCCAATAATCAGGCAGTAGGTTAGTTTCATTATGTGGAACAGATTTGCAAATCAGGAAATCTCCTGATCAGAATTCCACCTCCCTGGAGTAAAGACAAGAAATTATATACATAAATCACCATAGGAAGGGAAGGAGGGAGGTGGATTACAAACAATTGTTCTGAGCCAGAGTGATTTCCCAGGAAAAAGCCCACAAATGGAAGACAATACAACAATTCGGCAGTCCTGTGGGAGCCATATTGCTGGAGTCCTTGGGGGTCATTACTTGGGGGGGGAGGGTCATAGGACCAGAGTTATGTGATAGGAACAGGTTCTACAGTCTTTGATTAGATTCATCTAAGCTTTACAGGCACAAAAATGCAAGTAGTTGTAGGAGAGGTGTTAAAGATTCAATTGATTGTTTCAATCTGCATTGTGAGCTTCTACCTCAAACTAGAAGAGGCAATTCTGAAAAAAAAATTAATTTATTTGTATATTCATTACACATATCATTTCAACTATTATGAAAATCACAATTCCCTTCACAAAGTAGGTATATATGTCAATTTGGAGACTTATGAACTACCACATTCACTATCCATGTGAGATTCCAGAATGTAAATATTTTCTTAATTTTTAGTGATATATTTAAAGAAAATGGAAGAAAAGATACTGAGTAAATTTTTAAAGGTTTGGTAAACTTTATTTACCACTATAATACCTTCTGAGGAGGCTAATTTAATTGGGTATGTTCTTCTTGGCTTATAAAAACAATATCCCCACTATAAACACTTTTTTTAGTAGAGGGAGGTGGTAACTAGGAATTTTGTGCTAATTAGTAATTCAATTCATTATAGGGATTTATTTGGTGATTTATTCATACTACTTAAAGACATTTTACACCAATTTAATTTTGATAAAATTTCAATTTTAAAGATGTATTTTTGCTTTAAAGTCAAATAAGAGAGATATCTATCATTTTAGAGATTTCCAACTAATTTACTTCATAAAAGTTTAGTGATTGTTCTTTTTAACATCAGGACACATTTAACCTTTTAAGAAAGGGAAATACTTTTAAAAAGAAGTATTTTGTAAAAGATCTTTAGTTTGATTTTTAGAAGGCCTACTAAATTATCATTTGCAAATTATTTTTGTGATAATAATTTGATATTAATAACAATTATGTCCAAACCTACTATGAATTTCCCAGTTTCATTCCTAGGTTTGTTGTGTCCTTGGACCAGACTTAAATGGGTACTTTCAGAGAAACAGTCAGGGTCAGCAGCTCAGTAGAAGCAACATCAGAAATCTAAGGCTAGCGGTTAATACTAAAGCATCTAAATTATTGTAATGAGCTGTAAGTGGAAAAGATCTTACTGTTTTGATCTGAAATTATAGTCATTCCATGGCCTACACAAGAGTTAAAATTAGTGTTTGAACTTATCATTTGTATAAGATTCATTTCCTAAAATATCTCATTCTTTCTAATTGAGTACAATTAAAGAAGGGTAAACAAGCTTGAGAAACAAAGATGTCAATCTATTAAATTGTGAGGTTAAAGTCAGAAACTCCTTTTGTTTTTGTTTTAAGGTATAGGATTTCAGTAAAGACAGTTATGTGAAGAGTGATAAATTGTGAGCTATCTTGTGTTATCTTAATGGGAAAATCTTAATTTACTTATGTATATTATTTAATCTGGACCAAAAATGTGTAGAAATGATTGCAAGCTACTTAAGACTCAAAGATGTTCCTATTGGGACACCTAGGTGGTGCAGTGAATAGAACACTGGCCCTGGAATCAGGAGAACCTGCATTCAGATCTGGCTTCAGACCCTTGACACTGACTACTCATTAGCCGTGTGACCTTGGACAAGTCACTTTACCCCAATTGCCCTGCCCTCTCCCCTCCAAAAGAAAAATTTTTTAAAGATATTCCTATTGTTTAAAGAGATTCTGAGATCAGCAGTATTTTTCTGTGATGAATCTCTTACTATTACCAAGATATTATAGTGGATACTTATTATCTTCTAGGAAATGTGATCCTTGAAGGCTAAACCCACCTGAAACTCTGATTATTGGAACTCTCTGTTCAAAAGTTAATGGGATTGTTAACTGAATATTATTCTGAGTCTGACTCAAGGTATGATCATCAAGGAATGCTATTGAGCCAATGATCCGTGATGTAGACCCTATGGGATTTTACATCTATGAACTGCAGGAGGTGTCCTCATGTCCTCATGGGAAAGGCTGGGAGACTGACTACTTTGCATGAGTTGACCCAATTTCCCCAATATGGCATATGGTATATGTGATAGGCTAAGTAGAGCATAGAACTTAGAGTCAGAAAGAGTTTGAAGTTCAAATCCCACCATAGGCACCTAGTAGTTGTGTGAGCTTGAGCAAGTCCCCTTACCTGTCTGTGCCCCCAGTTTTCACATACAATTCACATAATAATAGTACCTACATCAGGTGCTGTGAGGATCAAATCAGTTAACCTATGTAAAGTATGTTTCACATCTTACTAAGGTGTCATATCAATGCTAGCCTTTAGCACTACTATGTTTATTATTATACATGAGATAAAGCTAGAAAGATAGACTAGAAGAGATTTTTGGAAGACCAACCTGCCAGCCTAAGGAGTTGCACTATTTTTGTTCATTTATTGAGCAAATATTTTATTAATCCTCTTTAAATATTTTTTCAAATTTTTAATACCACCCAGTGCAATACTTTACACCTTGCACATAGCATGAACTCAATGAATATTTACAGCAGGAAGGGAGAAAATGAGGAAGGAAGTTCAATAATAGGCATGGGTATTAATATACACAAAACAGTGTATGTAGTAGACCAGCTTTGCTAAACAGAAGCATATACTGTATTGGGATCTTTACTTAGGTATAACTCATAACTAGATTTCCCTAAATGCAGGTTCCATATTCCCTAGGTTCTATGCAAGCATTCAAAGTACTAAATGCAAATCAAGTATAGGACAATCTTTATTTCATTCCACAGTAAGTGAAGGAAACATAAAGGACTCATTGGACCTATAAACAAATATGCAAAAGGAAGAGAGGAAATTCGTGATTCAACATTTGTTAAGTGCCTACTATGCATGCTGCCCAGGACCACACAGCTAGTGTCTGTTTGAACCTAGGTCTTCCTGACTCCAAGCCCAGTGCTCTATCAGCTGAGCTATCTAGCTCCTTCAAATAACCCATAAACTTTCCCCAGAAAGCCATCCTATTCTGGACCAACAAACAAACAAAACCCCATCCCATCACACTTGTATTGTTTAAATTTCTATAATAGAGTGAAGAGTATGGAAGTTTTCAAGGTTCAAGCTTCTACCATCCCCCACCCACAGGTACCTTTCATTCTTTCTCCAATTGTGGAGACCACAAGGGCAATCTTCACCATTATTTGAGAAGCACACAGCATTAGGAAATCTTTTGCTCTCTAATTGATACAATCCTCAAACATGAAAACATTGAAACTCTGAAAATTAGGAATACCCATAAGGTAACATTTCCCTAAACCCAAACCCAAGGAAGGTCCTACCATGGAATCACACTACCTAGGGAGTTTAATCCTATTCTTCTCAATACAGGAGGTTGAAGTTCATGACCACTTACTTATCAGGCCACATAGGTAAGCTGGATAGAGCACTAAGCCTGGGCCAAGTAAGTGTCTGAGGGTAGATTTGAACTCAAGAAGATGCATCTTCATAGGAAAGAGCAGATAAGTAGATGGGTAGCCAATGAGATTGCTATTTGGGGATGGTAGGTAGGGGAAAAATGGGGAGAAAATTTGTAGCTCAAAATCTTGTGGAAATCAGTGATGTAAACCAAAAAATTTAAAAAATTAAAATTAAAAAAATTATTTAAAAGATGCATCTTCCCGCCTCCATGCCCAGCATAGAGCACTATATTTACTCTACCACCTAGCTGCCCCTTTATCCTAATGCCCTCCCTCTACTAATTACCTGTTTGTATCTTGTTTCCACATATTGTTTTCATCTTATCTCCCTTATGAAACTATAAGCTACCTGTGAGTAGGAACTGTCTTTTACCATTCTTTGTATCCCAAGGGGTTAGCACAGTGCCTGGCTCATAATAAATACTTAGTAAATATGTATTGACTGACTGACTAAACTGGGGAAAGTGAATAGGGAAAAAAACTGAGCTTACCTTTTATAGACCATAGAAAGGGAGGGCTCCTATGACAAGAGAATGTCCTCCTCTTGTTTTCCAGTTTCCTCAGTCCCAGTTAAACAATTGTCTGAGTGGCAGCCCCTGTCATTGAAAACCAATGCCCACATTTTCCATATGGAGGTATCCCCCAGATGCCTCTAGATTGCAGTTCAAAAATGTAAATTCATCAGACTCAATGGGATCATTCATCAAACTGATGTGGGACTCTCTTAACCAATCTAACTGTTGATGATAATGACAATGAAGATGACAATGATGATGATGATGATGATGATGATGATGATGATGATGATGATAAGAGAGGAGAGGAAAATAATCATATTAAAGGGGCAGTTAGTCTGTCTTTTCTCTCAAGGAAAAATCTTCTAATTGGCAATAGTGATGAGTAAGATATATTTCCTTGTGTTTAGGACAGGAAGTCCACCTGTTAAATTTCTCTCCACTAGGCTTAATGCAAAGTTATTTTTTGAAACTATGCTTGAAATGATTTCTCAATGCTTCTCAATGTTCAATAAAATATGACATATGGAGAAGATTCAAAGACTTTAATAGTGTTTTATTAAGTTGTCCTAATAGAAACAGTCAGAACAATTGTGATTCAGGCATGTCACAGAAAGTAAATCTCCTTGGCAAGATAATTCCAAATGCACAAAGAAAACAAGCCAACTCTAAGGTTCAAATAAAAGAATTGATTTGCTGCTGGCTCTACAAAAACACCCTTTGGTCATTCTGCTTTTCTTATGTGTTTTTCTTTTTTAACTTTGATTTCATGATAACAAATTGATGTGGTTTGAAAAGCATACTATTCTCAAGTGGTATAATCACAAAATAGCACACATTCTAGCTACCAGATTAATTTTAATAAATACAGAAAAAAGGAGAACAGAATTCAAAATGTACTTAACTCCCACGGTGCTTTCATATGCTATTATCACTTTTCTCCATTGGACAAATAACGGAAAACAAGGGAACATGGAAGCATGTGGGTGCCCACTTGCTTGACTTTGCATCAGGTAAGCACTTTTCTGTCCCTAATTCCATGAAACATTTTGATTTTACAAAATAAATACCTGCCACAAGAGGTACCTTTTTCATTAAGACCCTCTTAGTTCTCCTAAATCCTTGTCAATCATAACATTTATTTATCAATCAATCTCCCCAAACACATACTCAGATAATCAAGAGATTTATGCAATGAGTAAGTAGATCAGTATAAGATCCTTGCATTCTGTTATAAACAATTCATTTCATATATTAACTATTCCTTCCTAAACAAATCCCTTTAAATGGGATTTTCTGAGATGTAATCTGAGTGCTATGTAAAAACTGAATTAAAATCTACTAAGAGCAGCAAGTTATATTGCACTGGCTATTATTCTATTAGAATTTCAAATCAAACCAGTAATTGAAGGAACACTTCTTAGAGGCCTACTATATGCCATATACTCTGCCAAGTATTGTGGACACAAAAGCAAAACCCTACCCATTCCCAAGAGTTTATATCCTATTCTGAGGGCACAACATGAATGCAAATAAGCATGTATAAAATACTCACAAAGTGATACAAAGCAACTTTAAAAGGAAGATAGGACTAATACCTTGGGGACATCAGTAAAGGTCTCACCTAGGATGTAGCATTGTGTGTGGAGGGAGTGCCTTCCAGATGTGTGTGACTACTCGTACAAAGGAGACAAGAAATGAAATGTCATGTATGAGTGACACAGCCAGTAGGACACTTTTAAAAGAGTAGAGAATGCATAAAAGGAAGTAACATGAAAGAAAATTGGAAGGTTGATGGAGGTCCAACTCTAGAAGGTTTTAACTTCCAGGCTAACTATTTTGTATCCTAGAGATAATAGGAAACCATTAAAAGAGGAACATGGTAATATCCCTATTAAAAAATATCAGTTTGGCAATTGGATGGAATATGAGAGAGGTTGGATATGAGGGAGTATAGAACCCAAAAGACAAATAGTAAACTAATATAATAGTCCAACCAGGTTGGTTAGTGTTCTTTATTCTCAAAGAGGACCAAAATGACATCATTATATTGGAGTCAAGGTACCACATATCCAACTGTGGTTGATCAGACAAGCTCAAAAGGCTCTCCCACAGGTTGGGCATAAATAGTCTAGATCAGTGGTTCTCAACCTTCCTAATGTCGTGACCCTTTAATATGTATATGTGGGCATATCTGCATGTGGGTGGACCTGCCTGGAGAAGGATAGAGGAGTGGTGTCTTGGTTCCTAAGACCATCAGAAATGTGAAAGGGTCATTTGACCCCAAAGGGGTCACGACCCACAGGTTGAGAACCACTGGTCTACATGAATATTTGGAGTGGAGATATCTCTATATTTGTGCATGTCACATTTCTGTTGAACCACTGCAATTCTGTTTTGGTCACAGAGTAGAGCACCTTCATTGATGCAGGTACACCATGCTGGGCGATCATTTGCCACTGTCTTCCCATGTCCCATAATCATTTGCAAGGTTTTTCAGAGAAATCTTGAGAGAGCCCTTGTAATGCACTGCAAAAATTTATTTTCTCTCCAACTTAGGAACAAATGAAGAAAAGTGTATTAAACACTTAATATATACCAGCTAAGTGAAGCCATCGTTCATCAAGTGGAGACCTGTGTAGTCAGGAAGACTTGAGTTCAAATTCAGCCTCAAACAATAGTTGTGTGACCCTGGGCAAGTTATTTAATCTTTCTTTGCCCAGTTTCCTCATCTGTAAAATGGGGATAATAATAATAACACCCACATCCCAGGTGTAAAGCTCAAATGAGATAATCATTGTAAAGCACTTAGTACCGTGTCTAGCATATAGTAGACACTTTATAAATGAGAATCGTAAGACAGACAGACACACCCTTTCCAAAAATGTTAGTGTTGATTCCATTATTGTGATCATACCTAGAGTTGTGGTGCTGTGGGCAGGGTGAAGGACTGCCATGGCATGGAGATGTCCAGAAAGTGGCATAAATGGGGGAAAAATAGATAAAATGATCCCTTATACCAATGCCAGCTTATATTTATATGGCACCTACTAGCTATGTGACTATGATCAGATTCCTCTCCATTTCTTCATCTGTTCAAAAACAATAAGGCTAACACTTCACCTTCCCTTGCAAGATTATTGTGAAGACAATGTTTTATGAACTTGAAAGTGCTTTCCTTGGAACAGTCATAAGTGTGATAATCCTCATTTTCTAGACAAGAAGCCTGAAACTCAGGAAGGTAAAATGATTTGATCCCAAAGTTATCAAGTAGATGGGTCCCAACAAAAAACCAGTCCAGGTCTAATAAATACTTTATCATACCTCCTTGCAATGTCCAATCCGTCTTTGTATCCCCATCTCCCCAAACCTTCTCTTCCTCAATTTTTTTCACCAATCATCATATGGATTGGTGTATCCCCCTATGCCCTAGGCATCTTGGTTACCTTCTCATGGACACAACACAGCTTGTCTATGGCTTTCTTTTTTGCAGCACCCTGAATTATACTCCATTTATGGTCTGACCAGGGCAGACTACAGACAGATTATCACTTCCCTAATCCTAGACATTGTGTCTCTTTCAGGGCAGTTACAATATCCTACTAGAGTGAGTGTGGTATGACATAGTACATAAGAGACCACTCGCAAAGTTAGGAAAACCTGAGTTCAATTCCTGTCTCTAATGAATAGTGAGAAGGAAATTGTGATTTTGTGACACACAAATTTTGTAACATAAATTGTAACAGGTGTAATGAATAGAATACATTATAATATTAGTATATATAATTGTGTTATGATATAATATAATTGCATTATATTAAATATAATCATTCCGAATTCTCCAGAATTGCCTTTTCCAACTCATGAGTCAGAGATCATGATGCCACTTGAAATGATCAATCAAACTTAGACAACTCTCACAATCACTTCCTTTAAATGAAATGAAGTGAATCAAAGATTTTAGAACCTGTTCCCGTCACAGAACTCTGGTCCTGTGACTCACCAAGTCATGACCCCCAAAGACTGGACTCTAGAATTGTTGGATTGTCAGTGACTAAGCAAGTCATTTAATCTCTTGATGCCCAAACTCTAAGGTCATATCCCTCACTTAACCCTAACATCCCCTTAAGTTATTATGCTATAACTCACCTCCTTTTTTTAATAACCAGACTCCTAGGAAAAAGTTATCTATGCTTTCGACCTTCCACTTACTTCTTAAACTTTTGCAAACTAGCACTACTACTCACCTGAAACAGCTCTCTGCATGATTTCCAACAGTCACAATTATTAAATCTTATGACCTTTTCTTAAAACTCATTCTTCATAACTTCTCTAGTTTTTTAACAGTGTAGATCAACCCCTCCTCCATGACAGACTTTCTTCCCCAGGTTTTCGTGACTCTACTCTCTCCCAGTTTTCATCCTGACCTCCCCTATTTTCTCCTCCTTAGTTTCATTTTCTGGGTCATCATCCTTCCTCCTGCCCCAAAACTGTGGGGTCCTCTCCCTCAAGGCTCTGTACTGGTGCATCTTCTCTTCTCACTCTACAATCTGTCTTTTAGAGATCTCATCAGCTTTCATAGGCTCAATTTGAACCTATGTATTGGTAAGAAATATATTCTTAACAACCCTTTCAACCACAATTAATTCAATTAACTCTACACAGCTAACTCCAAATCTCTATACCCAGCCTTAATGTCCCCTCTGAGTTCCAGATCTGTCTCTCTAATATCCCCAATTGCAAGTCCCATTGACTCAAAATCAACCTATCAGACATGATGTTTTATTTTGTCTTTGCATGCCCAGTGATAAGCATAGTGCCTTGTTCAATAAGGGCTGAAGAATTAGATATATTTTGATTCAGTGGGTATAACTAACAGGGCTTTGTGCTTGCTCAGATGTCCTAAGATGGAGACATCCATGTGGGAGAGAATTAGATTCTTTTTTTCTAGGGGAAGATATTCTGCTTTCCACTACCATGGGAGGGAGCAGACTGTATTGGCTGTGTAGTAGGAACCGGTGGCATCTCTAAAACTACTGAACTGGGAGAGTTTCACTCTTTCTGGCTGCAAACAATGAGAGAAGGTCCTGTTCACTCACCTCCTAAACACATACACTGAGCTAGGCACAGAAGGTGGCCTACTTTTCTTACCCCCTACCCTTTTAGGTCCTGTGGTATTAGAGAATCAGGTTTAGGGTTTGGTCTGCACAGTTTGTCCTTTTCAGTTTGAGATACAAGCACTAGAGTATTCAGATCCAGGAGTTCAGGCCAGGATTCTGGCCTGGATCTTGTTGCCGGCCCAAAGGGAAAGCTCTGAAAAGCTGAGATGTCAGAACATGAGCTGAAATAGGGATTGGCAAGAGCTTTGGATTTGGAACTTGGTGGGACAATGCTATGTAAGAACTGAGTTAAATTGTGAAATTAATCCCCTTTTCCTCTCCAGAGACTAAGACGAGGTAGATGGGGGAGGGGGGGAATTATGTCTCTCCTCCCACACTCAGGTATTAGTGGAGGCTGAGGAGGAAGACTGTGTATGTTTGTTCTTGCCATAGCTATGATGTAAATAAAAATCTTTCTATAAACTATTCTTACTCTTAAGTGATAACGGAACTGGTGTTCAAGAGACCCCTAAAACTGGTGAACATAACCAGTGAGGCCATGAACCAATGGCAGAGACTTGACACCTTCAAATCCCTTACAGATACCAGAGAACCCTGACGGATGGGTAAATTATAACTTGTCTGACTCTAAGGCAGTGGAAGCCAAATTAGTCACTTAAACACTTAAGACTCCAGGGAAATATATTCTTACCAACTCTTGCAAGCACAGTTAATACCCATCTAACAAGGTAAGGGTAATGGATGCATCCACCTGCAATAGGCTAATTCCATTTTCCTCCATAAAATTGGATTTATATGAAAACCTAACCAAAAGATTATGAAAAAGAAAATTAGGGGTGGCTAGGTGGAGCAGTGAATAGAGGACTGACCCTGGATTCAAGAGAACCTGAGTTCAAATGTGACCTCAGACACTTGACACACTTACTAGATGGGTGACTTTGGGTAAGTCACTTAATCCCAATTGCCTTGCCTTCCCCCTCCAAAAAAAGAAAAAAGAAAATTAAAGTTTATTACAGTTCTTTTAGGTTCCCTACCTGATAGAACTTAAGCACACTTTGATTTCAAGCTATGGGAATGCTTTAATTTAAGGATCTCTTTCAACAAACACACCTTGAAAGAAAAAAATAAAGCCACCAAATGCTTTCCCTAGATTCCTCTGAAACGTTTTATGCTTCATATCTCACACTCAAAAGAAAATAAGATGCAAAAGCCCTATTTATAAAACTTATTATTTGTCTTTCCTCTCTCTCTTCTAACAAAGAATGAACAAGAAAAGGAAGAAAGCAGTTCAGTGAATCATCCATATCTGTTGGGGCTCTTGTTGGTAATGGGTTGAATTGGTCCTCAGCTAAAAGGAGGCCCGTGATCACCTGGGGGCAGAATGCGAAGGTTGCACTTGTTTGCAATAAGCAGGATTATATCTCTGCCTTCGAGGTGATGCACGATTGGCTTGTTTTGGGGAGGGAAAGGCCAGGGGAGGGGCCCTATGGGGCCCTGGAGAAAGGACTTAAA
>CM053601.1:31566506-31586261 GCA_028646575.1 Pseudocheirus occidentalis | reverse complement strand
AGGGTATAGGTGAAACCTATACAGCCTGACCCCCAAAAACTGTAACACATATATGACAGTTTTAAGCAATATTCCACATCCATAATCCCCTACCTCGACAAAGGAGAAGTGTTTATACATTTTCTCAGCACTTTTCTGGCATCAAACTTGGTCATCAAAATTAGTCAGCATTCAGTTTCTTTTTATGTTCTTTCTATTTAGATTATTGTATTTGTTGTGTATAGTATCTTATTTTCTTAATTTTGCTTACTTCATTTTGTATTAGTCCATATAAGTCTTCCTATGCTCCTCTAAATTCCTCACA
Organism: Pseudocheirus occidentalis; assembly: GCA_028646575.1. NCBI lineage: Eukaryota > Metazoa > Chordata > Mammalia > Diprotodontia > Pseudocheiridae > Pseudocheirus > Pseudocheirus occidentalis. The sequence goes on along the minus strand of CM053601.1, from coordinate 31,585,957 downwards.
GTTGCCATTTCTTATGGCGCAGAAATATCCCATGATGTTCATGAGCCAAAATTTATCTAGCCATTCCCTTTTCTGTGGGAATAATCCCTGATCTGTCTTTTCAAGGCTCTGGGGACCAATCTTAGGAAATCTCTGACCTATTCCTCTCTCTTTTCTTTTATTCTGTCTTATATTATAAGACCCAGTCACACAACTTTCCCCCTTAACTCCTTGCCCTTCACCTTGCCTTTTCTCCTCAATCTAGGCTATACTAAGACCAAAGAATTGCTCCAGTCTTGGGAGCAGCCTGAGAACTATACTAAATTAGCTTCTTTGTGTTGTTTTTAACATAGCTTCCTCATTCATGTAAATTATAGATCTAAAGTTAGAAGAGACTTGAGAGGTCATCTAGTCCAGCCTTTTCATTTTATAGATGAGGAAACTGAGACCCAAAATTGTAGTTTGCCCAAGGTCACACATATAGCAAATAGCAAAACCCAGGTCCTGAGATTTCAGACTCTTTCCACTGAACTGCCCCCCATAGGCTGACACAGATGGAAATGCTTTGTCTTAGGGATGGAAGAGTATCACCTTTGGTAGAACTATTTAGCAAACCTTAATTTACATTTACATAGTGCTTTCAAGTTGGCAAAGCACTTAGAGATATTAACTCACTCAAGTCTCACAACCTGTTATGAGGTTAATACTATGTAGAAAAATGCATCTTATAGGTAAGGAACCTAGGATCTGGAGTGAGTAAGCAACTGTTCAACCGTCACATAGTTAGCAAATGTCCAAGGCAGAAACTGAAACCCAAGTCTTCCTGAATCCAATTTTAGCATTCTATCTGCAGCAACATAACCCTGACATATTCATTAGGACCTAATGGGGCAGAGACTGGTCCTGTAATTTCAATGGTATAAGGAACTCCACAATGAAAAAAACAACTTCTATCAAAGCAAATTGGCCACTTTTCTACTTAAAGTCTTAGAAAATTGCCTGTAGGACCAAGAGATAAATTGATTTGCCCATGATCACACAGACAGTATCTATCTCAGAAACAGGACTCAATCCTTGATCTTTCTGATTCTTTGGCTGGCCACATTGCCTCCTACATATTAAGCATGAGAAAAACAAGTTAAGGAAATATCAGTCCAAGATGGGTATGAATCCCCTTCAGCCTTGGGATAGTATGCTTAACTATAATGCAATTACTTGCTAGGACTGTCCCCTCCCAACTATGCCATATCCAAGTTGGAGCCAGAGGCAATGCCAGGAGTGGAGGGACTTTGGGGAAGGCAAACTCTGATATTATCTAGTTGGATAAACCCATTGGGCATGATCAAGGAGGGCAACCAAATCCAGGAAAGGATGAGAGTCTAGTTTGAGAAATATAATAAACAGTAATAATAAAATAATTTGTATGTATGTATATGTGTATGTGTGTAATATATAATAAAAACAAATAAATAAAGCAATAGGCAGTCAAAAAGTCAAGGAAACAAATTGAAACATGATTGTGTCAAGCAGTAGGGCTCATGCTAGGATTGCTAAGACATGATGCACTTAATGTAGAAGCCAATGATGGTTTACACTTGAGAATGGTATTAATCACAGCTACCCACTCTTAACCCAACCCAGAAGAGTAGTCTGCTCCTCTGCAATGAGAAAGACATCAGCCCTGCATCTGGGAATGTACAAGTCATACTAAACCCCAGAGTGCCAACTGCAGCTTCTAATACATGGTAAGCCTTCAGTAAAAACTTGTTGATTTCATCTGACTATTTTTAAATGAGGTTCCTGTCTAGCAAGGGGAAGAAATATTAAATCCAAAAAGTATTCAACACAATAATTTAGGGAATTTTTGATAAGATTCTTCTAGTATACTCCCAACCTCAACTGGACCAAGTGTTAAATTCCTTCAATAGAGTGAAAGAAGCTACTTTAGAAAAAGAGATTCCACAATTCCTTTGCACCCTTATCTCCCCTCCTTCTTTCATCCTTTATTCCTTTGCTTAGCAGCCCCTCACTTTTAAAACATTCTTTACAGTTTATCTAAATCCTTCAGGGTATAGTTTAAGCCAAATTTCCTTTACTTCTTCTTCAATATTCTAATATTCATGAGAAGCAATACTCTCTTGCCACCTCCATGTACTGTTCTCTAGGCAAAAAGAGGACAAATATTAATGGTCCGTAGTGATTAAAATTCCCCTAGGAAATTTTTTCAGACTACAGATTGTGGCAAAGGTAGAGTTTACCTGCATTGGTAGAGGGAATTTCTGCAGTTGGATATTCCCTATTACACTGCTGAAATCATAGGCCCAGGCCCTATCCCATTCATTAAAAAGCATAATGTTTCCTGCTGAGTAATTTTTTAAACATGTTTCAATGAAAGCACCACTTTTCATTGTTTTATTATACCAAAGCAATTGCCTTTGAAATAAAGAACTAAAGATTCAAGTTAAAAACCAAATTAAAAAATGTATCCTTTCAGCCTGCACATCCTTTTATTTCTTTAGTAATTGGATTAGATGAGGAAAAGATTGCAAAAACAGGATTTAGAATAGAGCTGAGTAAGAAAAACATTGAGGCAAATGATATGTATAAAGTTATAAAGAGGATGGGAGGTTTTATGACTAATAAGAACACTGTGCTGTGGTTACCAGATAGAAAATGTGTAAGATAAGTAGCCTGAAGGGTAAAATTCTCAGATATTAGCCAGATTCTGCCTTACCCCTTATCTTCAGCCATCCTCATTCTCTGGGCAATTATAGTGTGACTCCAAATTCACATTTAAAGCTCCAAGACCAATGCCACTGGTTCCTTGATAGCTAGATATAAAAACAAATGGGTAAATCTATTTATACAAATGCACACATATTTATACATATATATTTACTGACTGACTATATCCACATATGTATCAATGTTACATGAACATGAAAAATATGAACAGACTACTATAGGGACAGGCTGTGTAGGAGAGAGTGACACTCATCCAAGAAATCATGAACCAATTGATAAATCAACAAGAGTTCATTGAGTATCTACTAAATGTTAGGCATTGCACCAGTACAACTTCCACCCCTGTGTATTTTGCTGACTGTTTCCATGCCTGGAATATTCTCCTTCCTCATCTCCACCTCTCATCTTCCCTAGCAAAACCTGAACTCAGGTCCTCCTTACTCCAAGTTTTACTCATTATTGACCTTGCCACAACAGTTTTTAGATATACCCACAAATATATGCACCTATCAAAATGATGAAAGAATTGCGTTTGATGTATGTGAAGGTTCTTCTGAACTCTAAGGGGATATTTATTCCCTAATATTTATTAATGTTTATTGACTATGACTACATATACATATGTATTAATGCTACACAAACGCAAAAAATATAAGTAGAATGCTAAAGGGAGAGATTATATAGGAGAGAGTAATTTAATCCAAGAAATCATGAACCAATCGATGAATGAACAAGAGTTAATTGGATATCTGCTGCATGTTAGGCACTGTAGGCACTGAGGATACAAAGACATAAGTAATTTTTTAAAGTCTGCCTTCAAGAAGTCAACTTTTTATTCAGAAAGATGTATGTATACAAAATATAGAGACAGGGGTTGGGACTGTTATTTCTCTGGAAGAGGGAATTCCTCAAAAAGGAAATTTCTTCTACCAATACCAAGTTGACACTTATTTGCAACTTATAGCTTTAGAGAGTTCCCTAGAGCACTAGGAGGTTAAATAACTCACCTGAGGTCATAATAGCCATGTTTCAGAAGTAAGACTTGAACTGAGGTCTTCCTGTCTTCAAGATCAGCTCTCTGACCCATTATGCCACATTGCTCTCTATATAAAATATATAAACATAAATACAAAATTATTTGGAATGGGAGGCCCTATCAGTACAGGAGATCAGGAGAGGCTTCATGAAGAAGGTGACAATTGAGTTGAGTCATAAAGGAAAGTTAGGGGTTCTAAAAGACAGATGAAAATGGTCAGGCTGCACAACCATTGCAAAGACATGGAGATGGGAGATGGAATGTCGTTTGAGAGGAAGAGTAAAATGGCTAACTTGACCAGGCCATAGAGAATCTCACCAAAACCCAAGACTAATGGGGTACAGAATCAATACAGCTACTAGAGCCAGGAAAGGGAGAAAGAGTGTCTCTAAACTACAGTTAGCTGATTTCATGTCTGGGTAGGATCAGGTATCTCTTTAGGAACACCAGCTACCCTAGGATGACATCAACTTCCCACAATAAAAGAAACAGGAAGGTATTTCAGGAAGAAAGAAAGGCATTTTGACCATGCATGTGGAGAAGGATAAACATCTTTTATTAATCAGAACAAAAAGTCAGAGTTGGAAAGTCATGAGAAGTGGGAGCATCTGAAGGAGCCTTTTCAGGTCTATGTTTAGATATTTAGCTGTAGAAGGGGAATGGAGCAATCAATCAATCAATCAATGGACATTTATTAAGTACCTACTGTATACCAGATTGAACTAAGCACTGGGCTTAATAGTAGATTTGGCTTTGATGATCAACTCTATCACTTACTAAGGACATAGACTGGATATCTGACTATCTACTCAATAATTGTAGTAGTTCCTTATCACCTCCAAAGTCAAATGTTAACCTCTGTTTGACATTCAAATTCTATTACAACTTCATCTACTTTTCCAATATCCTTACACCTTACTCCTCCCCACATTCTCTATGATCCTATAACACTGACCTCCTTGCTCCTCCATGAACAAGACATTTCTACTTCCATTTCTGGGGATTTTCATTGATTGTCTCAATGTCTGAAGTATACACCCACCTCATCTCCACCTCTTGTCTTCCCTAACTTTCTTCAAATCTCAACTACAATCCCACCTTCTACAGAAAGCCTTTCCCAATTCCCCTTAATGCTAGTGCTTTACTTGATTATTTCTAGTGTCTTATATGTCATTTTCACATAGTTATGTGCATTTTGTCACCCCATTAGACAATGAGTACTTTGAGAAGGAGAGTTTTGTGTATTTTTGCCTGTTGCCAATGCTTAGCACAAGTGCCTGCTATATAGTATATAGGTGCTTAATAAATGTTTATTCATTGAATGAACCTGAGAAATATGAACAGCCAAAAAAGGTGAACTGATATGTCAGTTCATTTAAGGTGATCTTATCGAAAGAGAATGTCCTCCTGAGTCCCAGCTGATTATCTTTGGAGGCAGTGTTAGTCAATGAAGACCAAACAGTAGCTGTCTGTGTCCTCTCCACAAGAAGCCAGTGAACTGTGCTTATGTTCTCCATTGGGAAGTGCCCCAGAGATGCCTTCCCTCTATTGCTTACCTCTAATTTATTTTGCACATAGCGTGTTTGTATATTATTGTTTGCCTGTTGTCTCCCATTAGTCTGTGAGTTCCTTGAGAGCAACACCTCTCTTTTTGCCTTTCTTTATATCCCCAGCATTTAGCACAGCTCCTGGCACATAGTAGGCACTTAATAAATGTTTATTGATCAATTGACTGATTGTATGACCTTAGGTAAGTCACTATATTTTAGTTTCCTTAATCCATAAAATGGAGGGAGGAGTGAAACCTGTCTTGTCTATCTCACAAGGTTGTTTTAAAGCTTGACTATCTTACATTAATTTAACCATGCAATGTTTACAAAAGGAACTCATATATATGGTCTCCTCTGATCAACCCTATAAAATAAATAGTAATACCCACTTTACACTAATTATTACAATACTAAAATGATTTGTGATCTCATGATGCCTCTGCGGGACTTTCCTTCATCACCATTGTGAATGTATCCATCTAGAACAGTGGTTCTCAACCTTCCTAAATGCTGCAGCCGTTTAATACTTGTATGTGGGTGTATCTGTATGTGGGTGGACCCACCTGGAGATGGATAGAGTGGTGTCTCAGTTCCTAAAACCATCAGAAATATGTGTTTTCCAATGGTCTTAGGTGACCCCTATGAAAGGGTCGTTCAACCCCCAAATGGGTCACAACCCACAGTTTGAGAACCACTGATCTAGGACTTAGTAGATGAAGCCTATGGAACTCCCTGAAACACTGAAAATTACTTTCCCAGGATCACACAGCAATATGTCAGAGGTAGATTTGAACTCATCTTCATGACTTGAAGCTCAGCATTCTAGTCTAACCCTTTACTGCAGCGTCTCAGGGAGATTCACTTACTTGCCCACAGCCACACAGATAGATGACAAAAGTAAGGTTTGAACCAACATACTCTGCCTCTACAGACAGTATGCTTTCCATTGGGACCTATCCCAATTGCATTTTGAAGCCCCCTTTTGACAAATCCTTTTCTCATTCTCCAAACAAAACTCATTTCTTCCTCCTCAAGTATCTCACAGCACTTTACCTAAGCCTTTCTCTGTACTTATTTCACTCTCCTTGGTTCACATGATATAGTCATAGAATATGGTCATAGAAATCAAGTTGTCAAAATGGTACACTTCTGGTGATCCCAAAATTGACAATATCCTGGAAGAGTTTAAATAGCTAAACCCTGGAAATGTTCGGAGGTTTAAGAGTTTGAAGAGAAGGCTAGCAACCAAGGGAAATCCTAACTCTTCACATCTTTTTGGGGAAGAAAGTTTTTCTTTCACCTACCCCATCAACCTTAGTAACTAGGAACTGAGAGGAATTTGAGAGTTTTATTGGTTCAAGAGAGTCGAGACAGGAAGTCCATCAAAGTGACCTGTTCCACAAAAAGATCCTCATGAGAAACAAGAAAAGCCTAACATTGGAGCAAGTTACCTGAAACAGATGCCACACCTAGCATGGAGTAGTTGGAAAACATCATAAGAAGTGAAAATACTTTGGAATCATGCAATTCCAGAGTTTCCTTTGTGGCTCCCTTATAATCAATATACTCTAAGTTTGTTTTCAATCTTCCCATGGATGCTATGTATATCTGGGGGAGTGATTTCCCCCATTTTATAAAGGGAATATTTTAGAACTAGTATACCAACTTTAGAAATGCCTTTGCTAATAGCTAATTGCATCAAGTGGCGGACTATTAATGGGAGGTCAATAGTAAGTCAAGTCAATGAGCATTCATTAATTATTTAGTATACCCCAGCCCATTGCTAAGCCCTCAGTATATGGAGAAAGGCAAAAACAAAACAGAAAGAAGTCCCTGCTCTCAAAGAGCTCATAATCTAAATAGAGGGGAAATAATATGCAAACAATTATGCATAGACAAGATATGTACAGGATAAATTGGAGAAAATCACCAGAACAAAGGCACAAATAGTAAGAGAGAGTGGGGGAAAAATTCTTGTCAAGGATGGAATTTTATCTGGGATTTGAAGGAAGCCAGGAAAGCTAGGAAGTGAAGATGATAAAGGAGAGAATTCAAGGGGCAAAGAATAAGGGATACTGAAATGCATAGAATCAAGAAACAGAGTACCTTGTTCAAGAAAAAGCAAGTAGCCCAGGTTTGTTAGATTAAAGAATGTATGGAAGGGAGAAAATGTAAGAACATTGGAAAGATAGGAAAGGACTAGATTTTTAAGCAGCTTTAAAAAGTCAAGCAAATGATTTTATATTTAATCCCAGAAATAAAAGAGAGCCACTGAAATTTCATGAATGGAGTAGGAAAGACCTGCTTTTTAGGAAAATCAGTCTTATGGCTGAGTAGAGAGCAAACTTAAAGGGGAGTGGCAGGGAGTCTATGCATCAGGCTATTACAACAGTCCAGACGTGAACTGATGAGGTCCTAGGCCAAGGAGGTATCAGTGCCAAATGGGGAAAGGAGTCATATATTAGAGATATTATGTTATGAAAGAAGAAGAAGAAAGCAGAAGGGCAGCTAGGGGATGAAGGGCATAGAGCATCAGCTCTGGAGTCAGGAAGATCTAATGTCAAATTCAGTCTCAGATACTTATTAGCCCTGTGACTCTTGGGCAAGTAATTTAACCCTTTTTGCCTGCTTCCTCATGTGTAAAATGAGCTAGAGAAGGAAATGTTAAACTACTCCAGTATCTTTACCAAGAAAACCTCAAATGGTGTCATGGAGAGTTCAAAGTAAATAAATAAACAATTTTTTAAATTGTCAAATTGGAATTATTTACATGACAATATGGAAAAACGATAATAGTAACTTATGAAACTTTTCTTAGCATGAGGATAGGTGAAGGTAATACAAATGTATACATATATATGTGTGTGTGTGTATACTTACACATAGGTCCATATAGGAGGCTATATATGCGTATAAATACATATCTGAGCATTGTGTATATGTGTATATAGAGGGTATAGGATGAATTGAATGTGAAGGGATGATACTTTAAAAGGCAAAATTCTGAGGTGGGAGAGGACTAGAATGAGAGGAGACAGGGAGAGACAAAATGGGATTACTGTCAATTACTCTCATTGAATTTGGCTTAGGGAAGAAATGACATAAACTCTAAACTGGGTTTATGCCACACAGGATAGTAGGGGGCATGGGGATGAGAGGGGGTATGACTGAGGGAGGGATGCTGGAAGTACACACTTCAGTAAACGGACAGGGAAAGGGTAGAGAACAGAACAAGGGGGGTCTGGGAGGGATAGGAAGGAGAGACAGACAATCACTGTCACAATATGTCCACTATGAAGATGTTCTGTATAATCACACATCCACAGCCTGTATTGAACTGAGTGTCCTTCCATTGGGGGGTGGGTGACAAGGGAGGAATCAAAAGAATCTAGAATTTGAAGTTCTGCAATACCTGCAACTAGGAATTAAGATATACAGGGGCTGGGATAGGGAAACCCTCCCTGCTCTACCAGAAAATAAGAGAGCAGAGCAGGGGAGGGGCTTTGCAGTGGGATCGCTGTTTTGGGGTTGGGGCAGGGGCAAGACAGGGAGAAAATGTGTAATTCAAAAATGTAATGAAAATGAATAATGTAAACAAGAAAACAAATAAAAAATAAATTTAAAACAAAAGAAAAAAAAGAAATACTATTGTGCTATAAGAAATGGGGAGGAGACAGTCTTCATACTCACCTGGAGTGGTGAGTATCATACAAACTGATGCTAAGTGAGAAGAGCAGAACCAGGAAAAATTTGTACACAATCACAGACGCATTGTATATGTGATGATCAACTTTGGTAAACTGGACTCTTCTCAGCAACGCACAGTTATGAGACTACTCTACAAGTCTCAGAATGGAACGAGATATCTACATTAGGAGAAAGATCTAGAAAGAACAGAGTTTAAATGGAGACTGAAGCAATCTACATGCTATCGTTCTTTTTCATGTTTGGTTTTCTTTCTTTTTTCCCATTGTTCACTGAATTGGTTACAACCCTTCTATACAATCAGTCCAATGTGAAAGTATTTGCAGATCCTAAACTTGACTGCATGCCACCATAAGGGAGGGGGAAAAGAAGAGGGAGGGGAGAAAATTTTTAACTCAAGGAATTGTGGAACTGAATCTTGTAAACTAAAAGTAAATTTAAAAAAACAATTTTTAAAAACCATTTAAAAAAAGAAAAATATATATGAATAAAATTAAATTTAAAAAAATAAAAAATAAACTAAAACAAGTGAACAACAGCAATGAAAGTACAATCAATAAGACTTGATAACTTATTGGATATAGCAGCAAGAGAAAGAAAAAGGCCCAAGCTGACACCTAGGTTGCAAACCTGTCCAACTAGGAATACTAGGTCTGCATCCCAATGAGATCAAAGAAAAAGGAAAAACACTTATATGTACAAAAATATTTATTGTGTTGACAAAGAATTGGAAATTAAGGCCATGTTCACCAATTGGGGAATGGCTGAACAAGTTGCAGCATATGATGGTGATGGAGTATCATTGTGTTGTGGGAAATGACAAGGGGTGTGGTTTCAGAAAAACATGACAAGACTTCTATGAACTGAGACAAAGTTAAATGAGAAGAACCAGGAGCTCATTGTGCACAGTAACAGCAATGTCATATCAACTGTGAGAGACTTGGCTATTCTGATCAATACAATGATCCAAGACAATTCCAAAGGACTCATGACAAAAACATGCTAACCACCTTCAGAGAGAGAACTGATAAATTCTGCATGTAATTTGAAGTATAATTTTCTTAGTTTATTTTTCCTGCTTTTTATAAAAAAAATATGACTAACATGGAAATACATTTGGTATGATTTCAGAGGCATACCTGATATCATGTTGTTTGCCTTCTCAGTGGGTGGAAAAAGGGTGAGGGAGAGGGAGAGAATGTGGAACTCAAATTTTAAAAAGAAAAGAATTTAAAAATAAATAAATAAATGGGAAAATGTTTTTTAAGACAATTGATAGGCTAATAATTGTGACACCGGATATGTTGGTTAATTTTGATAAACTGCTTTTTTGTCTCTATCTTAAAATTTGTTAATTACAAAAATGATGTGTTGGAAGTGTAGGAGGCGAGAGACATTAAGGAAATGAAGTTGATGTAAATATAGAAGATATGTCCAAAAAATTTAAAAATGGAATATACTGTTTTAAGTATGATATCTCTTGCTCAAACATCTGTAACTGTTTATTATTACTTCATCTAGAAAGTTAGACATAAGTGATTTGTATGCAGTTCTGGCATAGCTTTTAACCAAAACCTGACAGCATCTATAAAGTACTTAGATAAATTCAGGTAGCCACTAACATATCACATGATCCCAATGGCCACAAAGGAAGGGAACATCTGGGAGCATCACTAATAAAATAGTTAATTGAAGAATAGTTTTTGTAGACTTTGATTCATGGACTGTGTGACTGCTATCCAAGCTTGGAAAAAGGCCATAATATAGGAGGCTTCTTTGGGGTGGGGGCTGTAGCAACCAAGCATACATAGGTATGTGTGAATATCATGTGCCCACTAAAACACTTAAACCTTCACATCTGGCCCTTCTTCATGCAAATGGAAATAGTCAATGCAATACTTTAATTCCATAAATAGGGATTGAGCCCCTACTATATGCAAGGCATTGTGCTAAGCATTATGGGATATTCAAAGAAACCAAAAACATAGGCTCTGCCATCAAGGGACTTAGAATATCATAAAGGAGATAAGAGATGTGTATAATTAATTGTAATATGTGACAAAATTTACATGATTGGAGCAAATAAACTCTATACTAATGGTCTACAAATTATTATTATATTAGGGTTCTTTCCCTCATATCAAGCAGCAGGCATTTTTCAAACACCAACTATGTACCAGGTAATGAGCATACAAAGACCAAAAAAAAAGTCCCTCCCCTCAAAGAGCTTACGTTCTATCAAGGAACCCAATTTTCATATTTGATGATAACTTACATTTCTATGATACTTTAAAATTTATAAAACACTTTTTTCATTTGAATACTTTGAAATTGATAGTGAAAGTTTCACTATTCCTTTTGGGGGTGTTTTGTTTTGTTTTTTTCAGATGAAGAACTAAGGCTAAAAGACCTGTCCAAAATTTAGGTCTTCATTTTCATTTCTTCTTTACTGAATGCCTTCCCTTTTACTAGTGACATAAAAGTAATAATAAACAGTTACAGATATCTGAGCAAGAGATGATGAACATATAAATGCCACATGAGGAGGAATCATGCTGCTTCTCGTGGGATAAACCAGAAGGGAAATAGCAGTGAGCAAACACAAATTTGTAGTCAGTCTAAATTTAGTGAATGACATGACAATTCATTGTGTATTTCTCACCAAAGTTCATTTGGGTTTTTAAACTTTACCCAGTATTGCATAATTGAATATTAGAATACTTTTCATCTCTTTAGTTCCTTTTACATTATTTCAAATATGTTAACTTTTTTCTCATGCTTTTCATTACTGTGCTAGCAGGCATGATTTTAGAGGGGGGAAAATTGCTATCTGTAAAAACACACAGCTTTCCCCTCTCTCCCCAGCCCCAATTTTCCTGTCAGGCTATTCCCACTATTGTACTTGGAAATCAGTTGGACCTTGGCTGACAGGTGGATCAATACTACAGATGTTACAGCTCCCATTACACTACTCCACACACAATGGGCACTCAATAAATTTGACTGATGGACTGAGTCTTCAGTGGTCCAAGAAGCACAAAGAGATGGGTATAAAACCAATCTGTTTAAATAGCTGATGAGCTAGGGTAAAGTTTAACCAGACCCATAAATCTCAGTAAATATTTTTCTTCCATATTCTGACTGAAGGGAACAATTTTGTTTCAAAATAGCTTATGGGCTACACCTGTTTTACTCTTTTCAAATGCTCAGACATTTTCTCCAGGATCTGATAACCCAAAAAGTGTAAACAAGAAAAATCCTAGTGTCCCATAAATCAATCAATGAGCATTTATGAATTATGTAGGTATACTATATGGCAAGCACTGTGGATGCAAATATAACAATTGAAATAATATCTACTCACATAGAACCTATGTTCTAATAGGATTTATGTAAGTATATAGAGAATAAATATAAAGAAAATAAATGCAAAGTATTTAAAATCAGGGGAATTTGAGAGGGAGGGTGCTAGTAATTAGGGGAAATCAGGAAAGGTTTCATGTAGAAGGTGGTACTTGAGTTGAGTCTTATTGCAAGAGAAAGATTCTATGAAATGGAAGAGGGAAGGAAGTGGGGAAATTCCAGATCTGAAGCAACTGTAAAGGCATGGAGATGGGAAATGGAACACTGTGTGCAAGGAACAAAGAGAAGATGGGTTTGGCTCCCTCACTGAGTATGGGAAGGGAAGTAATGTACATTGAGACTTGGAAAATAGGTTGGGACAATGTTGTATAAGGCTTTAAAAGCTTCACAGAAGAGCTTATACTGATATTGATTTTAAAGGCAATAGTGAGCCACTAGAATTTAATGAGGAGGGCAGCAGAGTTAGATCTGCACTGAAGGAAAACTACTTTCCCAGTAGTGTGGAGGATGAAATGAAGTGGGCAGAGATTTGAGATAGTGAAAGCAGTTAGGAAGTTGTTGCAATAATCTAAGCTTTAAATGATAAGGGTCTGAATCTAGGTAGCCATCTGTGTGAATAGAGAGAAAGGGTTGGATGTCAGAGAAGGGGTGGAGGTAGAAATAAGATTCAGCAACTGATTGGAAATGTGGGATGAGAGAGACAGAGACATAGACAGAGACAGAGAAAGAGAGGCAGTTAAACCAATAATACCTAGCTAAGTCTCAGGTAACCAGTTTGAAAATAATCTACCAAGGCCCAAGTATCTGCCTCATGTCTCAGCTGGTCCCTTCTTCCCAATCTCCATTATTTTGTTCTTTATCCTGAAAAGGTATTACTAAACTATATTTGGATCGAAAATTTATCCACCTTTTCCTCCCTTCACCCAGCAACCTCCTCCATATTCCATCCCTTAAGTTAAATGTTACATACTTGTTCTGTTTTTTTTCTTGTTTTGTTCTGTTTCCTCTTTCCCACTGATCATTCCATCAATTACAATCCTTCTTTACAACCTGACTAATGATTAATGGGAAGATATCTGTAGATTCTCTGAGTGCATGCTGCCATGATGGGGAGGGGGAAGAGAAGGAGGGAAAGAAAATCTGAACCTCAAGGGACTGTGGAACCAAATGTTGTAAACTAAATATAAATAAACCAATTTAATTTTTTTAAGTTAAATGTTACATATAGACACACACACACATACACACTTGTACGCTTTTCAGAGGTGGTTGTAAATCTTGAATCACACAATCCAGTGGGAACCTTTAGTTCTTATTATTGGGGCCGGAGAAAATAGAAAAATTTATTCTGAAGATCCTTACAACTCTGAAATTCTATGTTTGGCTCCATGGTTCCATTTTGGCAAGGAAATTATGAAGTTTCCTGGGTTTTGGTGTTAGAAGGCACCTCAGAGGTCACTAATATAACCTTTTCATTTTACATATGAGGAAGCTGAGACCTTGAGATGTTAAAGGGACTTGTCCAAAATCACACAGGTAATAAGTAGCAGAGCCAGGATTGGAAGTCAGATTCTCTGAATCCAAATCCAGTGCCTTTTCCAAAAGATCATAGAATGTCTTCAAATTACATGAGGCTCTTTGCCTTTCATGAGCATATAATTCACAGAACTACATGGGTGTGGTTTTATAGTCAAATATCCCCTACTCTCTTGGTTCTAAATGAAAATATGTGTGTATTAATATGTCATTTTTCTCTTACTATTCCTCTTAGCGCTATGCTTTCTCCAGTAACAGTATATGTTTCTAGCCCTCCAATTTGTAGCCATGGTAATAATCATGATGGGTTAGTCCCTTTTCCCTAAGATTTTTGGCTCAACCTAATTGACATGCAGTGAAGGTAGATGTTTTCCTTTCTGGGTAAGGCTTAAAATGATTTTGTTTTCTTATATCGGAATTCTGATCACTTATCAGTCCTCATAATAAATTATCTCAAAACTAAATGGTTGGAACACATGCATTATTATAATCATTTCACAAGTAGGTGAGAAAGGGGAAAAATAAGATAAGGTAACAAAGTAGGAGCACAATCACTTTAGAAATTAGCAATCATAAAAAGAATAGTTATTAAGAATAATTTTTAAAGAAAAAGAAAGATGAATAGGTTATTGTTCAGGTTAACCATGTATGAATTTTTCTGTAAAAGAACATTTGAGGGCAATGGTGCACAATTCTACTCAGAGTCAAAAAACAAACTGAACAACACCACTGCCCTGGACATGAAATCAAATGCCAAAACCAAATGTATTTTTCTGCCACTGGAATATCTGCTTAAATAACCCATTTTTTATCTGGATAAGAACTTGTTAACAACTTAAGTTATTAATAAATCCCTTATTGGGTAGTGAGACCTCATCAATGAAAAGGTCGTGGCGAGACTAAATGATCAACTGTCATAGAGGTGGTAGGATCCACTATCCATACATTGGTGTCCTTAGTTGGACATTAGAATAATGTTTTCCCAGACTTTTACAAAGTTCTATTTACTGAGGAGAACAGAAGAAATATAAACATTTCCCTCCCCACACTCCTGGAAGCATATTCTCTCCTCTCCTTCTTCAGCCCCTGAGGATAAAAGGTTCAAACTTTCATTTCTACATAGCATCTACCTGACTAATTCACTTCCAAAAACAACATACTGGGTAACTTCTAAGTAAAGCAGAGATGTAGCTATGTTCCCCTAGCTGAAGGACAAAGTGACAAGGAAATTTCATCCCAATACTCATCATTTTGTTCTTTCTCCTTAAAAGGTGTCATTAAATTATATTTGGATCCTGAATTTGTCCACGTTCTCCCTTCACCCAGCAACCTCCTCCATATCCATCCCTTAAGTTAAATGTTATACACACACACACACATACACACACACACAAATTTGGTGGATTCTCTGTGGAGAAGGGAAAACCATTTGGATCAACAATCTTATGGGAAACAATGACTAAGGATGTGCAGTTACTGAGAAACCTCTGAAGATGAAACAGAGAAAAAAGGACATGGTGGCAATCAGGAATCCCTTGCCCCCTGCTGCTATTGCCATAAGCTGCTGTCAAAAAGTAAGACATGTCCATTAACCTCTACATCATTTCATCAGCATCCCATTTCAGTGCCAGGGGTGCAGGAGCAGACTAAAGCAAAACAAAGTTCCAGAGACTAGAAAGGGGCATTTCCAGGACATAAGATTCAGCATCCCATTGTCCTGTTGGCCTAAACAGTTGATACCTGGGGAATCACTGAAGTTTCTGCAGAGTTTTCTAAACTAGTTGTGAGTTAGCTGCTTAACCACCCCCTTTCACAAAGAGATATGAAATATAAAAATCAGATATTGAACCGACTGCTTGACTTTTATTTCTCAGAGGAGAGATAAGAGACAGATGGATGCCAACCTAAAAAAGATTTCTGCACTTGGAACAGTGGTCAAAGGTACATTTTTTAGAGGTCAAAGGTACTTTCTTGCAGTACATACTCCAAGAGAAGGATGCTTCTTCTTTAATGGCCCTTTATCCAACATAAGTAATTGCTTAATAAGATAAGTATAGAAGAGGCAATATAGTATAGTGGATAGAAAGAGTGGGGAAACCTACACTCTAATCTTCTATGACACATACTGGCTATTTGATCCTGGGTAATTCACTTAACCTTTCAGTATTCCTCAGTAACTTTCTAAGTTGCTGGGCAGGTGCTGTTCTGCATTTGTAGAGGAATTGTTGTCATTAGGAATTCCATAATTATAGTTGGGGGGATTTGAGGGAGAGGAACATAAAGATGTTAGTATTAGAGCATTTGATTGACAGCAGTAATGGGAAGGAATGGACTAGCTAGTGAGTGAAGTCACAAGCCAAGTAATTTCACTGGTGGATACACACACATACACACACACACACACACAAACTCTAGACAAACATCAGAACATAGGTTAGCATAAAATAAAACTACTTAGTGGGTGAAAAATGGTTGTGTTTAGAATTCAGATTGAGAGAAATAGCCAACTAGCTCATATGCAGTGTTCTGCTAGCAAATTTTATCATTTCTCTCCATCACCAAAAGGAAAAAAGTATACCCAAGACACACTTTTAAGTTTAATCTTAATTGCTTTTTCTCTTTTACTTTCTTAAATCTAATCAAGAAAGCAATAAATCAGATCTTGATTTATAATCCTTGTTGATTTCCAAATTGTAAATATTCACACTGAAAATTTATCAATTGTCTCTCATAAGCCAATAGGAGCTGACTGTAGCACTGCACTGTCCTGGCTACATAAAACCTTTTCTAACTTATGATACTATTTATAAGACATATTTCAAACCCATGGTCTTTTTGTACAAGAATTTTGATCAGGAAGTTTGGCTGACCCAATTTCCTTTGGGACTCAACTGAGTTCACAGGCAACAGGGAAGTGCAATAAATTTTTTACTAAATCCCAGAGAACTTAGAAAAGTGATTTCATTGTTGGAAATGACTCAGCTTACTGTTCCTCAACCTAACACAGGCAGAAAGTAGACAGAAAACAATAAATGACCAAAGGGTATAAATAAGCCACAAAAGAACTACAAATTACTCACGATCACATCAAAGATTACTCTAAATCACTAATAAGTGAAATGAAACTTAAATTAATTCTGAGGTTTTACCTCACATTCAGAAAATTAGTAAAGATGACAAAAGAAGAAAATAATCCATATTGAAGGTGTTATGAGAAGAGAGACCCATTAATATACTATTGGTCAAAATGTGAATTGGTTCAACCATTCTGGAAAAAAAATTGAAGTTAAGAAAAAAGTAACTAAATTGTTTTTATATCTTTACCCAAAAATCTTCTATTAGATATATATCCTAGGGAGGTCAGGCAGAAAGAAAATTTCCATATATATCAAAATTTTACATCAGCATTTTTTGTGGTAGCAAAAATGTAAAATGAAATGAATATTTATTGAGAACAAAACAAATTGTAGCAAACTGTAGTGCTAATGGGATGTTAACACTCCAAGAGAACGAATAAATATGATTAATTTGGAGAGGCATGGGAAGACTTATATGAATTGACACAGAGTGAAGAAAACAGAACCAGGAGAACATTAGCCCAATTACTACAGCGATGTATATGAAACCAAATGAGCAATGAAAGTAAACTAAGCCTGGTGTAACTATAATGATCAGTCATGGCCCAGGGGAAGAAATGAGGGGAGAGGGAAGGAAAGAAACCAAAATTTGTTAAGTGCTTACTATGATACTGTGCAAAGACCTTTACAAATATCTCATTTGTGCTTCTCCTGGAGTTTGTAAGTTTTATCCATTTGTACATAGAAGGAAAGGAATGACTATACTTGATCTAATCTTGTTATTTTACATTAATTTTATGTCTTAAATACATTTGTTTTTTAATTAGTACCTCTTGCATAGCATGGTCATAGAGAAACTAGTTATACCAGTGGATCTCAGAGCTCTGAACTCATTATGAAAATACAATTGGTTTTCCAGTTTTTTTCTTCTAGATTTTAGTATAGTTAAATATTAATTAACATTATTTTTTGATCTTATATTTCAATAGAATGCCCTCCATAACTTTTGAGAAGTGGAATTTACATTGTAGATTCAAATTCAGCATCCAATAAACCATAGCATGTGGGTTTCAAACCTAGCTCTTCTAGAAATTGCCATGCAAGTTTGAGCAAGTCTCTCTCTAGCCTAGTTTTCTTATCTGGAAAAGAAGAGGACTAGATGATCTCTTGGGTCTCTTTCAGCTCTAAAAGTCGATGATTCCATAATTAGGAGAGATGGTGCCAACCACTTTTAGCCCAGGGCTTTTACTACTCTTGAAACATCAAATAAAAAACAATTCTCATAAATCTGAACATTGGATACATTTTCTATTACATTGTTTTTATATTTCTGTCAGATGCATGGTATGCCAAAAAGAACTGTCATAAAGAAAAGAAAAAACACACTAGATTTGGAGTAAGAACTAGGTTCAAACCTTAACTCTGCCAGTTACCATCTCTGTGATCTTATGCAAGTAACTTAACCTCCCTCAGTTTCTTCCTTTGTAAAATGAAAGAATTAGATTCAATCACTTGTAAGTTTACACAATGACTGTTTTAGATTCAGAAAGAATCTTAGAGGTCATAAAATCCAACATCTTCATTTTACAGATGAGGAAATGGGCCCAGAGACTAATAGCTTATCCAAGCTCACACAGAGGGTAAATAGCAGAACTGGATTCAAATCCAGGTCCTCGGACTCCAAATGCAGTGTTCTTTTCATTGTATCACATTCCTACCATCTCTAAATTCTCTAATCCCACTGTCTTATGTTAATTCATTTATTGGAAAGTTACTACTCAAATGACATGCTTGAGCTGAATGAATCAATCGACAAGTATTGTTACTATGTTCCCGATTGAAGAATTAGAATATTTCACTTAATTCTCCAGAGTGTATTTGAGGCAAGTTAGCATTTGAACTGGTAAAAGATCCTAGTATTTCAGACACAAATCATCTCTGTCCATACTAGATTTTGGTGTTTTTTCTGGCTGCCATGACACCTGATTGGGCTATTCATTCTGTATCCCCAGCCACATCCCTAACATTCGTCAGACCCCTTGGATGTGAAGGCTGACCCCCTCGAACAGGACCCAGAGAGGCAGGGACAGCTCTATGCCCCTTGCCAGCAGGAAGCACTTTCAGAAGCTGCGACCTTCACCCTTTACCCCAAAGCAATTTGGGTCCCATTTGTTTGAGGGGGGAAATGATGAGGTGTAGGCTCTGGGACTCCTCCCCCTTTTTTGAGCTCTCTTTGATTCTTTGGCTCTGGGAAAGTAAACCTTCCCAGGGAAGACATTTGCCTGTGGTCATGGGCCTTGAGATGTGGCTCTGCCCAAGTCTTTAGCCCCCTTTGTTTCAATAGTTTCCTACCCTTGAATTGGCCTGGCCCACCATTGTCTATGGTCTCTAGGTAGCCTCCAGCAACTTCCCACCCTGAACCACTCATTACTGGAGTCTGACCTCATCTGACTCCTCCTG
>CM053601.1:31531395-31566006 GCA_028646575.1 Pseudocheirus occidentalis | reverse complement strand
TATCTTTAGTAAATATTTTTCTGATTCATATTCAAATATGCAAATTAGTTGTGATTTCATTCATACAAATGCTCCTTCCAATGATGAAGATCCCAACTAATGTATGTTTGGTCAGCCTAAGCCTGGAATGCACATCCTTCTTACTTACACTTCTTAGAATCCCTGGCTTCCTTTGAATGTCAGTTCAAAGTCTTCCTATGTCTCCCTCCTTCCCACCACCCTGATCTGCTAAAGTGTTGGCTCCTGGGAACTTGCCAGCAAGTATCCTGTTTCTGTTTCCCATAACATGTATCCCACTCCCTAATGTTCCACACCCAGACCAGGACAGAGACTTGCCTGCAGGATCTCCTCCAATTGGGGTTTTATTAAACAATTTGAACGGCTATATTTTCAGAGGGATTTTTCCAGTGACAAAATTTCCTAAGATTATGCTGAAGATGGTATAACAATAATAGCCCATATCCAAGAAAGACCACCTTCTTTGTGGAGTTGAGGGAGTGGAGATGAAGGACATGGGAGGTGAGAATCATCAAGATGAATACAGAATTCACCAGAAAAGATGGCAGGTATTGGGCTAGAGAGAGCTCTAATACATCAAAGGTACTGAAGTCATTCTGGAAGGAGGAAGTGTGACCTAGAGGTTCATAGATAGTACAACAAGAAGGATCTGAGCAGCATGGCATAATTGGATAGCACTTCCTATTCATAGCAGGCACTTAATAAATATGTATTAATTCATCAAGCATACTGATAGAACTTTTTACTTGCAGCTAGGCAACACAGCTCCTTCATTTTACCTCCCCTTCCCTTTTTTTCTTCTCCTTCTGTCCCTCACCTGGGGGTGCTCCATCCAAAGGGAAGTAAAAAAAAAGGAAGAAATATAAATCCAGGAAAAACCTACCTAATTTACTGTCTGTGATTAGATATGATATGCAGTACTGTCTCATTTGCATATGGCTTACACTGCTTTTCCCTGGGGCGATTCTTGCCCAAAATAGTATAGAACATAGAGACCAGTTCATTCTATTCAATAATAGACCTTAAATTTTTTTTGTTGGGGTACAAATTTTAAAAAACACACCAGCTCCCCCAAAAATAAAGTTAGCTTTTCAGAAAAGTGTAATTAAAACAGACCTCTCTGTGCTATTAAGCAGGAAGCACAGTGATATACACACACACACACATAAGTATATATAGCTATATACATGTCTATATTACACATAAACACACACATTATATATATTACATATATACACAGATGTACAACACATACAACATGAATACACACAGAAATGTGTATTCATCTACATATTGCTAGGGCGCCCCTGAACTTGTATTTTTGAGTAATATTAGCCGAAAAATCATCTAGGAGGGACAACGCTCGGTCCCCACCGAGGCACAAACGCCCTCCCCTCTTTGCTAGGAGCTAAGCTAACTCCAGGGCTAGCCCGTGTGGATGGGTGGCCAGCTGGCTCTGGCTGGCTCGCTCCTTGGCAGTGCCCGCAGGGAGCCCCGGGTCTCGGGGCACTGATCGCGGTGCGAAGCCCGGTAACGCCAAGACCGTCAGCACCGAGAGGAGAAGGCTTCTGGCACAGTCACTGCTTCTCACCGGGGAAGGGAGCTAAGAGGTCTCTCGCCACGCAGCCCATCCTGGGGCTCGGCTCCGGCCCCCCTCCCTCAGAGAAAGCCCAAAATGCAGCGGACCAGGGACGCCCCTCCGCCAGCAGCTGCATTTACGCCTTTCCCTGGACCCTCTTTAAAATTCTCCCGGCTCCACCCCCGTTACACGAGAAAATGAGCCGTTCCTCCGCTAGCTCCACCCCCCTCCGCCCCTGAAATGGATTGGCCCTCGCATCTCCCGTGACGTCAGGAGGCTCCGGAGCCAATCAGACGAGCCGTCCGGGAAATTTCAAACGCGTTGGCAGCCGGTAGTTCTAGACCGTTCAATTTTTGCCTCCTTGCCCAGTCGCTATGGCGGACGAAGGCGCTGTCCGGGTCTGCGTTCGAGTACGGCCGCTTATTAGCAGGTGAGTCCGCCAGGGATCACAGCGTCCCGAGCGCGACTGGGGCCAGGGGAAGAATCCGTGTCTGGGTCCCCAGGTGTTCACATTCCCCCCATAAGGAAGGCCTAGCAAGTGCAGGCGCTTCCTCTCCCTCTCACCTTCTCTGCTCCTGGGCTGCTCTCCCGCCTGCCGTCTTCTCTCTCCCCTCCGCCTTACCCCGGTGTCTTCCCTCTGAGGGCCTTCCCCCCCCCCCCCCCCCCACCAGTTTACTCTGTGTCGGTGTCTTGTGTGCACAGAGCTGTTGGCCCGTTGTCTCCCGTCTCCCTACGCCCTTAGACCCTGAGCTCAGCGAGGGTGGGGACTCGCCTTGGGGCTTCTGGTTCGCAGTCGCACCTGGCACGTAAACGCTGGTTGACTTGACTTTCCTCTCCAAGCTACTAAGAAAAGCCAGCATGAAGCATCGCATTTGACGGCCCCCACCACTCTGTGCGGTCGGTGCTGTTGTCATTCTCATTTTCAGATGAGACAACATGCCAAGGTAGTGGCTAGAGCCCCACCGCACAGCTTCTCCAAGGAATTTTAGAGATGTGTTATTATTGTTATTCAGTCGTTTGGATGCGGTCCTAATAAAGCTGCCTCCAGGATTCGTATTCTAACTTCCTGAAGAGCAGCATGGGCAGATTTAACCACACCACAGGCCCCCAGACTCAATGCAGCCTCTGCCCCCCAGATCCAATTCACATATTTGAACAAGATGTTCCTGTGCTCAACCCACAATCACATCATCTGTTTAGTCCAAGACAGGACCACAATACCTACCTATCCGTCTTGATCAGACAGGACCACAACAGCCAATCAGTGCAGCACAACCAGGATGTTTGACCACAGAACCATAGAAGGGATCACCCCTCCCCATTATCTAATGCTTTGACAACCCCTCCACCTTTTTAATATTCATAATTTCTGTTATATAACTACATCTTTACCCTATCTTGCTTTCTCTGAAGTTACTGGTTCCTCTTGCAATTTATCCCCTTTCTGAGGGGCAACAATTCTCAATAAATGCCTATATTTGGATCAGAGGTCATCTACCTCTGAATTCTTTGAGATGGTGTTGCCCCAACACACCATGAAACCACAACTTTCAGTCCTGTCTGACTGTTGGTGAGCCCATTCGGGTCTTTCTTGGCAAATCTACTGAAATGTTTCTTTATCCAGCCCAATTTACAAATAAGAAAGCAGAGGCAACCAATGTTAAGTGACTTGCTTGGGGTCACACAGCTATTAAGTATGGGAAGCCAGATTTGAACTCAGGAAGAAGAGCCTTCCTGAATCCAAGCCCAGTGCCCTCTATCCATTGTACCACCTGGCTGCCTTAGAGATCTCAGGATCACAGGTAAAGTTAGGAGGGCCTTTAGTGACCATCTAGTCCAGCACTTCCCCCCACCCCACTCCTATTTTACTGAAGACAGAAGATCTGTAGCTCTGGAGTTATTGGACCTGGTCTTTGACATAGGTAGGTAGCTCCCTTCCAGCTCCTGCAGTCCCAGGAGTAGCCTGATGTCACACAGATATTGAGCGCCAAGGTTAGTCTTCACATCTAGATTCTTTACACACAGACCTTCATCCCAATGATCAAGGTCAGTCTCCTAACTTTACAATGTAAGGAAGGCAATTTAAGGTTATTACACAAAGCGAGCAACCAAGAATCCTTCATCCCAAGCATGATAGATTCTGCTTCAGCCCCTTTACTCTCCATGTATCTCTGTTTGAAATTTGTTTCTTGTAAACAACATATTGTTGGATTCTAGTTTCTTATCCGTTGTTATCCTCCTCTGTGTCATGAGTGAGCTCATCGTATTCACATTCACAGTTAGGATTACTCTACATTTCCTTCCATCCTAGTTTTTACTCTTTACATTCTACTGTCTCCTTTCGCCCTGTCCATCCTCACATGTGTCTGATCACCACCTCTCTCGGTCTGCCCTCACTTTTGATCCTTTCCTTTCCTCCACCCCCACTTCTTTTCTCCCTTTCTCTCCTCATTCCCTGGAGGGTAAAAGAGATTTCTATACCCAACTGAGTTATTCCCCATTAAGGCAATTCTGATGAATAGGATCCAAGCTAATCACCCATCATCACCCTCTATCTTCCTTTCCACTGTAAAATCTCTAACACCTCTTTAGTGTGAGGCAGTTTACCCCATTCTTCCTCTCCCTTCCCCGTTCTCCTACTGCATCTTGCTTTCTCGCCTCTGTTTTATTTTTTTGGTCTATCATCCCATTATCATCAATTCCCAAGTACCCTCTGCCTAGCATACTCTTTCTAACTATCCTAGTAATAAAATGCTTGAGAGTTACAAGGAACATTTTCCCATGTAGGAATGTAAATAGCTTAACTTTATTGAATCCAGTACAATTTCTCTGTCTTGTTTACCTTTCTTTTCTCTTGAGTCTTTTATCTGAAAGTCAAATTTTTCTATTCAGCTGAGGTCTTTTTGTCAGGAATGCTTTTTTGTTGTTAACTCTTCTGTGATCCCATTTTGGGGATTTTCTTGGCAAAGAAAACACTGCAGTAGTTTGCCATTTCCTTCACCAATTCATTTTACAGGTGAGGAACTAGGGCAAACAGGATTAAGGTGCCTAAGGACACACAACTATCCAGGCCAGATTTGAACTCACAAAGATGAGTCTTCCAGACTCAAGGCCTGGCACTCTATGTACTATATCATCTATATCCACTTTATCACCCAACTGCTCTCAGGACTGCCTGAAAGTCCTCTTTTTTATTTTATATCTATTTTTTTTTCTCCTGAGGCATTATACTCAGTTTTTTTGGTAGGTGAGTCTTGGTTGTAATACTAGTACCTTTGCCTTCTAGAATATTATATTCTCAGCTGCTAAATCTTGTGTTATCCTGACTGTGGCTCCATGGTATTTGAATCATTTCTTCTGGGATTCTTGCAATATTTTCTCCTTGACCTAGGAGCTCTGGAATTTGGCTGTAGTTCTTCCTGGGAGTTTTTGTTTTGGGATCTCTTTCAGGAGGTGATCTGTGGTTTCTTTCAGTTTCTACTTTACCATCTGGTTCTAGGTTTCTTTTATAATTTCTTGAAAGATGATGTTTAGACTCTGTTTTTGATCACGGCTTTCAGAAATCCAGTAATTCTTAAAGTATCTCTCTTGATTCTATTTCTGGGTCATTTGTCTTCTTGATGAAATATTTCACATTTTCTTCTACATTTTCATTCTTTTGATTTTGTTTTATTGTTTCTTGATGACTCAAAATCATTCGCTTCCATTTATTTGCCCAATTCTTAAGGAATTATTTTTTCAGCTAGCTTTTGTACGTATTTTTCCATTTCGCCATTTCTCCTTTTTATGGCATTCTTCTCGTCAGTGAATTTTTGTGTCTTTTCTTTTTCAATCAGTTATTGTCTTCAGAGCCTGCGTTTTGATATTCCCTTTCACCATAAAACTTTCCATGGTCAGGTTCTGTTTGTTGTTGTTGTTTGCTTAATCATAACTTCTGTCAGAACTCATCCCAATTATTCTATGCAACTCATTGCATGGAGGGAAACAAAGAGCCCTCTCCCTCTTGTCTCCAGGCCACAAGGTGATCAGGGGACAGAATATGTGTGCTGGGGTGGGGAGATATTCCTAATGACAACTTTGGGGTCACCCAGGTGAGGGTTGTTCTGACAGTCCTGAGGGGCCCGGGCCGTCCAAGAAATAGAAAGTTTGGAAGCTTATACAAAGGAGGGAAAGGGCCGAGTGCCAAGTGTTGGCTGGTAATGAGTGAAAAGTATCAGACGCTTGATGCTTACTAGCTGTGTGACCATGGGCAGGTCACTTAACCCTTAAGGTCTTTTGTAGACCTCAAAGCATTATGTAAATGTGTGCTAAGATGGGAATAATTATAATAAATGAGGAATTTTTCTTTTAGAGAACAAGACCTTGGAGATGATGCACAGCTTCACTGGAAGACTGAAGACAGACTGATTTCTCAAATTGATGGAACAAAATCCTTCAGTTTTGGTAAGGTTTTTAAGGAATTTCTAAGAGTTAATTTATTATAGCTTTAAAAAACACTGACATATGATAACATATGAGAATACTGGGTTGGGTGGTAAAGATCAGATTCCCAAGTTTTCAGTATTTTAGTTCACTGGAAACAAAGGAAATGTGTAAATGTTAATCTGCCGCTAGCATGAGTTCTTTGTGGCCCTAAGAGTTGGGCAACAAACTTTGACTTGAAATACTTCTACACTGTTGTTGTTGCTGTTGTTTTGTGTCTAGCCTATCTTCTACCCTTTGACTTTTCTGCTTTTGTGTCCATTCTTTTAAATACTTCTGGAAAAAGTGATTAAGTTGGGCTGATTGGGTCCCCTACCAATCCACTAACCCACTCAGGGCTTTCAAGGGAAGCTGCTCTCACCGTGATTAGCAATGGTCTCTTAGTTGCCAGGATGAGCTTTGCTCAATCATAATCATCTCTGACCTGTTTGCTTTACTTGCCACCTTAACAACCCTCTGCTTTTGCATACTTGGTTGTCCCTGGCTTTTCATGGCAGCGCTCAGTCTTGGTTCAGCTTCTCTCTCCATACTTTCTCTCTGTAACCTCACCAGCTCCTGTAGCTTTCCTCATCACCTGTGTGCAGAGGACTCCAAGATAGTTCTGTCTAGGCTTAGTCTTTCCCTGGACCTTTGGTCCCTGATCACCAATTGCATTTTGGACATTTCAGACCGAATGTCTCAGAGATGTCTTAGACTCAGCATGTGCCAAACTATAGTCATTATCTTTCCCCAAACCTTCCCCTCTTCCTAATTTCCCTATTTCTGTCAAAGACACCACCGTCCTCCTCCTCTCCCAGAGTTATAACTTCAGCAACATACTGAACTCCTCCTAACTTGGGGACGTCCAGTATATCCAGTAAGTTGCCCCATCTTGCTATTGCTATCTCTGCCATGTCTCCTACATCCTGGCACCATGCCTGGCACATAGCACGTCGTACATAAGTGTAGCTGAGGGATTGAGATTGAAGCAAGGGGGAAGAATATGGGCAAAGATCTAGAACTGTGTGAGCCGTGGAAGGGAGGAAAGGATGGATGGCCTCAACTTTGGTGTCAAGTCTACCGAGTGGGGAAGAAGTTTTAGAATATCCACTGTTGGGTGTGATAGCCATGAAGAAAACAATTATAGGATGATGGATTGATAACTGCAGGAGACCTTAGAAGGCATCTACTCCATATAAGGGGAAAAAAGCCCAGAGAGACAGTAAATGGGAAAACTGGATTCGGTATAACCTGAGAATTTCTCCCTTCTTGCATATCTTCCCTTTCCCTCACATGGCTCACAAAAGGAATGTTTCCAGATTGTGTGATTTTCAGCATGAATTTCTTCTTTGTGTGATTGGTCCAGTCCAGGCTACGTTTTTGTCTTTATCTTTTTAAATGGTCTTTGAATTTCCTCATACAGCACATCTGACACTAAACAGTTGAGGTTCAAATGTGTTCCTTAGAATGAATAGTGAACACAGACCCATTTGGAAGCCTTGGCAGATTTGTTTGATTGTCCATCTGTTTGTTTGCTCTACCTGGGGCTTGTGTGGCTTAGCTGTATTTCACACCAGAGTTTCTGTAAATTTTGTTTTTGCTTTCACTTTGCAAAAGCCCTCCAAAAAACAGGGATCCCCAGTGTAAGCAAAGCACTTTGAACACAGTTGAATTACTTTTTTGTACATAGGTTAATGATATGATCTCACTACTTATACAGTTATACTTATGTGACATATTGGGCAGTAAAAGTCAAATCCAACCATTGAGATCCAGATTGTATAACTATCATTCAAAGAGCCTTCCTCAGTGGAACTAAAGCATTAAGAGAAATCCAGAGAGACTCCTCATAGAAGGTGGAATTGTAGCAGGATCGGAAGGAAGCCAGGAAGTAAAGATGAGGAGTGAGAGCATTTTAGGCATAGGGACCAAAGAGAATATGACTGGCGTCAGAGAGTGTCTTGTGGGAGGGACAGCAAGGGGGCCACAGTCAGTGGATCCCAAAATATGTGGGATGGAGGCCTAAAAGTCGTGTGTGAAGAGGCAGGTTGTGAAGGATTTTGAATGCCAGCCAGAGGTTGTTTTATCCGATCCTAGAAGTGAAACTCTGCCTCTTTAGTTTATTGAATGGAAGAATAAGGGATGATATGGTCAGACCTAGACTTTAGGAAGTTTAATTTGACAGCTGAATGGAGGATCCATTGGAGTGGGAAGACGCTTGTGGCAGGAAGACCAACCAGAAGACTGGTGCAATAGTCCAGGGGTGAGGCAGTGAGGGCCTGCACCAGAATGATAGCCATGTGTCAGAAAACAAGTTGAGAGTAGTTGTTCCTTTCTAAAAGTAGTTATGTTGAAGCAAGTAAAGTAAGTCATTCCACATTGTTTTTTAAGGGATCAGATCCATGAAAAATTAAATCTTCATTCGTGAAGCATATGCTGGGAGGATTATTTGTCATCATGGATTTTTCTTTATGAGTCAATGATCCAGAATCGCAAGGGAAATCTGAGAATTTCTATACATTTCTACAATACTTTAAGAGTATAACTCACCATTTCATAGAGATTTAAGGTTTCCAAAATGCTTTTGTACATATCATCTTAATTGATAGGTACAATTAGTATCCTCATTTTTCAGATGAGAAAAGTAAAACTGAGAAGTTAAATGATTTGTCTGGGGTCTCCCAGCTAGGAAAAATCTGAGGTAGGATTCGATATCAGGTCTTCTGGATTCCAAACTTAACCTTTAATCTGTGCCCCCTCACTTATCTGCAACTACATATTTTATATCAGAGGTGGCAAACACATGGTCCCACAACATTACCAAGGGTGGCCCAAAAGAGATACATGAACAGGTGTGATTTTCTAAGACAATTTGTAACCTCCAGGGATCCTTGTGTACGGTTTGTGGTTCTTCAGTCTTTTCCATTGTCTGATTCTCTGTGACCCCATTTGGAGTTTCTTGGTACTTTGTACAGTTCAGTGGCCTCTGTTTCTTTGTGAGTTTGACACTGTTTCTGTAAACGTTGTTTGCTGTTTCCTTCTCCAGCTTATTTTACTGTTGAGTGATCTGCGGCAAACGGGGTTAAGTGACTTGCTCAGTGTTTGTGGCCAGATTTGAACTAAGGTCTTCCTGACTCCGGGCCCAGAGCTTTGACCATTGTACCCCCCAGATCCATTTGTAGGGTTAAATCATGACAGATCAGCGATGTGGACCTTTTATAACTTTAGGATCACATAAAAGTAATGCAGCTGGCAGAAGACGCAAGCATTAAATGATTAATCTGTGTGATTACTGGCCTCTTGTCTGGTACATGATAGCTGCTTCATAAGTGTTTATTAATTTGAATAGTATTCTAATCAGTGGGCACTTAGGGAGTGAATCATGTGATCCACAGACCACATTCATGGATTTGAGGAGTGGATGTCACATGGCAGGACCTGAGTTTGACTCCTGCCTCTGCCTCTTACTGCCTGCATGACACCGGGCAAATCATTCTCCCCCATAACATGAGGCTGTGGACTTAACACCCAAGGTCCACCCCAGCTCATGTCTTTGATTCCACGATCCTGTTTTATTTATGGTGTTAAAACACTGGATTTCATCCTTCTTCAGCTGTTATATAACATTGTAGTCTGGGAGTGTCCAGCACAAGACCTGCAATACTCTCTAAGCAAATTAAGATGTGATTAGAAGTGTTTAACAAAAGAAAAATACAGTAACATAGATATTATTACATTTTAACTAAGTCAACATGAAGCCCACGCTGATCATCATGTACAGTTCAGTGGCCTCTGTTTCTTTGTGAGTTTGACACTGTTTCTGTAAATGTTGTTGACTTACAGGATAGCATCTATCATACCAGTGCTTCTCAACCTTCCTAATGCCGCGACCCTTTACTACTCATATGTGGCTGTATCTACATGTGGGCGGACCCTCCTGCAGACGGATAGAGGAGCCATGTCTCAATTCCTAAGACCATCAGAAATATGTGTTTTCAGATGGTCTTAGGTGACCCCTGTGAAAGGGTCGTTCGACCCCCAAAGGGGTCATGACCCACAGGTTGAGAAAGGCTGTATCATACTAACTCTTGTCTGCTTCTCTTTAGATCGCGTGTTTCATACCAATGAAACTACGGAAAAGGTCTATGAAGAAATGGCACTGCCCATTATATGTTCTGCCATACAGGGCTATAATGGTAAGGCTTTAGTGCAGGAGGTCTAAACTTTGTGATTGCCTTTGGTTATTTAATAATAATTTCTTGTGTGACTGGTTTGAGCCTTGGACATTGAGGTGAGGGTTTTTGTTCCTTTTCCCAGGTACAATATTTGCATATGGACAGACTGCTTCAGGAAAAACCTATACAATGTTGGGTTCAGAAGATGGTTTGGGTGTAATACCTAAAGCAATTAATGATATTTTCATAAAGATTAAAGAGGTAAGTTACCTAGCTAAATTAGAAACAGATCAAGGATGTAGATAGTGTTCAGATTATAATAATCCTTACTCTTTCCTGAACAAAAAAAACATATCAAAATGTATTTCCGTTATAGCTATCAGCGCTGATCCAGAGCAAAAAGAACAAAGATTGACAATTTTCTTCTCTTCCCTGTCTCTTCCTATTTCTCTACTTTAGTACAGGCCCTGCCACTACCTGAAAAAAGTCCTAACAAGCTTCTCCATTTTCAGTAATAAAAATAAACAGGAACTTCTCGGTTCCTGCTGGTGACCATTAATCAGCTATAAAATAGCTAAATGTCAGACAACAAAAACAGGCCCTGGAAATGAGGAAATTGAGGTAAACAGGGTAAAGTGACTTGCCCATGGATTAGCCCCACAGCTAGTGTGTGTCTGAGGCCCAGTTTGAACTCTGGGCTTCTTTGTTCCTGGCCCAGTGCTCCATCTGCTTTACCACCCGACTGACGACTGTACAGGAAACTTAAAAGATTGTACTGTTGCTGAAAGAAGTTTCAGTTTGAGAAATATAATTTGCACAAGAACAGTTTCATCGTAGATCACACATCACATCTCCTGACAATAGACATATTGAGAAAAGAGCTGGTGGACTGTGATGCTGCTCCATTTGTCAGATCGTGCTTGAACTGCTGCCATAGATTGGCTACTGATAGAAAAGTTCAAAGAAGTCAACAAAAGCATTCTACGAAAATCAGTTGACTATGGAATTTACAATAAAGAGCATTGTTGGGGCTGCTAGGTGGCTCAGTGAATAGAGCACCGGCCCTGGAGTCAGAAGGACCTGAGTTCAAATCCAGCCTCAGACACTTGAGGCTTACTAGCTGTGTGACCTAGGCCAAGTCACTTAACCACAATTGCCATACCTATCCCTCAAAAAAAAAAAAAGAGTAGAATATATCTTATTATTTTTTAGTTGTGTGCTTCATATCCTTCCTGTCAGTAAAATTTGTGAGATGGAATGTTTGGTTTACCTGCAAGGGTTTATCAGCCTGGGTTAGGCTCTCCAGAGCCAGAGTAGCAGCTGACCTGGCTTCAAAGGCACTGAGAGTGTAGAGTTCAGTCCCAAATGGTCACGGGTAAGTTAGTTTCATCTCTGGAAAATAGGGTGACTCAAGAAAACAAGTTCATGAGCCCATTTACAAGCACTACACAGATGTGCAGCATAGAAGTGATCATTAGGTGACTGTGCAGCTGTTCACCTAGTTAATAAATCTACATTCTTTGGGGTTTAATCTTTGAATTAGTTTTACTCTGTTTTAAATGAAATTATAAATGTATTGTTTCCATAATATGTATAACCCATTGTTGTGAATGTATAACCCATAGTCTTTTATAGTAAATGGCCTATCTTCTCCTCATAAATGGACATGAACAGTCAGGATTAGATTCTCTTTCCTGGTTGCTTTCTGATAGCATTTTCTAAACCTTTTTTTTTTCCCTTCTAGATTCCTGAAAGAGAATTTCTATTACGTGTATCCTATATGGAAATTTACAATGAAACCATAACAGATTTACTCTGTGACACCAGGAAAATGAAACCTTTAGAAATTCGGGAAGATTTCAATGTAAGTGACTAGCAGTTGTGTTTTTAATCCTGTAACATTCAACTTTGCTTTATATGTCACTTTTTTTTGTCTCTAAAATAAGAATCCCTTAAAAATTTATGCTGTACTGAAAGTATTTAGTTAAAAGACCTCATAATGAGAGCATCATATTTGGGTTTACATAGCTTGATATATTTAGTAAGGTCTGGATCATAGTCTGGTACAATAATTTCTTTTCATCTTATCTATCCTATCCCATCATTTTAGAATATGTCTGTTTACTTTCACATTTCATTAAATTTAACGTGGCTAATGTAGTTATGTGCCTCTCCTTTTTCATTGGAGGGCTTAATATTACACCTCTCTAATTTCCCTGTGATTTAAATTTGTTATAGAGAAACGTGTATGTAGCTGATCTCACAGAAGAGGTGGTCTCCACACCAGAGATGGCTCTGAAATGGATCAAGAAAGGAGAGAGTAAGAGTTCTCGCTGTGTTCTTTTTAAAAATTTTAAGGAAGTTAACCTCTTTACAATGTGTTTTTTTAAATCACTTCAGTGTCTAAGACAAGTTGTTACATGAAATAAACTTAATGTAGTATTTCTGTGACTCCAGCCCTTTCAATTGAAATATGAATCATTTTGCAGGAAACCGGCACTATGGGAAAACAAAAATGAATCAGAGAAGTAGTCGTTCTCATACAATTTTCAGAATGGTAGGTAGTCCTTTCTCTTCTTTTTTTTTTTTAAGCTTTCAAATTAAGTGTATATTCATTTTCCTACAAGTTGCCTTTTCTACCTAGATATTGGAAAGCAGAGAAAAGGGTGACCCTTCCAACTGTGATGGAGCTGTCATGGTGTCTCATTTGGTAAGTCCCACATAATAATGAAACTTTTTCACAGAAGGAAAAACAATAGAATTCATTTGTTTCTCAGACTTCTCTTTGTTATAAATGTAGCTAGATTTTTTTTTTTAAAAAATAGATAATTTTGCATATAAACTTACTGTGTCAGTGACATTTGAATAATTGGTGAGATTTTATAGAAAAATACAGTGTGAATATAACTCCTTGATTTACTTCCTTAAATATCAATACCCTTATCATCTTTGCCTTTGTAGCTTCTTTGTCCTTGAGTTCACTTTTAAGTCACAAATGTGGTTAGGAAGAGATCACACTGTAAGCTATCAGCTGTCATAATGAATTAATTGGTTTGCTAGCTCATAAGAATTTCATGCAGAATATGGTAGATATGGTAGTGGAGGGAAACAAGGAACATTGGAAGGGATGGTGGAAGGATGCTAAAGACAGATGTCGCCTTCCAACCTTTGTCTTAGGTGGGTCTGAGTATGACCCACCCCAAATCCAGGCTGTGGATCCCTGAATTTCTTGAAGTTTACAGCTACCTTTTACAAACACCACAGCTGAGAAGCATTGATCTTATCTATAACTTTTGGATATACGTGGTGTTTAAAGAATAATTTGTAAACTTTTAGGGGTGCCCTCAAAAGATAGACCCATATCCTAATGAATTTTCTTATACAAAGATTTCACTAACATCTTTCTAATCACTTGGATTTATAATCTGAATCATCATCCTTAGCTCCCTCCTCTGCCTCACCCCATATGCAATCAAATGCCAAGTTTTGTCAGTTCTACCCCTAAAACATCTCTGAATCTGAGATAATCCAGATTGGAGGCACCCAGTGGTGCAGTGGCATGGAGTCAGGAAGACTTAAATTCTGATCTAGTTTCAAACTCTTAGAAGATGTGTCTGATTTTGTGCAAGTCATATTTCCTTTATAGCTGTCTTTTATTCCCATTTATAAATGGTAAGCTGGAGGCCAAGGATAGTTTCTTAGTAGATGCTCAAATATTTGGACTGAACTGAACTGGATAGAAAGGTTGAGATTACCTTGTGTAACCTCCCACCCAGTAGGAGGACTTATTTCTGTAGCGTCAATGACAGATGATCCAGCCTCTGTTCAATACCTTTTGGCAATTTATTACATCATGGAGCAGGTGATTATTGAAACTCTTCTCTGTTTTTTCCAGTGCTAGCCTGTCATCATGCATCAATTGCTATTTGCTTTATTTGTTTCATTGTCCTTGTTGTTCCTTTCCTTAAGCATGTGCTTCTTTCTCCCCTCTGTACCCCTTACCCCACTTTGTTTTTCTCTTCTTTCCCTGAGTAAGTAAATCTATCTCCTCCCAGACCTTCCACTTCTTTTTTTTAATTATTTCTTTGCTAATGATTACCGAATCTGCCAGTGTCCTATTTCCAGTTGTCTCCTGGACACTTCTTGAATATTCCCAACTCAGCATGTCTAAAACAAAACTCAACTCTTCTGAGGCCAACTTTCTAAAAAGCAA
The DNA here is from genome assembly GCA_028646575.1 of Pseudocheirus occidentalis. Lineage (NCBI taxonomy): Eukaryota > Metazoa > Chordata > Mammalia > Diprotodontia > Pseudocheiridae > Pseudocheirus > Pseudocheirus occidentalis. The sequence continues at coordinate 31,551,560 of CM053601.1, read as the reverse complement.
GAGTAGCCTCCTCCTTCTCTGTCACAGAGCCCAGATGGTCTTGGATTCCCTCATTCTCTGTCTCCAATGACCTACAACATGTTGTGTGTCCTCACTGCCATAGCTGCTACCTGAGGTGTGTGTTCATCACTTCATACTCTCTGACTAACAGTCTCCCAGTTGGCTTCCTTTGCTCTAGTCTCTTTGTCCCTTCAGTCCCTCTGCCATGCTACTGTCTGCCTAATGTTATTCAATCGTCAACTTGAGATGACAATCTCTGCTCAGGAATTTACAATAAACTCTTCTGCGGCTAATTGAAACTAAACCAAAATTTGAAAACTAACATTTTGGATTTGCCTTTTGTTGGATACCAGTCAGATGTGGGATGTGTCTAGTTTTTTAAAAGTTTACAAATGTCTACTTGTTACAAATACAGCTTTAAAGATGAATGCTCTTTGTGTGGATATGATAGATATTGGCTTGTGGATAAGCATATGTTGGATATACCTCCTGTGTACCTAATACATACATTGAGTGAAGGCCGTGTCGCTAGTGCTGTGTAAGGCATGGCTACATGGGTTCAAATGAGAAAAGTATATTGTGACCATTGTGGAAAAAGGGATCCAGAGCAGAATCCTTTGAGCCAGGAGACCCATTTTGGAGACAGAGAGACAGAAAGAGAGAGAATACTATAGGAATCACTTGGTGAGGTATATTTTATTTTTCATATTTAAAAGATTTTTAACTTTCCTCAAAATTTATTTTATTTTACTTTGAATTTGCAGAATCTGGTTGATCTTGCAGGCAGTGAAAGAGCCAGTCAGACAGGATCCGAAGGTAAAAAAAAAAGACCGTGAAATATTTTTGTCCTATTTTTATTATGTTTCTTTCCAGTATGAATTTGCTCATGTTCTATAAGTCAGCCTCACACTGAAATAGAAATAAAGGCCACTAAAGGGTACATAACTATACTTAAGGACCCTAAGGGCCATGTATACACTTAGAAAACAGTATCTATGTTCTTACTTGTTCTTATTTGTTTTGTTAAATGTTTCCTAATTATATTTTAGTTTGATTCAGACCTCACTTGGAAACCGTGTGGGCCATAAAGAGGGTCACAGGTTTGACTCCTGCTTTAAGTTACATATTTTTCTGAAAGGCCTTCCCACATTTTTGGCATTAATGTGGGTTTCTTTCCTGTAGGAATTCTGACAGTAAGATATTTTTTCTCTTAAAAGACCTTATCACAATTCTTTGAGAAGCCACTGTTAGGGGTATCATGATGCTACAATAAAGCATCATAGTTGAAACTCCACAGAATCCTGTTCTGATGCCTCATTGTGTCATGGAGGTAGGGACTCCATATTTAAAAATGCAAACCATAAGCTCTTGCAAGATCTACCATCATGCAAAGGTATAGTAAGTTGTTCCTGACCCCAAACTGAGTCTCTTCTCTGAGCACCAAGTTGTTGGTGGCAACCCATGAAACAAAGGGGGAAAAAAGCCTAGCCTTTGACCCTATGTAGATTCATTCATCCAGTATGATGGTAGAAAGAAGCTAAGAATTATACTGTCAACTGTCTATAAATATTAACACCGAGTACTTTCAAGATAGTTATCTCTTCAGGGATTAACAAGGTGATAGAGTACTGGAGAGACTGAACTGTCTCCATGTTGGTTTTCTCAAAATAAATAAAAACAAAAACAAAAGGGACTTAGAACTGAATGGAAGAACACTTCACAGGTTGTCTTCAAAAAAGACAAAAAAAGGAGTTGCAAGGTTAGTTTTGTATTCTACCCAAGAGCAATAAATGTTTCATTAGACACTTGCTTATCTCATCTTGTAAGGTGCATGTTATTTATGAGCATAAAGACCACCATGAAGATGACTACTCCTTACTGCCATAATGTTAATAAAAAATGACTCAGAACACTCGCTAGCGTTTATGTAACAATTAAAGGTTTGCAAAGTTATTTACAAATAGTTTCTCATTTGATCCTCACAACAACCCTGAGAAAGGTGCTATTATTGTCCCCATTTTACAGCTATAAAACTGAGAAAGCAAAGATTGAGCAACTTGCCCAGAATCACACAGCTAGTTAGTATCTGAGTCCAGATTTGAGTTCAGGCCTTCTTGACATCAAATCCAGTGCTGTCTTCACTGTGACACCCTCTGCCTCATTAGATACCAAAATATTTAATGTTTTTGCTGGTTAGAGAGAGATGACAACTGTTAGCAACCTCAGTATAAAATACAAACTTGTTTGTGAAACAGTTTTGTGGAAGGTGGTGGAAGATTATGAGTAGCATTGCCTCATATGACAGTCAAAGGCACTGCAAGAAAAAATGTCTCTGAAAAGCTTGGTGTACAATTCAGTTAGCTTTAAAGTAATTCATAGATCAAAACTAGCCCAACTTTAACATCAAGTTAAAAGTTAAGAAATAGGCTGGGAAAGTGAGCAAACAACAAAAAAATAATATGACCATGGAAAGTTACTGTGGTGACAGGAAAGATCAGAACACAAACTCAGAAGACAAAGCAATTACATACAGAGCCTCAAAGAAAAGTGTGAATTGTTCAAAGACCAAAAAAATAATTCCTGAAAGAACTCACAAAGGATTTTTAAAACCACGTAAGAGAGGTAGTGAAAAAAATAGCAAAAAGAAAAAAAATTTAGAGTGATGCAAGAAAATCATGAAAAGAGAGTCAATAGCTTGGTAAAAGAGACAAAAAATACTGAAGTAAATAAAGTCTTAAAAAGCAGAACTAACCAAAAAGAATAGAAGACACAAAAGCTCACTAAAAAAAAAAAAATAATTGCTTAAAAATTAGAATCAGGCAAGTGGAAGCTAATGACTCTATTAGACATCCAGAAACAATAAAACAAAGTCAAAAGAATGAAAAAAAAATAGAAGCAAATGGGAAATATCTCATTGGAAAAACAACAGACCTGGAAAATAGATAAAAGAAATAATCTAATCTATTGGGCTACCTGAAAACCATGATCAAATAAAAAGTCTAAACATCATATTTCAAGGAATTATCAAGGAAAATGATGTTGATATCCTAGAAACAGAGCATAAAAGAGAAATTGAAAGAATTCACCAATCACCTCCTGAAAGAGATCCCAAAATGAAAACTCCCGGGAATATCATCACCTAATTCCAGAGTCTCCAGGTCAAGGAGAAAATATCATAAGCAGCTAGAAAGAAACAATTCAGGTATCATGGAGCTCAGTCAGGATAGCCCAAGATTTAACAGCTTCTTTCTTCATTAAGCAGTCAGAGGGCTTGGAATGTGATATTCTAGGGGGTAAAGGAGTTAGGATTACAACCAGAATGACCTACCTAGCAAAACTGAGTATAATCCTTCAAGGGAAAAAAATAGCTTTCTAATGAAATATATATGTATGTATGTATGTATGTATGTATGTATGTATTTTTTCCTAATTGCAGGACTTCGACTCAGAGAAGGCTGCAATATAAATAGGAGCTTGTTTATATTGGGACAAGTGATCAAGAAGCTTAGTGATGGGCAAGCTGGGTAAGCTTATATCATTTCACATATAGTTATGGATGTCTAAGCATCTGAATGGGGTGAAATAAGTAACATTGCAGTACCACTCAAATGTAAAATGTATTGTTTTTGTTTTATAAAGTCTTGATGACTCAGGGAGCTTACTTTCTTATGTATATGACTGAACTTCATGCCCCATTTTATTAGGTTATGTGGTAATAATGATTTTTGCCTACTCGTGTTGCTTGTGGGATATTAATAAAAATAAGAGATAACTTTCCTAGTTGTATGACATTTGATACGCTATTGTAAAGATAAAGATGGTTCTTAAGCTTAAACATTATATTGTTAATGCTTAAGGAACAGTCTTTATTTTTGTAAGTGCTCTCTCATTGAACATGTAAAAGTTACTCATATTTTTCTTTCCCACCCCATTTTTCATCACAAGAGGTTTCATAAATTATCGAGATAGCAAATTGACTCGAATACTCCAGAATTCTTTGGGAGGAAATGCAAAAACACTTATTATCTGCACTATTACTCCAGTCTCTTTTGACGAAACACTTAGTACTCTCCAAGTAAGTAGATTTTTTTTTTTTACTTTGAAAAAAATGAAAATTACCCCTGGAAGTCATTTTTAGAAAAGAATACTGAGATTAAACAATTCAATTCAGTAAACATTTATTAAGCCCCTACTATGTGGTGACACCATGCTAAGCCCTGAGGATACAAATCAGAAAAAGAAAGTCTCTGCCTTCAGGGAGCTTACAATCTAATAGGGGTAGACAGGACACAAAGCAGTAATAGGGAAAGGGTGGGCAGCTTTCCAGGTCTGAGTGACATGTTGGCATCATATTCTATGGAGTCTAAACCAAACAGAGCTGCTAATGGAAAATTGAGAGTTGATTTCATTGTTAGAGTAAAAATTGCATGTCAATCAAGTTAACATGCTTTCCGTTAAATATTGTTTGACAAATGCAAAAGGAATCTCCACCATATACTAGATGTGACTAGGAACTATGTGGAATACAAAGATTTCTAAGACGTAGTCTGGGCTGTTCTCTAGTAGGGAGTATAAGGCATGCTCAGAAAACTAGAAAGTAATGTGATAAGAGAGTACATGAGTACTTAAAGGGATGAGACAAAAGGAACCATCTAGAGAGGAGTTGGGATTGTATAGTGTCGTGGAAGCCAAGGAAGCAGAAGGCCATCCCTTCCTTGGCTAACAGTGTTGAAGATAGTAGGGAGGTTGAGGAGTATGTCTACTGAGGGTAAAGGCATCATTGACACTTTCAGTAAAGGCAGTGAGGTCAATGTCAATGTTTCAGAGATTTAAGAAGAGTGTATCGTTAGGAATTGAGAGGTATATTTTGGCTGAGAAACTGAAGAGGGGATGGAAAGGAATAGAACCACATGATGGTAATCAAAGAGAAAATAAGGATCAAGTCATTCACTTGAGTGGCTCTATAGTTCCATCACGTGTGGAGTAAATGTGAAGATGTGCCAGGACGCTGCATAATCATGACAGCACTTATGAAGGTTTATGGATTCAGCGAGAACCTTGACAGTGGTGACGGTACACCAATAAAGATCATTTTCCACATATATTTTTCACATCATTGATTGTGAAAAGGTTTTGACACCACCTTGACTTCTTAGAAAATTATCATGGTAATTCACTGCATGGTGCTTGTAAGCTATCGGTACGTGAATGTGCCGTGTGGCTCCTTCATGGAGATATAAAAGGAGCGGGAAAGGAAAAAAGGATTTGGATTTGAGTTGGAATTATTGGTTATTGGCAGTTGATTCCGTGTGCAGAGGGAAGGAAGAGTCAAAGATGGTTCCCAAGTTTCGAAACTGAGATAAGAGGCAGTCAAGAGAAATAGCCGGTTGGAAGGCATGGGTTTGGGAGGGGAGTCTTGTACGTTTGATCATCTCAACTGCTGACATTAAGTGACTTCATAAGTGTATCCCTCATGTCGATGAATGGATTATTAGCTATGTCTGCTTGGGGTATTGTTGCTTTTACACCTGCTATGTTCCTGCTGATATTGTGTTTATTCAGAGTTACTATATTTATATGCTGCAGTGACTATTTCTAGGATGAGATTTGGCCTAGTGTACTTTAGCAACAATTAAAGGACAGTTGTGTGAAGGCCAACTCTCCTTGGCATAAGACAGCAGAGATGGAAATGGTTGTGGAAATTTCTGAGCAGCCCAAGTGAATTAGGAAACTTGTACCTATCTTGAAATTAATATTTGACTTTCTGGAAAATTATTGGCAGATGGTGCAGGTTACAGTTATAGGATTGAATTGGTTGGGATATGATGACTGGTTCATTTTTTTCCCTGTACATTTAATTAAGTAATTATAATGGTTAATGTTCTTTTTCCCCCCTCCCTTCAGTTTGCCAGCACTGCTAAATATATGAAAAATACACCCCATGTTAATGAAGTATTGGATGATGAAGCTCTCTTGAAAAGATATCGGAAGGAAATAATAGATTTGAAAAAACAACTAGAGGAGGTATGTGAACCATAATTATTAGACTTCTGTTCCCAACGTACCTGTTGTTTGTGTCCCAGAAAGTCTCATTCATCAAAATTGCTTCAATCACATTGTCTCTTTTTGCCCCAGACATTGTATATGACACTGGGCTTTTGAGGACAGTATTGTTTTTTTACTTTAGGAAATTATTATTATAACTTTTTCTTGGATTTGAAGAAGGACTGAAATGTGTAAAATATGTTCTTGTAGTGTTTTTAGTTTACGTGTAAACTCTTATCCTTCTGAATTACTTCTTAGTCTTTCAACTATATTCTTACTAAAAATATAACAATCAAAGTTGTAACGTACAATAAATTCATCCTTTAGGTGGCTTCAGAGACTCGTGTCCAAGCTATGGAGAAGGATCAGTTAGCTCAACTTTTGGAAGAGAAAGACTTGCTTCAGAAAGTACAAAATGACAAAATTCATAATTTAACCCAAATGTTGGTAACCTCTTCTTCTGTCACATTGCAGCCAGACCACAAGGTAAAATTTAGATAATTATTGTATTTTTATATAATCTTTATGTAATATCAGTATTGAATATTGATATAATTACATTATTTCTAATGTAATGATATTGGTGATATGAGTATATTATTTTCATGATATGATTAGAGTGTTTATGACACCTTTTGTATTAATATAATTATATGCTATTGTTACTAAATTTTAATAATTTCATCATTTGTATTCTGTAGAAATATAATTATGTGTTTGTATTAAATACATAAATGTGCTCACGTATTTGCATGGAGAATATATAAATGATATATTGTATGGAATGTGCAAATAATATTACATAATGTATTTCATATATTTTATATACTTCCCTACTTTTTGTGTGAAATTTTCTGGGTTATAATACAGCTATAGAGTGTGTTCAAGAAGCTCAGCACATTGTTTTCTTTTCTTTTTGGTTCAGATCTGAGAATTTCAGGGATTTATTTGTGCTCACCCAGTTAAAATGTAAGAGGCAGAACTTGGACACCCTCACTCCAATGCCAGCCCTCTGTATTCCACCAAAGGTCAAACTGGCTCTAACCAGATTATCATTTAATTGGGAAATATTTAACAAAATAAACAGAAATATAGTACAGTCTTGACAAAGTTTTCAGCATTCACTTCCATAAGATTATGAGTTCCAAATTTTCTTCCCATCTGTCCTCTCCTCCCACCCCAAGATGGCATGTAATTTGATATAGGCTCTATGTATACATTCATATTAAGCCCATTTTCACAATAGTCATGTTGTAAAGAAGAATTAGAATCAATAGGAGAAACCATGAGAAAGACAAAACAAACAAAAGCAAAAGAGCAAGTAACATGCTTCAATCTGTATTCAGACTCCACAGTTCTTTTTCTGGATGTGGACAGCGTTTTCCATCATGAGTTTTTTAGACCTATCTTAGATCTTTGTTGCTAAGAAGAGAAAAGTCTTATCAAAGTTAGTCATCACACAGTGTGACTATTACTGTGTATACAATGTTCTCTTGGTTCCGCTCACTTCACTCAGCATCAGTTCATATAAGTCTTTCCAGGTTTTTCTGTAGTCCTGCCTGCTCATCATTTCTTATAACACAATAGTATTCCAGTACATTCATATATTACAATTTGCTCAGCCATTCCCCAGTTGATGGGCATCCCCTTGATTTCCAATTCTTTGTCACCAGAGAAAGAGCTGCTATAAATATTTTTGTACATGTGGGTCCTTTTCCCATTTGTATGATCTCTTTGGGATACAGCCCTAGAAGTGGCATTACTGGGTAAAAGTGTGTGCACATTTTTATAACCCCTTGGGCATTAACTCATTTTTCTTTGAGTGTAGCACCATTGATGGATCTAGATGTCGGAATCTCAGGTAAACCAACCCTCCCAGTAAGTGAATGAGTCAGATTGGTGGTGTAGTTTTGGATTATAAAAAGGCCAAATCTTTTGTCCCTGTTTGTGTTAGAGCAGAGATTGGCAATGCTTTCTTCAATGGGACACTGGGGTATTAAGAGGTGCTGAGGGGACTCCTTAGGTTATAGATTTGTGTGGCCATTGGACAAAAATGACATTGTGCATGTCTCCCAAATACATTACCTTGCCCATCTCTCACCTTGTAGTCCTGCTTGTGCCCACAAGTGTTTTCCTACAGTACACATAGGGCCATTTTGACCAACATACTAGAAATTTGTTACCAGTTTCCTGGTACTACAAGAATAGGAAAAAATAATTCAAATTGATTCTGTTCCAATTAATATATGTTAAACAGAAAACACAAAATTATCTCAAAAGTGAAACTTAAATGACAATGCCATCAAGTATTAGGAAAATAACCCTTGTGAAGTCATTAGGAGAAATAAGCCTGTCTCATTTGGAATAGCACTGTTGATTGTAAGTTGCTGAGTTTTGTTTAGTGAGGAATCACAATAATAAAATTACTTATAAAAACTTGGAAGTATTCCCCTTGTCCTGCATTTTATCTGCGTTCTATGTAGTCATTTTCCTTGTTTATAATTTAGGCCAAAAGAAAACGAAGAGTTACCTGGTGCCCCGGCAAAATGAACAAAATGAAAGATATTGGCTATGTAAATGACTTTGATACAACAAAGGCCATTGTGGCCAAATCAGTCAGAGCTGCTGCTATACCTCCCATAATAGAAACTGATGAATGTAAGTATTTCTGGTGAAACAACTGTGATTGTACTGTCATTCTGATGATCTATATCAGAATCGTTTCAAAAACCAATTCAAGTAGTTTATATCAGTTTGTTTCAATATAGTACTTCATTAACCAATATTGATTTCTAATGAGAATTATGGTAGAATATTGTCCTATAACCGAGAAACTAATGAAATTTGCAAATGAGAAGTAATTTCAAGAATAAATCTGGATTCTAGTCTTTTCTTCATATTGACAATATTATTGTCATTTGACAAGCAAAACAAGGCTGCATAGAGCCAACTATAATCAGTAAGGGTAGAGCTGTCTCTAGCCCTGTCGCCGTCATGTCCTAGCCATATATATTTGCAGGCAGCCTCTGTACATTTGACATTAATAGTAGCTGATACTTACATTGTGCTTTCTGTTATCTCCTTGGATCGGCACAGCATTCCATGTGGTAGGTACTATTATTACCATTTTGGAGATGAGGAAATTGAGGTTTAACACAGTTAACTGATTTGCTCAACAGTCACATAACTATCGAGTGTCTGACATGGTTTCAAACCCAGGTCTTCTGTCCTCCAAGTCTGTAATTTTTTCCACTCTGGAGCTAGGTTATAGGTTATAGTGACCTATTGACTAATGCACATCTCACTTCTATTTGTATCTCAACATTCAGTACACTGAAACACTTCTGTGTGTATATAATGCTGTTGTCTGGAATTTCAAAATTAATGTATCAGTAGTATTTTCTTTATGTCGATATACTCAGACTTCCCTGGAAATCCTCAAGGAAATTAAACGACGTTCTTGGTCATTCCAGGTAATAGAGGAAAGACTTGAAAAGTAAATTTTAGGACATGACTGGCAATGTCAAAGCAGACATAAGTCCAAAGTTTTACCATTAAGATTTAAATTCAAAATATATTGTCAAATATAGAAACCTTGTTTAAATTATAAAAATGCTTAGTATAGTAAAATAACTGTACATGAAGAGCATAACATAGCCCAAATTCTTTAACATAAAAACTCCAAACTAATTACCACCAATTGTTTCATCCCTTCCTTTCTGCTCATAGAATTTTATAAGGAGAAACTACATAAGCTGTATACTAACAAAATAAGTTAACGGAGGTGTGGCTAAGTGACAAAATTAATTGTTCAGTCATTACTTTAGATGCTGTCTTGCCATAGAAGACATATCTACTTCCTCTCACCTACTTTCCTTCTAAATCCAAACTCCCATCTGCAGTTGAAAGATTCTATTGAATTATTTCCCTAAGATCTGAGAAGGTTGATTCTGGCGGTGTTGGAGTTGTGGAGGTAGAGTTTAACTTGCTACCTGAAGTGGTGATTATTGCATGTCATATAATTCTGGGTCATTCTGCAGGTATTTTTGAAAAAGAAACCATCAGAGATTTTTCATGTGTGGAACTTTTTGTTTCTCCCTTTAATTTTAGCCATATGCTCAGAGTTCGATGTTTTCAGTAATACCCTTGAAACAATATCTGAAATGGAGTGGACTCCAGCAACACAGCTCAGCCAGGTAACAAGCCTTTATATTCTACATTATATTGGATTATATTCTAGTGTGTATTCTATTGTAGTCAGTTCTAAATTGAATTAGACCCTTCTTTCCTGATCTATAAAACATTTTCTTGAGTATTCTGTACTGTCAGTGAACTTAGTGTAACTCAGTAAATAAATGAAAATTCTTCTTGTTTTGCTGTTTGAATTTGTGAAATATACCCCTTCAGTCCCTCAGTAAAGAGCAATGATAATGACAATATTAATAGTATATTGCTTTAAGTTTTCAAAAGGGCTGTATATAGATGTTATCTGTCCTGACGTTCACAAAACCCCTACGAAGTTGGTGCTGTTAGTGTCTCCAGCTTACAGACAAGGATACCGAGACCCTAGCTTAAACAGCACAGGCAGTAAGTCTCTGAGACAGGATTTGAACTCGTCTTCCTTGTTAAATGTCTGGCAATCTATCCACTGTGATATGTAGCTGCCTCTTTTGGATACTACAGATTCACCTAGCTGGTATTTTGTTATATCCTTTAAAATTTATGGTACTTCTAGATAGTATTAGGAAGGAGATTGGGTAAATGATAAGATGATAATAAAAATTTTAGTTTGTTATCAGTTCTTTACTGTCGATTCCAATTATAACCATTGTAATGGACATTTTATGGTAAGCAAGTATCACAAAATGAGGTTCTGCCACATTCTAGTTCATCTTGAAATAACAGTTTCATCGTAGCAGTTTAAGTAGAGCTAAGTTAGACAGTGGAAATAATGTAAAGAAGAGGAAACTAGAAAACCTTTTAGACTTGGACATTGGAAGTGTATAGCAATTCTGAGTAATAAAATAATGCAGTGAGAAGCTAACATTATTTCCCCAACAAGTAAACTTAACCTATAAAAATAGCAAGATTCCATACTATGTGTTTTAAAATTTAAGTTCTTAGCTGAAAAAATATTGGGTCCCATTGTCTGAAAACAGCGTCAGTTTTATTTAATTGTATACTGATATTTTGTAGTACTTATCAAACAATGTCTTTCTAGATTCGGGAACAAGATTTGTCGGATTCAGTTGAACTTTGTGAAACAGTAATATCAGAAAAGGTAGGTTGAACAGTGTGCTTTGTGAAGTTGTACATTTCTTGTGAATTGTTTGTGAATTTTTGTTTGTTTAAAACTTCAGTCATATTCCTCTGACAGTGAGCTTCATTTAAAACGTATGATATGCATTAAAAACACATTTACCATAGGATAATCTGATCTTTCACCAGCCTGTCTTTTTATATCAATTTCATTAGCACCAGAAGCCTCTTATGGTATTCCCAGAATCTAACACAGTGTTCTGTATATGAAAATATATTGGATGACTAACTCATCCTGCCTTCAAGAAACTTTTATAATTCTCAGAATAGACTGAATTTTGGGTAAATAAAAAATATGGCATGAGTAGAGAGGAAAGTCTAAGTTCTAGAAAGAGTCCAAATTTTTAGTAGAATATTCAAAAGATGAATTATTATGATGGTGTGGCATTAAGAAAGAACTGAGGAGGAAAGTGGTAATGTCCTATGTTTTAATTGATCTAAAATGCTTTAGAAATGTATTATCCTGGTTAATAATCAGGTTTGACCAAGTTACCATTTTGACTGCATTTTGACTACCAGTGTTCAAAGAATTTTTTTTATGGTTCAGTTTGTGGATTGTGGTATGTTTTATTGAACAAAAGTTCACCTTTGAAACAGTTTGATTCCATAAATATTTAGTCCTTACACTGCTTTTCAGGGAGAAAGCTTATATGGTAATTTCAGAGATAGAACATATATCCAAATAAACATGAAGTGCTATGCAAAGGATTATGTGCAAAGTACTGTAAGGAAATTTGAGGAGAAATAAATTTCAGCAGAAGAAAAAAACTTTATGAAAGGGGTGGCCTTTAAACTGGGTCTTAAAAGGAAGGATTTAAACGAATTTAAATTTAAAAGAATTTCAGCTGGTGGACATCTAGGCAGAGCTGGTCCTTCCATTCTTTTATGTTTGTAGCCTGGACATTGTGCTGGGCTGCTCATCGCCTTACACTGATGATGACTCCAATCAGTTGCCTAATCTTTCGATTTCTACCACTGTAGCATCTCTTGCATTTCATCCCTTCCCTACCTCCACATGGTAACCACCTTAGTTTAGGCCAGTGGTTCTCAACCTTCCTAATGCCGAGACCTTTTAATACTCATATGTGGGCATATCTGCATGTGGGTGGAGACCCACCTGGAGATGGATAGAGGAGCAGCGTCTTGGTTCCTAAGACAATCAGAAATATGTGCTTTCCTAGGGTCTTCAGCGACTCCTGTGACCCCTGTGAAAGGGTTGTTTGACTCCGTTTGACATTTCCTGGCTATAGGTAGATTTTTGTTGATATGGTTTGCTAGTTCCTTCTCCAGCTCATTTTGTAGATGAGGAAGCCAAGGCAAACAGGGTTAAGTGACCTGACCAATGTCGGCCAGATTTGAACTCACAAATAAATTATTATATTTATATAAATATAAAAATAGTTTTTTTTTTTTAAAAAAAAGGTGGGGTTGCTGCGACAAAGGGGTCACAACCCACAGGTTGAGAAGCACTGGTTTGGACCCTCATCACCTTTAACTGGTTTTATTTCAACAGCCTCCAATATTGTGCCTTCCTCTGCCACTTCATGTCACTCCCCAGGACTCACTGCTGCCAAAGTGACTTTTGAGCCCTCTCTGTGAGAAATGAAAAACCCTGAGAGACAGAGTTTCTGGGAAATTAATAATCAATTTATTAGTTAGACTAATTAATAACCAGTAAACTGATGATCAGTGGTTTCTCTCAGAACACCAAAGACAAAACCATGTAGAGCCTGAAAGTCTTAAATACTTTTGTAAAAGGGAATGCCCCTGACAAATGAAAATCAGTCCTAGCTGGTAGATGTTTAATGAAGAGGTGGGCTAGGGGAGTCTTGAGCTCCTTCTGCTGGGAACATGGCTTGATCATGAGGCTCAACCACCTCCAGCAATCTGGCTAAGGGATATCCAGCTCCATCCAAACCACTCCAGTCAGTTTCCTCCTTTAGGACCTGGATCACCCTAAATTCTAATGGAGAGATGATACACGGGCAGAAGCTGTACTCCTTGGGGCAAGAACCCACCCAGATTGGATTCCATTGACATTCTAAACAGAAGTAAGGTCTCCTAATTAGGAGGGGTCTGACCCAAGATTGAGGGTTAGGGCAATCTCAGTTAATCATGCCTTTCAGAGACTGATGACTGACCTACAGGGATTGGTCCCTAAATGAAGACATAAAGGAGAAAAGACTTGATCCTAATTTAATAATTGTTTATTAATAGAAAGGAAAAATAATTTCCCTCCTGCTGCTAGTGCCGTCCTTCCCAAAATAACATGTATTTTACTGCTTTATACATATACGCGTGTACGTATATGTATGCTTTCACTTTCTATTTATGCTATATGTGTTTTGTGTGTACTCTTTGTCTCCTCCATTAGAACGTAAGCTATTGATTTATTCTTTGTTCTCGTATCTCCAGTGCCTGGTGCAATGCCGGGCTTGTTGTTGGTGGTGGTGTTGTTGACGTGTTCAGTGACTTCTGACTCTCCATGGTCCCGTGGACCATTCTGTCCATGGGGTTTTCTTGGCGAAGAAACTGGCCATAGTTTGTCATTTCCTTCTCCAGCGGACTCAGGCAAACGCAGGTTAAGTGACTTGCCCAGGATCACACAGCTAACTAGTGTCTGAGGTCAAATTTGAACTCAGGTCTTTCTGACTCCTGGCTTATAATAGTTGTTTAATAAATAGTTGTTCAATAATTGATTGATCGATTAATAGATAGGACATTTACATAGTAGAACCAGTAAAATTGTCATAATTGCATTAACTTAAAATTTTGACTCATACTTCAGTAATTCATGTTACTTGCTGACTAAGAAACCTTATTTAGAGGAATGAAAGAAGGACAGAGCAAGAAATGAAATGACCTATAAATATATAATTTCTTTGAGATGAAAAGCAAAATACTGGAGTTAGGGGTATAGGAAACACAATTTAGCTTAAGGTAAAATTGCAGATTATGGTAGAAACAGGTAATAATTATGCATTCCTGATTTGTTTCATTCTAAAGTAAAAGTCTGATTTTCCCCCCTCAGGAGACTGTGCAGAATGAGTTGAATTCATTGCGTGCTAACTTTGATAATCTGGTATTAGATTATGAAGAACTAAAAAAAAAAAAGACAGAAATGGAATTGAAATTAAATGAAAAACTTGAGTTAGATGAATTTGTGACTCTGGAAATGCAAACTATAAAGGAACAGGAGGTAAGAAATAATGAAATATTAAATATAATGAAATATGGAGAATGTCTGTCATTCATTGTTTCTAGAATTGCACTGGTGATCTTTCTGCATACAAATATGATACTCTTTAAAGCATCCAAGGGGAAAAAATTTCGTATTTATGCTTTATGTAGTAGTTCAGTTTGGGGTTTTCATATATTTTGCCAAATAACTCAAAAGAAAAACTTTTCTTATCAGTATTTTAACTTGAGTATGACCAGGATTTTGCTTGGAGCCTACTTGACATAAATTCCCCCTCTGAATTAAATCCAAATCAAAATATTTGAATAGCACTTGTTTATATAAATAGGAACTAATAGCAAAACTATTCTTTAGCAGAATACATTCATTGGTTTTGATGTTTTGAAACTGATTTTCTTGTCTTTCAAAAGCTATTGTGGCGATTTGCTGCTAATTAACATTGAATAATTTGAGAAAAAAGTGTTCAAACTCTTAGGTATTTCCTTTATTTACCACTGTTTCCTGGTGCATTTAAATTGCCTAGTTTGGGGTATAAACTTCAAATGATAAAATGTTTTAGTTATATTTGTAAGATAAGAAAGAATTTTTATGTCTATGATATATATTATATTTTATATATATTATATATAAGTATATATTATATAATTAATATAATTATATATGTGTATAAATTATATTACATAAAATATATTTATTATATAAAATAAAATGCATATTATATAAATATATTATTTAATATATTTATATATAATTATATAAAGAATGACTATCATATACCCTAAATAATGACATCTTTGCTGTTCATTTCATAAGAAAAAAAACAAACCCTCCCAATCTATCCCTTCACACTAATTTATGGGGGCAAATAGAAAATATATTTATTTTTCATTGTCACACAGAATTAGTGACCATAGCAAATTTGGGGATTAGAAATTTTTGTTTCACTAATAAATTATGTGCTTCTTCTGTTACACAATAATATTTTCTCCATAGCTTTGTAATTTTCCCCTACAGTTATTTGAGTGATTCAATGACATGATTCTCCACTTTTGTTTCCTAAAAAAAAAAAAAAAAATATCCCATTATTTTTATCTTGATGATTATCTTGACGAATTGCATGCTTTTCTCTTTATACCAGATATCTTACTTAGTAGGAAGGAAGGGGCATCAAGATTGCACAGTAGAGAGAATGCCGGACCTGGAATCAGGAAGATCTGAGTTCAGATGTGGCCTCAGACACTTACTAGCTGAGCAAGTCACTTAACCCCATTTACTTAAAATGAACTGGAGAAGGAAATGGCAAACCACTCCAATATCTCTGCCAAGAAAACCCCAAATGGGATTGCAAAGAACTGAACATGATTGGAAACAAAACATAATTGCCAGTTATTGTGCTTAAGCACTTTACAAATACTCTCTCAACATTGCACATAGTAACAGTAACTTGTGCAATGATCAACTATGACAGACTTAGCTCTTCTCAGCAATACAATGATCCAAGACAATTTCAAAGGACTCCTGATGGAAGATACTTTCCGCACCCAAAGAGCTGATAGAGCCTGAGTGCAAACCAGAGCACACTGTACTGTTTTCACTTTTTCAGTTTTTAGCTGGGTTTTTACTTTTCCGTCTGTTTCTTCTTTCCCAGCATGACTAATATGGAAATATGTTTTACATGATTACACATATGTATTACCTACATAAAATTCCTTACTGTCTTAAGGGTGAGGGAAGGAAGAGAGGAAGGGGAAACAATTTGTAACTCATTTTTTTAAATGAACATTAAAATTTGTCTTTACCTGTAAATGGAAAAAATAAAATACTACTTTAAAAAAGAACAACAGCAAGTAAACCAGTAAAAAATACGTACATATTATCTTGTTTGAGCCTCAAAACAACCCTGGGAGATAGGTTCTGACATTAACTATATTTTAGTGTTGAGGAAGCTGAGGCAAACTGCAGTTAAGTGACTTGTCCAGGGTCACACTATTAGTGTCAGAGGCTTGATATGAACTCAGATCTCCCAGACTCCAGGCCTGGCAGTCTATCCATTGCACTGCCGTGCTTGCCTTGGCTTTTACAATGAATATCACTTCTTTATTTAGGCTGTCAGTTTATTTCTCACTTTCTGCAAGTGAAAAACAAAATATTGCAGGTAAGTTCTCTTCCAAAGGAAGCTTTTCTTCCAGATTTAGAAGCACTCTTAGCCTTTTCTGAAATTGGATTCTCTTTTTTTCTTTTGTTCTTTATTAGCAGGCAAAGCATTTTGTTAGACAATAATTTAAATCTAGGTAAAGGCACTCCTAAATTTAAGAGGTGGAGCCAAATTATAACCTGTTGCTTGCACTCAGTATGTAAAGTTAACAAAAGCAGCATTAAATTTGTTGTCAGTGAATTTTGTCTAGAAAGCAGCAGAAGTCCCAGTGTTTTGTGGTCTTTCATTGGAATCTTCTTTTAATTTGTGCCTATTTATGATAATGAAATATACCTAGGGGAAACTGAGTCTCATTCGGGGTAGTTGTAAGTTACTATCATTTGCAAATTTAATTATTTGGACAGTTAATGTTCGTATTCTGTCTGAAAGAGACCATAACCAAATGATCTACAGAGTAATGTCCCAGATTCTTTGAGGTACCACATTAATTCAGGAATGTTGGGAAATGAAAAATCAAAATACCTTTCCTACATTTCCTATAGATGAATTTGGAACCCAGAGTTCAGTACTTCCTTTGCTCTGTGGGCACCACCTCGAGCAAGTGACTTTTCAGTTTGATGAGCTCTGCCTGCTACTGTAAATATGTGGCTCCAGGGGCAAAGAGCTAAGAGACTAGGGGCAGCACCTGATAAAGCAACCCCTTCCCTATTCCCCCACTCCCCAAAAAAACCACTCATAATTTTTTACAAAATTTTAAGTATAAAGCTAGCCTTAGAGTCAGAAATACCTCAGTTTGGGGGCAGCTAGATGGTGTAGTGAATAGAGCACCATTCCTGGAGTCAGGAGGACCTGACTCCAAATCCAGCCTCAGACACTTAACAATTACTCGCTGTGTGACGTTGGGCAAGTCACATAACTCCAATTGCCTTCCCCCTTCCAAAAAAGCCAAAAAAAAAACACAACCTCAGTTCAATCCAACCTCAGACTCATACTAGTGGTATGACTGTGTACAGGTCCCCTGAGTACCCCGGAAACTTTCTTTTTTTTTTTTTTTTAAATTTATTTTATTGACTTGTTTGTTTACTTTTAGATTACAAGATTCAGTTGCAGAGTCACTTGAGTTTCAGATTTTTCTCCCCTTCCTCCCCACCCCGCACCCGTGCCATGGTGGCATACAATCACGTATAGGATCTGCAAACTCTTTCACATTATACAATAGTCTGGTTGTATAGGTGTTGTAGCCAATGGAGTAAATAGTGAAAAAAGAGAAACAAAAGCCAAACATCGAAAAGAATGATAGGATGCATTGCTTCAGTCTCCTTTTAAACTCTGATCTTCCCAGACAACTTTCTAAGACCACAAATTACAAGATGTGTTGATGTGCATTGGTAGATAGAATTTCCATACCAAAAGTTCCGTACACTAATGAAAACACAGATTTGGACTGGATCACTCTTTACCATAATTTTATTCAAAGAAAAGATGTTGATATTGAAATGAAGATTGATTCCTAATTGTCTATCAGTTCTGCATCCTTCAGAAAGAGCTATTCTAATTTACTGCATACTACCAGTTTTGTGGCTGTACTGGTGGCCTATCTTGCTTGGTTGGGTGTTCCCCTATAACTGAGACTGTTTGAAGATGAAGCTGGATCAGATGCCCATTGTTCTTCTAGCTTTTATATCCTATAATTCTTAGCTAATATATTGATGAGGACTGTTTAATACTTGAGAGTCCTATTGCCTCTTGCTTATTCAGTTGCTCTACAGGTACACTTAACTAATGACATTTCCTGGCTATAGGTAGATTTTTCTTGGTATGGTCTGCCATTTCCTTCTCCAGCTCATTTTGCAGATGAGGAAGCTAAGGCAAATAGGGTTAAGTGACTTGCCCAATGTCGGCCAGATTTGAATTCACAAAGATGGTTCTTCCTAGCTGCCGGCCTGGCCCTCTATGTAGTGGGCCACCTAGTTGCCCAGGAGGGAGACAGAGACAGACAAACTGACAGACAGACAATAGGAGAAAAGAAGAGAAGAGAGACTCTTTAGCTAGCTATCCTAGTGGTATTTCTACTAACAAATCTGAAATGCAAACTGCAACATGTATTTTATTTTACCTGTATAATCATACCAGAAAGTAAGGAATTGAATGTTTTCTTGGACTATTTGAGGATAAAATGTTTTGTGCCTTAGAATGCACACCCCTATTTTCTTCTGATCCCCACAATAAGGGCATGTCTGAAGAAAAAAGTGACCAAGTGACCTCTCACAGTTCCAGTTCTCATATTTTATCATTAAAAATCAAGAATACTGTCTTTGATGATAGCTAAAGTATTTGCTAATACTGTCTTTGCTTTAGTTGACTTGTTCGTACATTCTGTACCTAAATTATCTTTTATTTTCCTTTGATTCTTTCAGAATGAACTAAATGTAAAATCACAGCTGCTCAAAGAAAAGGAAGAACAAATCGTGGAGCTACAGAAACTTTTGGAATTACAAAGGGTAGAAAATAGGAAAATGGATTTCTCTAGTTCATTGGTAAAGAAAAATTAATATTATATGATTGATTGTATGGCAGTAGGTGTTAGTAATCTGCCAATGAAATATAACTTCTAGGATTAGAATTCACTCAAATGTTACTTTGCAGGATTAATTTAAATGTAAGGTTTTGTCTTTGTCACTAGTATTTCTGTGAAATTTAACTTCTTTTTGAAGTCAAGGAAATGTAATATATTTTCCCGAAGTGCTGAGACTGATTGTGAAAGTCACACATCATCCACTATATCAGACTGCCTCTATTGCTATCATCAGTAATAAGCGCAAATTATTTTTAGACAATTCTCTAATTACAAACAATTTGAGTATTCTGCATAGAGAGTTGCCGCCATTCTCTACCTTCTCTTTACCTCTATGTCAATGTCAATGAGCCACCTCTCCCCTCAGTATACATTTCAACCTCTTCTAGTTACCCAAACTTTCTCCCATTTTCTGATAGTAGAGTTGAAGCAGTTTGCCTCTCATTCACCTTACTACATTGTCTTTACCCAGTGCGGTTTGGCAAAAAGAGTACTGTTTTGGAAGTCACTTGACCTGAATGGTCAGTTGGATGTTGCTGCCTGCTAGCTATGTGATTTTGGGCAGGTCGATATTTCCCTAGGCCTCATTTTCTTATCAGCAAATGGGATTGACGAGAAGATGTTGAATGTTTTTTTTCCACTGCTAACATTCTACAGGTCAAGAATGTAATCGCATTAGATTAAGTCTTAGTGGTTCCCTGCCTGAGAATAGTAAGGGTGGGCTAGTTACACTCCTTCAAGATGACTTAAGTGAACCAGTTCTTACTATATGTAATAGGGATAAATTAAAGGCCTCTAAAAACAAAGAATGAGACAACCAGGTGGCACCACCAGACTGGAGTCAGGAAGACCTGAGTTCAGATCTGGCCTCA
>CM053601.1:31515756-31530895 GCA_028646575.1 Pseudocheirus occidentalis | reverse complement strand
TTTTTTTTTATTTGAAAAAAGATTCAAGAGCTTCAAGAGAAAAAGGAGCATATTCGTAATGTCAGAGAAGAAGTCACTGAAATTCAGGAAAAAGTGAAAGACATGGAACATTTGAAAGAGCAGTTGAAGTCCAAAGATTCTACCCTGGAGAGGATCGAGATGGAAAACCTGGAGCTGGCTCAGAAACTGCAGGCAAGTCTTGAAGAAACAGCATCTGTAGCTGAGGAGAGAGATGCATTGACAGAGACACAAGAAGCTCTTTGCATAGAGAGGGACCAACTGAAAGAAACCATAAGGGGCCTTGTAGCTAAGGTAAGCATCACCTTGTCCCCGTCTAATAACTATGGTTTTATGAAAGACTAGTATTCCAAAAATGAGACAGGGCTGTCTGTATAATCTTACTATTAATATTTTTCTTGACTCTTCCCTTCTCAACTCCCATAAGCATACGGAAACACAAGAAAAACTAAAAATTGCTGAGATGGATCTGAAGGAGCACCAAGAGACTATTGATAAACTAAAAGAATTCATTTCAGAGAAGACGGCTCAAGTATCAGAGAGTCAGGAAGCTTTAGAGAAAACCAATGTACAAGTGCAGGGAAAGGTAGGTTTGGGTTTTTTGAGGTGGACAACTGTCTGGCCAGATTCTCTGTATACTGCTTTAATATTGTTGGAAAGTGTAGTGGATCTTTCCAAAGAAAGCTTTGTGATATTCTTAAAGGAACTGTGAACCTCTCCACTACCTTCTTTCAGTACCTTTGACACACTTACCCAATGGTGGGTAATCTGCAGCCTCAAAGACACATGTGCCCCTCTATACCCTCAAGTATATGACACTTTCATTATCCAAAAATAAGCATTGATAGCTACTTTGCTGTAAAAGAAGATATGGGTTTGTATTTAAAGTAAGACAGTGAGGAAAAAAAACCCACTCCTACCCCAAAGAATGCTGTCAAATGGTCACAAACACAAAAAGAGTTCTTGGAAGAACTTTTTAAAAATGCTGAATCAATAGAGAGCAAAGACAAATTAGGGAAAAAAATTAAAGGAATCCAATAAAATTATGAGAATAAAGTTAACCAATTGGAAAAAGAAAAAAATAACTCCTTGAAAACTGGAATTGAGCAAGAGGAATCCAGTGGCATTATAACACACCATGAAATAATAAGCTAGAAAAAGTACAAGAGAATCTGTAGCATCTCTTTAGAAAAACGACTGATCTGGAGAAATATGGATTGTCAGAATCCACAAAAGTTGTGATCAAAAAAATTCTGGACACAATATTACAAGAAATTATTAAGGAAAATTGCCCAGAAGTTCTAGAACAAGAAGGTAAAATATAAATAGAAAACAATCTACTGTTCACTAACTACAGGAAATCCTAGGAGGAAAACTTAACAAGAATGTCATAACAGAGTTTAAAAATTCCTGGATTAAGGAGAAAGTATTGTAAGTAACAAGTCAAAAGAATTGCTCTTGGGATTGCAACCAAGAATAACTTACCCAGGGTGGAGTCAATATGGCAGAGTAAAGGCAAGGATTTGCCTGAGCTCTCCTCCAAACTCTTCTCCATGCCTTACAAAAATGACTCCAAAGAAATTCTAGAGCAGCAGAACCCACAAAAAGACAGAGTGAAACAAATGTCCAGCCAAAGACAACCTGGATGGGCGACAGGAAAAGTCTTTTACAACAGACTGAGAGTAGCACAGGCTGTACAGAGCAGAGACTGGGACCCAGTAAACCTGAAGCTTTCCTCAAGGGATTGAATCACTGGCAGCAGTGCCAGTTTCCAGAATTCTCAACTCACAGATGCCAAAAACAACTTAGAAGGTCAGCAGGAAAGGTCTGTTGGATCTGGGTGAGAGAAAAATGCAGTCTCAGCCCACAGACAGTAAGGGAGTTGAACAACTGGTCAGGAAATTACAGGGGTGTTTTTGCTAGTGCTGAGGCAGGACTCTGTTTCTTTGCCATACTTGGATCTGGGTCACAGCCCTGGGGTGAGGAGGAGCCTTAGCCTAGAAGAACTTATAGCAGTGGTGGAGAGGGGACCTTCCTCATAGGTCCAGGGCAGAAAGAAGTGCTTGTGGTCTCTCATAGACCAGTGCACAGGCCAGAAAAGGAGCAAACTCTTCTCCTTAGATCATACCTCCTTGGAAGAACTGAAAACTTAGAGGTCCCTAGAAGTATCTCTGAAAACAACTGCACAGAACCCTTGAAGCTTGGGACAGTTTTCCTTCCACACTGGAAGGAGAGCCTTACCTTAACAGAGAGTTAAAAAGGCAAGTAATAGGCTGGGAAAATGAGCAAATAAGGGGGAAAAAAATTCTGATTATAGAAACTTACTTTGGTGACAAGGAAAACAGGTGAAGGAGACTAAGCTACAAAGGCAATCTCTGTGTCAGTTGGAGGAGCAGTTAAAGAACATGAATCACACATTGTCCCTGGTAGAGAAAGAGAAACTGGACTTGACTCAGAAAATGAACACTGTCATCCAGAAAAGAGATGCCTTGAAGGAGACAGAGAAGGCTCTCCAAATGGAATTCAACCATTTGAAAGAAAGTCTAAAGAAGAACAGAGCACTAGTGAGAACCGTTTTGCCCTGTAGATAAACTACTGTTGGCTGAACACAAATGAGAGGTTGTTCCAGCTGTCGACGGGAGCTTTCAGAAGATCTCTGAGGGTAGGGAGGCCATGCAGTGTTCCATTCACTTACCTCATTTGATCTCATAACCTTGTGAGTTAGCCTAGGCAACTCTTAACTCTTTTTACAAATGGAAGAACTGATGCAGAAGTTAAGTGAGTAGCCTAAGGTCATAGAATTTGTAATCTGTTGGGCCTGGAGGTAGAATCCAGGCTTCTCACTACTAGGCCAGCTTACCTCTTGTGACTGGGCTTTTATTAAATGTTAAATTCTATCACTATGCATGGTGGTGATACAAGAATCAAATGAATCAGTTAATAAGCATTTATTAAGTACTTGCTATGTCTGGGAAGCAGTCTCCAATTATGCCATGCTGTTCAGATTGTCCTTGTACTATCTATGAACCTCCAGGACATTCTCCCTCCTTCCAGAACAACTTCAGTATACCTCTGATGTAATAGTTCTCTCTAGCCCAATACCTGCCATCTTTCAGGGTGAATTTTGTATTCATCATGACGATTCTTCCAGCATCCTCACCTCCCATGTCCTTCATCTCCATTCTCTCATCTCCCCCCTGGAACATGTTCTTCCTTGGCTACTACCATTGCTCTGAACTGTTCTAGGTCTTAAAGGTTCAACTGACGTTTGGATTCCCATCTGAGCACAGTGTCTTCTGCCTGTCTGCCTCTCCCATTGCCATCATTCCTCTTAGCTTGATAAATACAAGGGATACAAGGACAGGCAAAAATAGTCCCTTCTTTCAGGAAGCTCACAGTCTAGTGAGGGGAAACAATATGCAAACACCTATGGAAAAACAAGCTCCTGTACAAAATAGATTGGACAGAGTGATAGAGGGAAGGCAGTAGCATGAAGTGGGTTGGGAAAGGCTCCCTGTATGAGGTGGGCTTTTATCTGGTCCTTGAAGCAAGGAGTGAGAGTATTCCAGGCATGGGGTATAACCAGTAAAAACACACAGAGTCAGGAGATGGAGGGTCTTGTGTGAGGAAGATCAAAGAGGCTGGTGCCACTGGATCACAAAAGTACCTAGTGGGAAGCGGAAGGGGAGCAGAGGTGTGTGGTGGAACAGGAGTTAGGTGTTTGAAAACTGGAAAGGGAGGGAGCATCCAGGTTACAAAGGGCTTTGAAAACCAGAGGTTTTATATTTGAGCCTGTGTACTATAGTCTAATCAAAGGGAAGCCATTGGAGTATACAGAATAATGAGGGTAATAGGGTCACACTTGGCCTTAGGAGAATGATAGTTTACAGAGTCCAAATTGGATTCAGTTACTGGGAGGACTTAATTCAAATATTGATTGATGGACTTTATAATTCATTCCTAAAATTTCACCCACAGGACCAGCAGAAGCCAGAAGAGTCGGTGACCATTGAAGCGAACACAAAAGAGGACATCAAACAATATCCTATTGAAAGTCTCAAAGAAAAGTACTTAAAGATAAATGTAGGTGATAACAGTTTAGGCTACTGAAGCAGCATTTTCCTCCTGTCTGTAGTTTTTCTCTGAAAAGGTAGTTACAAAAACTTAAAATATGGTCTAAGACAATGGTATCAACACCAAACAGAAATGAATCCCTGCAATCACATTATTTCAGAAAACCACCAGTTAACTTCACCTAAGCTGTGTTGTTCTCGTATAGTCATTTTTCAGTCACGTCCAACTCTCTTTGGCCCTGTTTTGGGGTTTAGTCTTATATCTGCTTCCAACAATATACTTGGTTCAGTAACCATGTCAGAAGGCAAATTACCTTAGGGAATAGGAGGAAGAGTTATTAATTTAACTTTTTTTTCTGCGGTGGAGATACATAAAGATCTTTAAGGTATTTAATGGAAATAAATTCATGTCTTAACTGATTATAATTTTCTTTAGGAACTTCTGAAGAAATACACTATGATGGAAAATCACTGCGGGTTTTTTAACAGACTTTGTCTTGACTTGAAAAGGGCGTTTGAAAGCCAAAATCAGCTCCAGGTCAAAGTTCAAGCATGCCTTTCTCATACTCCTCGGAAAACTAAAGCTGTTGGAAAACTTCTAGCGAGCAACAGGAGATGTAATAATGATCTCCACTCAAGCAGCACGTGCGTTCTGAAAAAGCTGGAGGTATGCGCCGCTCTGGGACTCTTTGCTCATAATCTTCTTAGATCTCTCTCATTTTTCTTCCCAAGTTTTCCTCTACCTCTCTTGATTTTCTTTTTTCTTTTTGAGATTCTTTTTTTCTTACCTGTTTTTCAAAATTTTTTTTATCCCTTCTATGGCCTGAGACCAATTCATATTTTTCTTGGAGGCTTTGTTGTCTTCTGAGTATGTTTTAATCTTCCTTGTCACCATAGTAACATTCTGTGGTCAGATTTTTTTTTTATGTTGTTTGCTCTTTATTCCTGTCTGTTTCTTGACTTTTGACTCTTTGTTAAAGTGGGCCTCTGCTTTCAGGATGGAGGGCACACTGCCCTAAGCTTCAGGGGCTTTGTGTACCTGTTTTCAGAGATACTTCTAGGGACTTATAAGTTTTTAGTTCTTCCAAGTGTGATCTAAGAAGAGGTGTGTTTACTACTCTCCTGTGCTCTGGTTTGTGAGCAAAAGCACTCTTTTGTGCCCTGGAACTGTGAGGAGGTTCCCTGTTCCATTGCTACTGCAAGTTCTGGTATGCTGGGACTCCTTACTGTAGGATTGCCAACAAGGACTGCAACCTCTATATTTGAGTATTTCCAGAGCAACAGAGTCCCAAGAAAGAGACCTCTGTAATCTTCAACCCCCTTACTTTCTGTGGGCTGAAAGCTTCAGAAGCAGCTGCTACTGCTACTGCTTCTGATTCAGTTACTCCCATGACCTGGTCCTGATTTACTGGGGGCTGGTCTGTTCTGGATTGTGCTCCACTCTCGCCCAAATGTGACAGACCTTTCCTGTTGACCTTCTAAGTTGTCTTTGTCAGGAGAATTATTTTACCCTGTTTTTTTGTGGGTTCTGTTCCCACCCCCCGGAGTTGTTTTATGGCATTATCTAAAGGGTTTTGGAGGGGTTTGGAAAGGGCTCAGGTGAGTGGCTACCTTAATCTCTGCCATATTGGTGCTGCCCTCCCATAAAACTTCTTCCACACAGTCTTCTGCCACCAAAGCAGGAATAGGGTTACACCAAATTGTACTGTGTGTGATTTTTGTATTTGTTGGTTTCACATCCTTCCACAGTTGTAAAATTCTTCTCATTAGAAAAACAATGTAATCCATCTTCCTTCATATCTTGTATGCACTAAGTTCACAAACTGAAGGAATGGATAAAGTATCCTTGCATCTTATCTGAAGCAAATTTCCTAATTTATTTCCTTTTCTTCCTGCTAGGGCGTGTTAAAGCGTGTTATAGACATAAGGAAAGAGCATCACAGTACCATCCACAGATTTGAAATGGACTTAATTGAGGAGGCAGAAAAACAGAATGATTTGTTTATTAAAATACAGCATCATCAATATCACTCTGAGATAGGATCTCAGGAATTAAGTGGCTACAAAAAATTGAGCCAAAAGATGGATCTGCATATCGAGGTATGAATTGTTAAAATGCTTTGTGTATTTATAGGAGTGCATTTAATAAGGTGGACAAAACAGAAAACAAAAAAAAGCAAAAGATTTTTAGAACTATATCCTGTTAGGCCAGCATTTCTCAACCTGGGGGTCGAATGACCCTTTCATGGGGGTCACCTAAGACCATCGGAAAACACATATTTCCTGTGGTCTTAGGAACTGAGACACCGCTCCTCTGTCCATATCCAGGCAGGTCCACCCACATGCAGACATGCCCACATATTTTGTATTAAAGGGTCCTGGCATTAGGAAGGCTGAGAACCACTGTGTTAGGCCCAACTATTGAGAGTAATGGTTGGCCTCATTTCAGAGTTCCCCAAGCACACAGTGACCAGATAGCTCTTTCATGAGGACATTTATACTAAAAAAAAACTCTTCAAAATATTTTCCAAGGCCTAATTTATCCATAGTTACAGAGCTGAAGAGTTTTGTATACCCTATGACCTCGTCCTTCTACCTTGCTTCTCAGCAAGCCCCCAATCCTTTAGACTGGGAATCCCAACCTCTTTGTGGGTCAGACAAAAAGCCAGACCCAGAAGAATATTGATAGTTGAGCTTAAAATAATCCAGCTTGAATTAAAGTAAAAAATTTCTGTATTATTCTATTTCCTTTAAAAAAATGTTAAAGCCTTTAAGATAGGTAGAATATTAATCCTAGATCATAGAGTCTAAATTGAAAGGGACCTTAGGAAAAACCTCATCCAACCCTCTGATCTTATACCTAAGACCTGCACAGGTTAGATGCCCAAGGCCATACAAGTAGTATATAAGTACCAGACCCACTGGTTGCAATTCTAGATTTGTTTGCATTGCACCATTATCATCATAAAGAGTTAATCAGAAGTGCGAGTATATATGAATACAATAGAATAAACTCTTTTTATATATCTTTAAGTTCCCATTTCCATGAGGACCCTTAATGCCTACCCCTTGAATCCATCTACTGTGTCTCTACACAGAGATACCCATTTTCCAGGTTTGAGGAGCCTCATGGAGCTAGAATTGCCATTTTGTGACACTGTGCATAAGTGAACATAAGGTTTGTCATGCTGTTGATGAAATGTGGGCAGGGATTTAGAGTTAGAAAAGACCCTGGGGATCATCTAGCCCATGCCTGCATCTTACAAGTAAGTCACTCTCCCCTTCAGTAGGGGGTGAGGATTCAACCCTGGTCCTTTTCATTTCCACTTCATTGCCTACTCCCCAGTCTGCCTCCTCACCTCACTGGTTCTTTATAATATGATAGCACATTTCTGGCAGATTTTAAACCAAAAAACGAGAGTTTGGGGAGAAGCAGCTTCAATACAGCTCATGTTCCCCGCCAAAAGTACCTACTGTAAATTACTAGATTAAGTTCTCCTCATTAGAATTAGACTTTTAATTTACCTTAAACATATTATGATTTCTGAGGGATTTGAGTATCATTTAGAGCAGTGATGAAATTTGACGGCAGTGTCACATAAAGTTTTCTCAGAACTCAGGAAATTGATACTCTTCTCCACACAGCAAATTCTCGGGGATGTTTCAGAGACTCAGAATGATATCAATGACATGGCAGCCGAATTCCAACAACTGTTAAATGCTAAGAAAGACATCATCTTGTTCCTGGAAATGTGCTTAAGCACACATCTTGATGTGGAAAGCCTTAAAAAAATACAGGAGGAGAATGATAGGATTGTTCATGTGAATAACTTGTATTATAATAAAATAAAGGTAAATGTGATTTTTTTCCCCCCGTTTTTCTATGTACCTAATGAAAAATTTACTCTATGTAACAAATGCTTCTATGTAATATGGTAAAGATAGTCACTTTGGTTGTAACAATTACAAACACAGCTAATGGTCTTTAAAAGGAGGGAACAAAGTCCATGTGTGTAAAATATTGAGGACAAATGACATTCCCTCTTGCTGTTTCTTCCCCATTGTGCTGTGGTACCTGAAGCTCATGGGAGCATTGGCTCATAGATCTAGAGCTGGAAGCAGCATGAGAGAGATGACCTTTTACCATCCCTTCAAGCTGAAGAAACCAGAGAGGTTAACTGCCCAAAGTCACAAAGGTGACAAAATCAGGGATCAAACCCAGGCACTCTGATTCCAGATCCAGAGCCCTTGTCACTGTACCACGCTTGCCCAAAACATCTGCATGTTCCAGTGCCCCCAAAGCTCATTGACACGATGGGGCTACCAGAGTATATATCCCTTTTGTTGTAAACTAGGGTGTACAGGAAAGTGAGAAGGAAGGCCAGCTGGCTGCTGAGGCCCAGGCCCCAGAGAGTTGGTTGACAGGAACACCACCATCCAGGGGTTTGGTTCTTGACTGGACAGGATTAGAAATTGAGTTTAATCTGTGCTTCTAGTGCATACACTGTACAGACTACGGTACAATATTCTACTTCACTTATGACTTAGCTTGTCATTATCCTTGGATACAATAATGAGTCCTCTCTAGCGCTCTTGAACCCTACTGATTGATAAGCTCATGGTGGCATTGCGATGTCCTCTGTAACAACTGAAATGACTTATGTGTTTGGCCACTTGTAACACTCAATCACATCCTTACACATAACAAGTGTAGAGGTTTTCTCTGCCCCTGCATATCTTCAAGAGATATTGTGGCTGTTAGTCCTACATGCATTGTAGAAATCTTTCTTTGTCTCCTTCACTGTTAGAAGGAAACAAGTGTTATCTACACTTGGGGCGACTAGGTGGCACAGTGAGTAGAGCACTGGCGCTGGAGTCAGGACGACCTGAGTTCAAATCCAGCCTCAGACGCTTGACACACTTACTAGCCATGTGACTTTGGGTAGGTCACTTAACCCCAATTGCCCTCCAAAAAAAAAAAAAAAAGAATTATCTACACTCAGCCACTTATCCTTACCTTCTGCCCTCTGCCTTGAAGTGTGAGGATCTGGCTTCCATGTCGAAACAATGTGGAAAGTTAGAACATGCACTGGGTGTGTGGGCAGAGTCTGGGTTCACATCTTGGCTCTGTCATTAATACTTGTGGAAACTTGGGCACCCTCCCTAATCATCCTCCTGAATAAAATGCAAATTCCTCAGCCTAGTTTTCAAGGCCTTTGCCATTCCCTACTTTCTTCTTTGGCCTCTTCTTTGTATACATTGTTCTCCAAATCTCAAGTGGAGCCCTCTGTCCATCCTATCTCTCCATGTTTCTTCTCCTTCAGGACCCAGTGTTTGTGTTGTTCTTAATGACATCCCACTTTCTATAACCTTTCCACACCCCAGATTGTCACCTTCCCTGCTAATCTCCCGGCACTACTCTGCAAATCACGTTATCAATTTATTTTTTATTTATTATTTTATTTGATCATATTACAGTTGTATATATATGACCCTCTCAGGGCAGAAATTATGTTGTTTTGTTTAGGGGTAGGAGTGTCATCTTTCTATCCCTGTCATTTCAAGAAAAGCATCTTGACTTTTTAATAATATGCACTTAACGCAATGCACTTGGTAAACGTTTGTTGAATTGGGTTGGATAGGCCATTATGAACGAATCATCTGAATTTGAGGACAGAAGTCTTGCTGTATGTAAAGAATGGGAACTTGAAGTGAGACAAATGAAGGACAAGAATGAAGAAATGGTAAAGACGTTCCAAACCAGAAAGACTACCCTTCTACCACCAGATAACCTGAATGCTCTTACTGTAGGAGAAAATAAGAAACATCATCTTAAATTGAGGCAAACAAGACAGACCGCAAAGGTATAGAAAACAAATCACAGTTTGACCTCACATTTATACTTAACTTACAACCTTTCCTTTAGGGTTTTATTTCCTACATGATTTTCTTTAAAATAAACGTGTGTCTGTGTGTGTCTGTGTGTGTGTGTGTGTGTGTGCGCGTGTGTATATTTTTATATGTGTATATTACTAACAGGCAGTCATAAGTTGAACAAATGTAAATGAAAACTAAGTTTATTACAAGAGAAATGAACATGAATGTGGAACCCCAAGAATTCACAGTCCTTACAGAAGTTTGCATATTTATGACAGTAGGACAAAGAAAGGAGAAGGAAACACAGAATTCACCCAAAGGGATATAGCATGGGAAGGAGGAAGGTGCAGTAAAGGTGGGAAAAGAACAAAACCCCTCCCAAAGGGGAAGACAAGGAGTCCAGCTTGTGATGCAAACAACACATTATGTCAACCCAGGTGGGGCTTTATCCTTGACATATTCAGGGCCTCTTGCATGCTCTGGGTCCAATTTTTCTGCAAAATATGGCAACTTAAAAAGAAAAGTTCAATGGACTCCTTGACATTCCTTAACAATATGTATATGTATCACTGTGCTTCCTGCTTTATTGCAGAAAGAAGTCTTTGTTTTAATTACATCTTTCTAAAAAGCTAAATTTATTTTAAATTACAGTCTTGGGACTTGGTTTGTTTGTTTTTTAAATTTGTGAACTAGTCTTTATATACTACGGAATTTGGGGCAAAAATTCCCCTGGTAAAAACATATAATAAACTTTATACAGATGAACCAGGTGTAA
Organism: Pseudocheirus occidentalis; assembly: GCA_028646575.1. Lineage (NCBI taxonomy): Eukaryota > Metazoa > Chordata > Mammalia > Diprotodontia > Pseudocheiridae > Pseudocheirus > Pseudocheirus occidentalis. Next base: position 31,520,152 of record CM053601.1, on the reverse strand, counting down.
CATTCGCAGCTGATGTTAACCAATAGTCAGTAAATGCAATTGATTTTTCCTGGATTTGTACTTCTTAATCTGATTATTTCTTTATTTAACTGCCCTTGAAGGTACTTCTTTGTGTATAAAAACAAGTTTGAGATTTCTTTTTTTCAAATGTACAGTAATTTTGTGGAGGAGAAAGAACAAATACAAAATAAGCTTAGCAGTTTTGACCAAGATAAACGCAATCTACTAATTTACAAATTACTGCTTTAGTAAAGCTATCAGTGTATTGTTAATGGCAACACAATGTCTCCTGGACTGGTGCTAGTATTTTTGGTCAACAGTATATGTGAAATAAATGGACTTTGTTACATGGTTCTACTTTATAGGAAGTCACTTTTTAAGGAAAATTTGTTTTCCTGTTCATTAATATTGCCTGTGGCATGCAGAGCTAGCAGTATCTTACTTTTACATTAAATCACGTAACAGAAAGTTATATTCCTTCATTTTTACTTTAAATGTTTTAAAAAGCAGTTTCTTTATATGAAAAAGGACCATGGCATCCAGATAAGAAATTAAATTTGGCCTCTTTCCTCAAATTTTGGCTTCAGCTGATACCAAGGTACAAAAGTTATTAATAAATACCAAGTGGAACATATCATCAGCTTTGTTTTAAGTGTAAATCATTTTATTTTGGCTCTGTTTACCTTACACCTCCTAACAATCCTTTTAATGTGAACTTTTGTTGGTAGGAAATTCAAGAAGCTTCATTTCATGAAGACAAAGAAAACAAGCATAAACAAGAAGTTGATCAAACAGAGAAAAACCTTGAAGTGGCTAACTTTGTGAGTTACAAATGCCAGCGGTATAGAGTTGTCAGGAGAGCTTCTAGAGAAGTCCTCTTGCACTTCTTGCACAACCAACTTTTGGGAGGATGTGCTGCTCCATTTCTAAAATTTCCTCTTCTGTGAAAGGCCAGAAACATTCTAGCTTAAAAATCAATGTTACTTTCACTTCCAAATTCTCACCTATTTTCCCTTAGCCCTTTTTCCTCTCATTTCGCTGTTGGATAAAGGGACATCTGGGGTGCACATGGGTGCGTGGGGGGAGGGGAAGGGGAGTCTGGATGTCTGTGTGTGTGTTCCTTGGACCAGTTCAGATGAGAAGGAGATTAAAGTGTCACCTGCTCCCATCCCTTCCACTTCCTCCTTCTTGTTGTATGTATTTCTACTTGGACATCCCAGTAATTTTCTCCATTCTTCCTCTCCTCACCTTTCCCAGTGTGTTCCTCATCCCCACCTTTTCGCCACCTTCTTTGTTTGAGAAAAAAAATATAGTACCTACTAGATATTACTACTAGTTCCAAGAATAACTATTGTTTTCCCTTTCCTTGTGCATCCTAATGGAGTGTTCCTATTATAGACTCACTTAATAAGTTAAATGAAATAATTAATAATTTTGGTAAAGTAGCAGGGTATAAGGTAAATCCTCACAAATCACCAGCATTCTTATATGTCACCAACAAGATCCTGCAGGAAGAGATAACTAGAGATACCTCATTTAAAATAATTCTAGACGGTATAAAATACCTGGGAAGATACCTATCAAAACTAACCCAGGGTCTGTCTGAAGAAAACCACAAAAAACTTTGTACACAAAGAAAATTAGATGAGAGAAATATTCATTGTTTGTGAGTAGGCAGGGCCAACAGAATACAAATTATAATTTTCACCAAAATTATATATTCAGTGCTGTCCCAATCAAATTACAAAAAATATATGTATTTTACAGAGCTAGCAAACAATAATAAAGTTCATTTGGAAGAACAAAAGGTCAAGAATATCAAAGGAACTGATGGAAAAAAAATGTAAAGTAAAGAGGTTTAGCAGTACCAGATCCTAAACCAGGCCTGTACAACTTGCTGTTACGACCCACTTGCCCAAAGGTCAAAGGATTTCCTGTACATACAAAGGATATTTTCTCTTACATTTTTACAGGCTGCCTGAAATCCTTTGGCTTCCTACAAGTGGCCTTTCTAAATCCTACTATAAGGCAGTAATTATCTAAACTCCCTTGTGCTAGCTTCTGGAAAGGTAGATCAGTGAGACAGAGTAGACACATGATCTATAAATGTGATTGCCCAGTGTTATTATGACAAGTGTAAAGACTGAAGTTTGAGGGATAAGGATTCCGTATTTAGTAGAAATTTGTTAAGAAAGCTGGAAAGCAGCCTGGCAGGAAAGGTGAGCAATTTATGAATAAACAAGAGAGAAAGCATTATGAGATGTAAAGTGGATCATTTTGATTACCTTAAATTAAAAGGTTTTTGTATGAATAAAACAAATGTACTCAAGATCAGAAGGAAAACAGAAAACTGGGGGGAAATTTCATCGTTCCCCAGATAAAGGCCTCATCTAAAATACATAAAGAATTTTGTCAAATCTGTAAGAATGTGAGTCATTCCCCAACTGATAAATGCATATGAACAGGCAGTTTTCCTATGAAGAAATCAAAATAATTTGTAGTCATAAAAAATGCTCTCAGTCATTATTGATTAGAGGAATAAAAATTAAAACAACCTTGAGATACCAATTTATGCTTATCTAATTGGCTAAAATGAGAGCAGGGGGAAGTGGTAAATGTTGGAGGGGAGGTGGAAAAATTGGGACTTTAATTCGTTAGTGGCTTTGTGAGCTGATCCTGCCATTTTGGAGAGAGATTTGGAATTATGCCCTAACAGCAAACAGACTGCCTAAACCAGGGGTGGGGAACCTGTCACCTTGAGGCCATGTATGGCCTTCTAGGTCTTCAAGTGTGACCTTTTAATGGAGTCCAAGTTTTATAGAACAAATTCTTTTGTTAAGGGGATTTGTTCTGTGAAATTTGGATTCAGTCAAAGGGTTGCAGTTGAGGACCTAGGGGCCACATGTGTCCTTGATGATGCAGGTTCCCCACCCCTGAAATTGTGGCATATATTCATGAAGGAGTATTACTCTGCTATAACAAACATTGAGCTCGTTGACTTTAGGAAAGCGTGGAGAATGGCAACTAGGTGGCTAAGTGAATAGAATACTGGTCCTGAAGTCAGAAGGACCTGAATTCAAATCCAGCCTCAGACATTTGACACTTAATTGCTATGTGACCTTGGGCAAGTCCCTTAACCTAAACTGCCGAGAAAAAAGAAGAAAAGCATGAAGAGACCTACACAAAATAATGAAGGTCAAAATTAGTAGAGCCAAAAGAACATGCTATACAGTAACAGCTGTATTGTTTTAAGAACAACTATGAGCAACCAGGTAATTCTATTACAAATACCCAAATTAACCACAAAGATCCTATAAAGGAAGATGCTATTGAATCCAGAAAAAGAACTGACATGTATGTATATATGTGTGTATTTGCACATGTGTGTGTGTCTGTGTATATATGTAGACACAGATTTGTGTCTAATGGTGTAACGCCATACACCAGCAGATTCCCAAAAGAATGCTACGGTGGACAGCTTTTAAGATTCTGATTACATAGTAATAGCGAACACTCTGTTTATTCTATTACAAATCAAGGCAAACATTCACAATATGTCACAATGTAATATTCACAACGTTACATCTTATCACAGAAAGTCACAATATAGTGTCCACAACAGCTTAACATTACAATGGCCACACAGTTTTTAATACAGAGGCCACAATATTTAGAACAAGGAATAAAAGAATAATCATTGGTTTCCCTAAGGGGGAAACCCTTCTCACTTAATCATTCAATCAATTCACAATATATCAATCTTCTACTCATGGGGCAACCATTAACTTAATCAGTCACTAATCTAGATTCACAATGACTAAATATCATTAATCACTGGCACAGTCATTAGAAAACCACATAAACCCTCCTCCCCTTGGTGTCTAGCAAACCTCAATTTCCTCCAAGGGGAGGCCTTTTCTTCATCTTCATTCTGGGTGATCTCTCTGATTCCCTGGATACCCTCCCATGGTCCCAGCTCCCTCCTGAATCCACCAAACAGTCACCTGGATTCAAAAGCAGACAGCTGCCAGGTTCTCGTCCAGTCGTCAGAGGTAGACAGCTCCAGGTCCTTGTTCAGACCTCAGGGCAGTCCCTGGCACACACTGAAGTTCACAGGGTCCATCACATCTCAAACCCTTCACCACTTCTCTTGCCTGGAACTCAAGGATCAGCCAGGCCACAAACAGAGTCTTATCCTGGTCACACTTCTTCAGTCCTCCAGTAGTTCAGCTGGCCCTAGAACGCAGAAGGAATATTGGCCTTCTGGGTGGCCTCCACCAGATTCTGGTCTCAGGAAAACTCTCTTTTCTCAGTCAGCTTCCAGATGCTGGGAAAGAATCTCTCTCTCTCTCTCTCTCTCTCTCTCTCTCTCTCTCTCTCTCTCTCTCTCTCTCTC
>CM053601.1:31485825-31515656 GCA_028646575.1 Pseudocheirus occidentalis | reverse complement strand
ATGCTGAGACAATCCTGCTTCCTCCAACAGGAAAATTCCAATTCTGTCTCTCTGTCTCTGGAATTCTTGCTTATATACAGACACTGGCCTCCTGTCTCAGCCAATAGCCTTCTTCCATATCAACAGGGGAGTTCCCACCCTCAACAGTGGACAGGGCTCACACTTTCCATACTTAGCCCTAAGTTACTAAATGCTAAGTATCTGCTAAACTGATTGCTATTACAAATGGTACCCATCTCAAATTTGGATTGGGGTGCAGGGATGGGGAAACATCACAAGATAATTTGTTGTATATTTGAAAAAGAATAGCAAATCATATGTAATGATCCATTATCTGCAAATTGAGGTACGAACATCTGTTTTCATATCCCCCTTTGTTATTCAAATGCTTTTTTATTTCTTAAGTTCATAATAAAATAAGTAATTTTTAGTTAAAAAAGAAAAATAACTTTTTTAGTGGTGTTGAAATTCTAGCTACTTCTCAGATTTGATTCTTGATTTTTATTCCCTCTCAAATTTCCTAAAAGGACATCAAAACTGCATCCAGCAAAGAAAGTGACAATCTCAAGATGAAACTGGTGAAGTTGAAAATGGAAAAAATTAATGAGTCCAAGACATTTGAAAAAGAGTATGTTTTTGGTTTTTATTCCTCATAGCCTATAATTGTTTTAATAGTCTAATTTTTGCATGTTTAGGCACAAAGATTTACCTGGCATAACTGGTAAAAGAAAGGGTATACATTATGTACTTTTCATAGGTTGTATAAGAAAATAATTCATGGCAAAGATCACACATCTTTCTTAAAGAGGTGTTGTCATATCTTGGCTTAAAAATAATACTTTATCCCTTAATTGTTAAAAAAAACAAATTTGAATCCTAATCAGATCTTCAAGTCAATCTAAGTAATGTTGATTATGCCCTACTTAATGTTACATAAGAAAGCTAGAGATGATCCTCATTTTTACATGTGAAATTCTCTACCATTGTTACTGTTCTGTGATTTTTCAATTGTGTCATTTCTAATTTTCTTGGCAAAGATACTAGTTTGCCATTTCCGTCTCCAGCTCATTGTATACATAAGAAACTGAGGCCAATAGGGTTATTTAACTTACCCACAGTTACACATCTAGTAAGTGTCTGAATCAGGATTTGGATTCAGAAAGATGAGTCTTCCTGACTCCAAGCTCAAATCTGGCCTCTTATGTTTACTAGCTGTGTGATCCCAGGCAAGTCATTTAACTTGGTTTACCTCAGTTCTTCATCTATCAGATGAGCTGGATAAGGAAATGGCAAACCACTCCAGCATCTGTGCTAAGAAAACCCCAAATGGGGTCCCAAAGAGTCACACACAACTGAAGCGACTCAATAGCAACAAAGAGTGGAAAGTATCTAAGAGAAAGTCTGCAAGTTGAAATGGCCAGGATATGTCAGCTGATGAGATATCTAAGGTGAGGCTGAAGATGATGCAGAGGTTGTGAACCTGAGTGCCAGCCGTGCCCTGAAAAGTAAACAAGGACATTGGGAAGATGGCCGGATTTTGAGGGAAAGATGGCTGAATTTTATTTTAGACCCGTCTGAGTGGGACATCCGTTCCAAAATGTCCCAGAGGCAGTTGGTGGTGAGGGACTGGATCTCAGGACATAGAGTAGAGCTACGTATATAGACATGCCAGTCATCTTCATGGAGATGATCATTGAATCCTTGGGAGCTGATAAGGTCACAGGTGTAAAGGGGAGAGAGCCCAGGGCATTGCCTTGGGGGCATACCAATAGGTAACCATTTAGGATGGAGAGTAGCTACCAAAATGCGCCATTCCCCAGTCTAAAGAGTTGCAGCAGGAAGCAGGAAGACCTCCTTGGACAAGATCGTCCTAACCATCATTTGTAAGAGTGAAGCTAATGATTCATGTGCCTTAATGTCAGATATCGTTCCTCATGGCTTTTTACTTTTCATTACATCAAGCACATCCTTCTGTAAATTATGGCACTGATCGGACTCATTAAAAATGAAGACATTTTTGAATTTTTATTTTTAAGTGAGAGGAGAAAAAGTGGTGTTAACAGTACTTTCTAGAATTTGGGCCGAAAAGAACATAAGAAAAGACTGTGCTTGTGACTTCATTGGTGTGGGAAACTTGCCTGGAAGGAACTTCCTATACCAGTGCAACACCCTCCTGCAACCAGTAGTCTCAGTGAGTTGCCTAGAGCACAAGTGACTTGGCCAAGGTCACATAGCCACTAAGTGTCACCAGAGGCAGTCCTTGCACCCAAGTCTTCCTGATTCCAAGGCCAACTCTCTCCCCACTAAACCACAACACCCCTTTTGACTGTGGAGAAAGAAAACAAAGAATTTGTCCCATAATATTAAAAAGATAAAAATATGATTAGGTGGTTTGTTTTGTTTTTAAGAGAGGGCAGGTCATCAGCACAGGGTTACTACCGTCATACTTAATTCCTTCACTGCTACGACTTACTGCTGATTTGTCGGACTAGTGTTCTTACTCATTGTTTGCTCTCCTTTATGATTCTTTATTAGAATTGCTTCTAAAAATGCCATAATAGAGCATCAGGAAGAAATTATAAGCCAACTGAAAGAAAATCTTAGAAGAGCCCAACAGTCTAATGATATCTCTTGTAAGTACAGAATGTTGATGTTTGGATCCATTCTGTTTTATGTTTATTTCCTCTGTCTTATTACATTTTATATCTGCTTCAGGAGGCTGCCATAACATTGAAAAGTGGTGGTTCTCAACCTTCCTAATGCTGCGACCCTTTATTACTCATACGTGGGTGCATCTGCATGTGGGAAGACACATGCAGACAGATAGAGGAGCCATGTCTCGATTCCTAAGACCACTGGAAATATATGTTTTCCCATGGTCTTGGGCAACCCCGTTCAAACCCCAAAGGGGTCACAACCCACAGGTTGAGAACCACTGTCCTAGAGTTTAAAAACAAACTGGGTTAATTTCTCTCATTAATAACATAATCTATACCGTTCTGTTGTCTTTATTTGAACTGATGTTATTTCCCTTAGTTTATCATAGCCTTACTGCATATGTAATAAGAGACTTAGGAAATTTAGGCACACGTGAGCCATCAAGTATTTATTTATTACACACCTGTTGCATGCTGACCCTGGGGGTTTAGAAAGTCTAAAGAATGATTTTGAGCACACATCTACTGAGGGAGATAGCAGGTAACTATAGAAACATAAGGCATAAATTGCATAAATCTAAAGTTAACCTGCACATGAACAGAGTAGTTCAGTCTATGGTACTTTGGGAGAGGGGGCTCTTGCAGCTGGAGAGGTCAGAAAAGGCTTCCCGCAGAATACAACACCTCAGCCACCTCTCCAAGGAGGGTATCTCTGTAAGGTAGAGCTAAGGAGGGAGTTCATTCCAGCCTCCCAGGCTGATCAGTCTTATGTGAGGGACACAGAAGGCCAAGCCAGTTTGGATGTATCTTGCCGAGCAAGAGGGGAGGAGTCATGTCAAATGAGACCGAAAAGATACACTGTGTAGGACTTAAAAGCTAAATAGAGGGGCGGCTAGGTGGCGCAGTGAATAGAGCACCGGCCCTGGAGTCAGGAGTACCTGAGTTCAAATCCGGACTCAGACACTTAACACAAAAACTAGCTGTGTGACCTTGGGCAAGTCACTTAACCCCAACTGCCCTCCAAAAAAAAAAAAGCAAAAAAAAGCTAAATAGAGAAGTCTATATTTTATCCTAGAGGCATTGATTAGGAAGTGACTAGAGTTGGTTGAGTAGGGGAGTCACAGAGTCAGATCTGTACTGAAGAAAAATGACTTCAGCAGCACTATACCACTTCCTAGACTAGAATAGGGAGAGACTCGAGGCTATTACAATAAGTAAGGAGTGAGAAGGACTTGAGCTAAAGGGTGTGGAGACAATGGCACAGATGCAGAGGCTAGAAGGTAGAGTGAGGAACTGATGGGATGTGTGAGGAATCCAGTGTAATGCCCGGGGAATGAGCCTGGGAGCCCAGAAGAAAGTCCTGCAGAGAGGAGGGCTTAGGAAGGGAGATACTTTGAGATATTTTAGACACATTGATTTCAAGACCTCTGGGATATCCGGCCTGATACATCCAATAGACCAATGGTGATGCAGGACTGTAGTTCAGGGGAAAGGCAGGAACTGGTTCTGAAAGTCTTCTACGTAGAGGTAATAGTTGAACTCATAGAAATTCACAAGGTTACCAAGAAAAGAAAAGGCCACAGGACAGAACAGTGGAGGATGGTCATGGTTTGGAGTGTTACATGGATGGTGAGCTGGCCAAAGAGGCTGAGAAGTCAGACAGCTAGGATATAAATGAGGAGAAAGCAGTATAAAAAATACTAGAAAAGAGACAGTATCTAATAGGAAAGGGGAGTCAACAGTGTGTAATTCAGCAGGTAAGTTGTGAAGGATTTGGGCTGAAAAAAGACCATGAGACTGTGCAGTTCAGAAATCTCAACTCTGGGCATTTCTTTCTCTGTCTCCCATTGCCTGGAACTGTCTCCTCCCTCATCTTTGTCCCCTGGCTTCCTTCAGATCCCAACTAAAATCTCACCTTCTGCAAAACCCCTTTACCCAATGCTATTCAATGCTAATGCCTTCTCTGAGATTACCCCCAAAGGAATCCTATATAGACCTTGCCGTACACATAGTTTTTACTAGACTGTGAGGTCCATGAGAGCAGGCACTGGTTTTTGCCTTTCTGTCCTGACACAATTTGATGTGATACTCCTCGGTAGAATATCAGACTCCGGCATAATTATATTTATTCTTTATACTCCACCTTTGCTCAAGACAAAACATCTCTGATTTCTGGTTTAAATGTGTTGTTTCCCTCACCAGTTATAAAGCCATCTGATCATGCCCAGGCTTCCTACACACCACTGACCTGTGGGGGTGGCAGTGGTATTGTACAGAGCACAAAAGCACTGATTTTAAAAGCTGATCGAATGAGGCTTGAGAAAGAGATTAGCAAGTTAAAGCAACAGAATGAATATCTGACAAACCATCAGAGTCAGCTGTCAAGGTAAGAGCTGTTCCTGCAGAATGTATTTACTGCGACTGGGTCCAGTTGAACCGTTTCTTTGCAAATGATGGGTAAAAATCCTAGAACTCATATTACAAATGCTATTGCTTTAGGGAAGAGGGTAGAAACATCTGTTTCGAACTCCACTATTTTGCAGCCAGTTTCAATACCTCAAAGTTGCCCTGGTTTATTTGTAAGAGAGCCATCCAGTGTTAAAACTGTGAGGGATCTCAGGACGCCTCATGGTCCAGCATTTCTCAAAGTGCAGTCTGGTATGAAGCTGCTTATTTGTAAACAAGATAAAGGGGGCACAGAAGCTGCTCCGGGAAACCTCCTGGGAATAGGAAGAAGGGACGTAGTGGAGGAGATGACCAGATTCCAAAACACATGAATCAATTGCATTCATTAGGACAGAAAGCTGGATTTCCCTTGCTTTTCAGTAACTAACTAATCGTAGGTGTTATTGGAGCCAGAAATATTTTGTAATAGCTGACATCTGTGTAGCACTTAGCATAAAGTATATTATTTATCTTCACAAGGACCCTGTCAGGTAGGCATTAGTTGAGGAGATGGAGGCTCAGAGAGGTTAGGAGGTGGAACGGGTCGCACATCTAGGCAGTTTTCAAGACCTACCCCAGCTTTACCCAGACTCCCAAGTGCAGCATTCTGCTGGGCCAGAAGGACATTCTTTTTCCTGCAGCTGTTTATGACTCCCATTCTTGTATCCCCTTGGTCATCTAGGCAACTCCATTAAAATCATATGTTTTCTACTTTTTCTATAGTTGTCCTTATTTTAGTGTAATCATCTTTTCCACATAGCTCTTTCATAAAGTATCCTTTTATAAAGTATCCTTTTGAAATTTACATAGCCAACATAAAATTGCATTACTGTGGGAAAGAGGGTGGACATTGTTAAGATAATAGGGTGTACACCTTAATTAATTAATAAGGGCAGTCCATTAGGAGCAACAGACTAGAAACTTAGACTAGATTGTCTAAGTCCGAGTTATTTTGATGATGTTGATTTTTCCTTTTTAAACATCACTGTTACGTATCCTTTTAGTCAGGCCTGACTGTTTAGACAGTGGAATATTTGGTTAAACTAAGATTTTGTTTAAAAAAAAAAGACAAAATATTACTTTGGTAGTGATTTTTTCCCTTTTGCAATAGGAAGTTAGGCTTTCTTTCTTTAATGGGTGTGGGGTGTACTCTTAAGATTCAAAAATATTTTCTTCCTTTCTAGTCTTTGATGTAACAAGCAAGAATTCCAAGGGTTCAGAAAATTCCATGCAGTATGCCAAACCTTGGAGGGAATTCTATTTCTGTGCATAGCTCATTCTTCTTTATGAGTTAAATTTTAATTCTTTAATTTTTAAAAAATTGATATTTAAAAGGTCATGATTAATTTTATACTTTTACTGGTTTCCACTAGATATGTAGAAAGAGTAAGTAAAGTGTTTAATACAGGCTTTAATTCTGTATCATCACAGTGTGTGGATCACACTGGCAGAACATACCGTGTCTGTCCCTGTACTCTAGAAATGTGCAGTTTTACTTAGGTACCATTATGTGGTGAGCTTTTATCTTTTATTCGTATATAACTTCCAAACACTACTGAGAATTCACTGCATAACACTTGGGATGAAATTAAGATTCTACTCCGGGCAAGCTAAAAACCAGCCAGCTTCCCTGGCTCACATTCCCTACAATTTCTCGCCATTCTTGATCTGTACTATAGAGAGATATGTTATATTTCACAGTGACATAACATTCTTCTTCTAGGTCATCACATTTTTAGTTCATATCTCCTAGGAAAGAAAATAAGAAAATATTTTGGATGGCAATTAAAGGGAGAGTAGCTGTCATGTTATATACACTATGGCCTATAGAGATGTGCAGCTTAAAAGAGCTGGTCCCAGTGAACTGGCCAGGGATAGCATAAAGGGGGGAAATCTATGGCAATTTAGTCAGTATAGAATTATTTTCACTTTCTGAACTATAAAAAGTTTCTTAAAGAACAAACTTGAATGCAGTTGAGGTTAGTGTGTAAATGTGAGTACATTTCATTTCAGTGTTCATTGTTAAGTTCTTATCCATTTTGTTTTCTTTCTAAGCAACAATTTTCATCTCTCCAGAGAAGTCAAAAAATGGAAGGAGAGAGCTCTCAAAAAGGAATCCCAAGAACTTACTTGTGTCCATTCTCCAAAGTCTCCTCCCTTGACAGAAAGTACATCCCTAAAGAGACAATGTATGTCACCTCTGTATAAAGAGCAGGCTTCACAGGAAACTGTACCAAAGGATTCACCAAATTCTTGGCCATATGATGGACGGTCAAAGTCTCTACCAGTAACTTGTCATAATAACTATTTTGACAACTCTGGCCTAGGCCTACTCCCAGGTATGTAATACAGTGGAGGGAGAAGGAGGAACAATGGTTAAGATGTGATCCTTTTTTTTTTACCTATTCAACCTTAAATGGCAAGTTTAAACAAGAAATTTGAGCAAACAAGTTTATATACCATGCAAGAAACTTCATTTTTTTTCATCCTATAAGAATAGATGACAGCAAAAAATGGTCAGCTCGGTGGGGATTCATTTGTGTCACTTACCCTCCCAGCTCTACAGACATTTCCCAACTTTGTTCCCTTTTATCACCCCAATAGATAGAAAAGCAGGTTTTGTTTATGATTATGGGATCTTTGAAGGTTATTAGTGATAATCAACTAATATGATGCTTTAAAGTTTGCCAACCACTAACTTTTCATTATTTCTCTACAAAGGGTAGCACAATCAAAAGAAAGCTTAGAGATAACTAAGTTCTCCTTTAAACTTGCCTTCTGGTAATGATGCTCATTGAAGTCAAATAGCTAAGAAGAATAACTTTGAATTATCTTTATGAAGGGATGACAATGTTCTTAAGACAAGAAATAGGCAATCTATAATAGCCATGTTTTGAAGGAATTTTTATTAGCTCTAAGAATACGTGGTAGAAATATTCATATAAACTAATGAGAATATAAATTAATAAAATGACTTAAATGTGATTTTATTACTTTCAAGTATCTACAGTTAATTGTACTACCTTAACAAATTAAGCAAGGTACTAAGTAAAGATTCTGTTGGACTTACTTTCATTGATAGTTGAGAAGCATTTGTAATTAGCCTTTCTTTTAAGGTACAAATAAATTCTGTTAAAGCATTAGATTTTTTTATGCTTGGGAAAGAAGTATCATGGGAAGTTCAAACATCCCCTGTAATCTCCTCCCATTTGATTCTCATTATATTAAATAATTTATTTAGCAAGCTATTTTTGCAAAGATAATATAAAAGTAATCATATTTTGCATTACTATGAAACAAATTAGTGGGGTGCAGTCTAAGCTGGGGGAGAGATTCAGTGGACTTTTGATAGTTACTAATTTGTATTTTTTTTTCCCTTACAGAAATAGCTTTCAGTTCTACAAATGATCCTACAAAAGGTGAATTTCAGTTTATTATGGTATAGATGAATGGGGGAAGAAAAGTTCATAAATTTCTAAAACTTCAACTGACTGGTCACCTGTTCCCTTCCTTTCTTCTCATGGCAATTTCATTCTTTTCGACCCTTACACTTTCTGCTGTCTCTGCCGTCACTAGTGAGCACCTGATGTAGTAGTCTTTTTTTCCCCAATCTCTTTGACTTCAGCAGATTGTGACATTCTTACTGATGGCTCCTCTCCCCTCCCCTGTAATGTATCTGTGTCCCAATGACCCAGTCCTAGGCCATGTCTCTTCTTCCTTGGCAATTTCATTGTGGTCGAGTACTAAACTTGGAGTCAGGAATGCCTGGATCTAAATCTCAAACAGACATGAGCATGTCACCTTTCTGGGCCTCAGTTTCTCCATTTGTAAATTAAGGATAACTTTGCTACCTACTTCATAGGGTTGTGGGGTTCAAATAAGCTAATGTGTGCAAAGCACTTTGTAAAGTATAAAACATCATTAAAATTAGAGTTATTGTTATTACCACCCCCTCCCTGCACATGACACCCAAGTCAACATCTCCAACTTGATACCATTTTGAAGTACGAGACCAACATCTCTACTGCTTCCAAGACATTTCCATGAGCATTTTCAAACTTAATGTGTCTGAAACTGAGTCTCTAAAATGGCTTTTCTTCCACCTTCTCTAAACCTATCTGCACCAATGTCATTTATTTCCCTAATTTCACTTTTCCAAACCTTGAGGTTTTATTTGATACTTCTTTCTCTCATATCACATTCATCCAATCTCTTAGGATTCTAGATCACAAGATAATCACTTCAGTTGATAGCTTGGTAGAGAACGTATGTTCCATCAAGCCTCAATACCACTTTCCAAGTGAGGAAAATGAGGTCCAGCGAGGTTGAGGCTTGCCCAAAGTTCCATAAGGAAGAAGCCCCAAACTTCTCCCATCCTTTCTCTTAGCTTAATGAGCACAGCCACCACCCTAATTTCAACTCTCATGATCATCTGCTGGGTTAGCACAATACTCTCTGTAGAGATCTTTCCACCTTTACTCTATTCCCCTTATCCTCTGCTTTTCATATAGTGCACTTAGATTAATCTCTTCCTTGGAAATCTGCTCCCGTCACTCCTATGCTGAAAGACTGTTCACTTCCCAAGTGAAACTCAAATTCTTTGACCTGACATTTGAGGTACTTCACAAACTGGCATCATTTCACCTTACATACATTATCCTCTGTTACTTCCCTCATGGACAGTTCCATATCTGTTCAACACATACCCTATTCTCACACCTTGTTTAGTGTCTTTGCTCAAGTTTTGCTCTGTACTCTGTCATCATTCTCATCTTTAAATCTCATCCCCAGTATCACCTCTTAGAAACTTTCCTTGATCTGCCCCTTGGTTAGTAACAGCCTTTGCTCTCACAAACAGATTTTATTTTAAAGAACTGCCCATGCACAGTTGTGAATTAGATGTTTCTGTGTTGTTATCTTTTCCCCCAACTAGACTAGAAGCTCTCTGTGGGTCAGTATCTTGTCTGAATTTTGTCATTTCCCTTTCAGCTATAATTTGATTGTAGGTACATATATTTGTAACATAATGTTTTGAATATAATTAAGCTTGGGTGTTTGGGGTGTTTTTTTTTTTCTTCCATAGAAACTCCAAGAGAGGAAAATACAGGTTCTTTGTTGGATCAATGGCAGACTTCTTCGGGAAGAGATGCACCAGAATGTAGACTCCAATGATCTTACTTTTATGCATTATGAACATTCCAGGTTCTTCACAACACTTACATGTAGTTTCGCATCATTCTCCCAACCACTGCAATCAGAGTTTAATTAAACTTTATTATTATTTGTCTCACTCTGCCGCCAATATTACTGGATAAATGAATAGGAAACAAGGCGCTAGATCAGTAAAGAACTGATTGGAATGGTATCAAAATGTTTATTTCATTTTTCAATGTTGTAATCCTTTTGAAATACAAATTATGGAAGGAATTCCTCAGGCTGAGCAATTGACCAGGAGGAAAGATGACAATTTATGTGGTCATCATTTTATCTGTATCTTTTTTAGTAAATGTACACATGTAAAATTGTAGTATAATTTTTTTTCCTTTCATATTATACCTTGTATTATAAAAATCTGTACTCATGTTACCTTTCCTTCTAGAACATAAGCTCTATGATGACAGGAATTGTGTCTTAATTCTCCTTTATATCCCGCATATGTCATCAGCAGCTATTCAATAAATACTGATCAACAAAACTGCATTGTCCAGTATTCACAAAAATTCATTTCTGCAACTGAATTTAAAAGAGAAGAAGTCATTTTTCCTTCAACCTTTCTAAGAAGAGTGCATCCTGGGACCCCGGACTACCTTCCTGCAAAATAAAAACTTAGCCAAAGCAATTTTGTGGAGTTGTTTGATTTTGCTAGGAAGGGGAAAAGTTAAGAATATGATGCATTACCGAAGCTGAACAATTTAAAAGGCCTGCTGAAAGTGTGTATTGTGTACATTATACAAGAGGGTTTTTTTTTAACTTAAATACAGAAAGACAAAAAAAAAAACACATTTGCGTGAATATAAAACCATCCATTTCCATTTCACAGTTTTTTTTAAAAAAACAACTATGTAATAAGTACTACAGATTGTTTTCAAAGCTGTCCTGCATTTTCGTTTCTAAGTCTTTTGTTTTCTGCTCTGTGCCTTTTTTTCTCCCTCCCTCACCATCTCACCCTAAAAAAGGCTACCATTAGATAAAATAATGTACATGTACACATATATATATATGAATATATGTAAAGCCATACAATACATACTTGTATTTAACAGTTTTTTCTCTAGAGGTGAATTGCATCTTCCTTCATAGGTTCTTTGTAGTTGATTTGAGTATTTATGAAAATGAATCAGTCATTCAAAGTCGTTCTTTTATAACTCTTTGGGCATAATTCCAGATTGCTCCCCAGAATGGTTGAATCAGTCCACAGTTTCCCCAACAGAGAATGAATGCCCCAGTTTTTGCACATCTCCAACATTTGTCATTTTCCCTTTCTATAATTTTAGCTAATCGGATAAATGTAAGATGATAGCTTGGAGTTGGTTTTAGTCTGCATTTTTCTAATCAATAATGAATTTTTTTCATGACTATATATCAGCGGTTCTCAGTCTGCAGGTCATGACCCCTTTGGGGGTCAACCCTTTCTCAGGGGTCATTTAAGACCATGGGAAAACACATATTTCCGATGGTCTTAGCAACCAAGACACCACTCCTCTATCTGTCTCTAGGCAGGTCCGCCCACATGCAGATACACCCACATGTGACTATTAAAGGGTCACAGCATTAGGAAGGTTAAGATCCACTGCTATATATAGTTTTGATTTCTTCATTGAAAAGCTGCCTGTTTGTATACTCTGACCATTTATCACTTGGGGAATGACTTACATTCTTATAAATCTGACAAAGTTCTTTATATATTTGAGATATGAGACCTTTATCTGAGAAACTGTCTATAAAAATTTTCTCCCAATTTTCCGCTCTCCTCATCTTTACCATGTTGGTTTATTATTTATTTATTTAAATCTTTTTAATGTAATCAAAATTACCTATTATACCTCACAATGTTTTCTATCTCATTTATTCGTAAGTTGGTCTCCTATCCACAAGTCTGATAGGTAATATTTTTCCATTTCTTATGCTGTCTCCTTTTATATCTAGGTCATGTATTCATTTTGACTTTATCTTGATAAATGGTATAACATATTAATCTATGCCCAGTCAGTAGGTGGTCGTAATTCAGGGTCATAATCCTCACAAGTCAGATTTACTTCTAGCCACTACCTCCCTAATCAGCACCCTTTTAAAGAATCCCTAATTCTCCCCCCCTTACCCTCCTATTTCTTAATCTCCCTACCCCTCTAAAAATTCTTTCCTTATTATCTCACCCTTCTACTTCTTGATCTATATACCCTTCTAAAACCCTCTCCTTATCCTGCCCCCACCACCCTATTTCTTTCTAAATTTAGAGGACTTTTATACTTTCTAGATATGTTATCCCCTCTTAAAAGCTAGTTACAATGAGAATATACTTTCACTACTATCAGCCCTCCACCCCTACCTGCACCCACAGTAACAGTTCTTTCATTCACAACTCATGTATGAGATAATTGCTCCATTTTACCTCTCCCTAACCAATTTTATTTTTTTAGAATCAGCCCAAGTCTTTCTTTCAAAGGACCCAAGTAATGGTAACATTCCTAAGAATATAGATAACATTGTCCCATATAAGTAATTGTAAACAGTTGGACCTTATTGAGTCCCTTATAATTGGTCATTATTTTTCTCCTGGATCTTGTATGTCATATTTTCCATTGAGCTCTGGTCTTTTTATCACAAATAACCTGAAAGTCATGAAATTCATCAAATATCCATTTCCACTATCTTTTACTGAGTGTGTACCCAGATCTTTTCTTTCTTTTTTTTTATTGACTTGTTTGTTTACTTTTAGTTTACAAGATTCAGTTCCAGAATCACTTGAGTTTCAGATTTTTCTCTCTCCCCACCCCCCACCCCCGCCATGGTGGCATCCAATCATGTATAGGAGCTGCAAACTCTTTCACATGGTACAATAGTCAACCCAGATCTTTTCTATCGCCATAATAACCGTTTATGGTTGGGTTAATTTTTCTTTGCTAACTCATCATTTTTTTTGAGCTAGAGCCCTCAATTATCACTGCAAACACTTTTGCTCCCTGCAGTCTCTTCTGCAGCTATCAGCTTCAGTTCTTCCCTCTGTCCTGGAACCCAAACCAAGCAACTCTGCTCTCTTGCACACACCCTCAGCCAGAAGGGTCCCTACCCCTTTGCTATCACACTCACTGGGGAGAGCTTCTGCTCACAGCAGCCTGAGACTTCATCTGGTCAACACAGATGGGCCTGGCATCTGAAAGACATCAGAAGGGCCTTCATTCTTCCCCTCAGGTTTCCCACCCCCACGTTGTCCTTGAAGTGAAACTTCCTGAAGCCAACCAGCTGCCCTCAGGGCTTGTTTGTTGATTTAGTGGCTTTTGTTCCATGATCTCTGAAGAATTCATAGAATCCTTTTCCACTGGGTGTTTTTAGTCCTCTGCCCTACTCTGGAGGCTTTTATACTTTAATACTGCCAAACCTCTTTTCCCCTTCCTAGCAATCCTTCAGATGAGTCATCCATATAAGTCTTAGGTCTGTCCTAAGGACTTCTCTAAGTTTTTTTTAAGACAGGGGTGGGGACTCTAGGTCCTCAAGTGCTGCCCTTTGACCAAATCCAAGCATAACAACAAACTGTGAAGCTAGGACTCAAGTCAAAAGGTAGGATCCGAGGATCTAGAAGCCCACATGTGACCTCCCAGGCACAGATTTCTTACCTATTTAGAAGGATAACTGCTTTTAATTATTTCCACCGCTATAAGTTCATTGTGAAGCAATGTTTTGTCTTCTTTGTGGGGGGAATTTGGATAGCCCAATATTTTCTCCCTTCTCTGCCATCTACCTTGAATCTTTTCCAGAATGAGTTCTAACAGCATAAAACAATGCTGTAAAGCTTAACAGTGAAAATGAAGAAAAGCGATAAAAAGTGACTTCTCTCACACATGTAAACCCTCCCCCTTTAACTCTCTGGTGTCACCAACAAACTTGATTTAATTCCTAAATTTGGCATTCTTTCTGCCTTAATGATAAATATCCTGAACTATATACACCCAATGGATTCTATGAATTCTTCAGAGATCATGGAACAGAACTAAGGAATTCCTGCATTGTTCAAAAGAATCTATTTAAAAGAAGATATTGGGGGGCGGCTAGGTGGCACAGTGAATAGAGCACCGGCCCTGGAGTCAGGAGGACCTGAGTTCAAATCCGACCTCAGACACTTAACACAAAAAAACTAGCCGTGTGACCTTCGGCAAGTCACTTAACCCCAACTGCCCTCCAAAAAGCAGAAAGAAAAAAAAAAAGATATTGGGATCGAAATTAAGTCAGAATACAACATAGAACACAATGGAGACAACAGTAGCAAGTGATTTTACAGAAAACAAAGTTTGTATTTAAACATAAAAGCAAAAGAAAATTAGGCAGAAGAGAAACTTTAGAAGGTAACTTTAAGCACAATGGGTGAGAAAAATCAATATACTGCATGAAATAAACTACTTAGAACTTTTGAATATATACAACCAAGTAGATATAGAGTAAATCCACAAGTCACCAATAGGTATGGGGTGGAGAACTTATACTTTCAACTCCAAGGTATGTTGTCATTAAATTTCAAAATTGTAATGCCAAACAAATTTTCAAAGGGTCAGACTGAACTTTAAATTATGAGCAACCATTGATATAAATAACTTCGGAAGTATCAAAATATTATTTCAAAAATCATCAGAGGAATCTAATATGTAGCCTGAAATAATGTAGCCTGAATAGCTGTTGTTTATTATAAGTAAGTTGTTAATCAATGAAATAAAGAGTCGTTTGAAGGATTCTTAGGATGGGGAAAAAATTTTTAATGGGAAAACTGCTTTCAATTTGAATACTCCAAACATTTCTTAAATTTTTAATAAGTATAGGTGACTATGGATGAATAGGACAGAAAATATGATGGGGGAAAGGAAATTAAGGCAAATCTTACCTTAGTAAAAATGAAACCTTTATAAATAAAGGAATACAGGGTTTATGCCTGCAGAACTTTCATGCTAAATTTCTTCTGGATGGAAATGGACACAATAAGAGGCAACCCTTATTAAGCAATTATCATGCCTGTTTATTAAAAAAAAAAACAAGCAGGAATTGAAGTCATGATATCAGACAAAGCAAAAGCAAAAATTAACAATGCCAAGAAAATAAACAGGAAACTACATTATATTTAAGATACTATAGAGAAATAGTGTCATTATTAAACATAGCACTAGATGACAGAGAAATTAACAGTTGCAAAAAGCCCTAGATAATAGCACAGCTATCATAGTGAAGAGGTTAGCTATAAAGAGGGTCAGGGTTGTTGGAAACTAAAATACCAACGCACCCGGTCCTGCCGAAATAATTTGACTCACATCTTCTCAGCCAAAGAAAACCAAAGTTTACTGAAAGTTCATTAAAAGATCACCATATTGGGCAGACTCTTAAGGAGCCTAGGTATCTGTGATGTTTGCATTGGGCCAGCAGTACAGAGTAAGTCTATGCTAGGTCATTCTATGGTACTCACACCACATGGAGGGAAGATGGGATCTTATGTACAGAGGAATCTAGGGGTGTTCTTGGGGAGGGTCTTCAGGAGGAGTCAATGAGGTCAATGCAAGAGTGGATTGATATTTTAATAGGCTCAAGGGTGGGAAGTAGATGGACGAGGAGGGCTAGGCTAGTAACAGAGGTTTGGGCCCAGCCACAATGAAATACTTAGGGCCTCTGCAAATGCCTCATCAAGTGGGAAGTTCAATCAGACTTCAAGGGGTTTCCCAGAGCCTGTACCTCAAAGATTCAAGGAGAGCTCAAGGGGGGTCCCAGAGCCTGCACCACATCAATAGGAGATTTTAATGTTCCTCTCTGACCTAGCTAAATCTAACAAAAAATAAAAAGGTAATAAGAATACAAGAAACAACAAAGATCCAGATCTAAATAATTTTATGAATGAACGAGTCAAAGAATATATCGGAAATGATCACAGAGAATAATAGACAACATGCCAAAATCTGGGAGATGCAGCTGAAGCAATCCTTGGGGGGAAAATACCTTTTAAAATATATGTGAAACTTAAAACAGCTAAAGATTAATAAACACAAATAGAAATCGTGACAATTAGAGGAAAAATAGGCAAAATCGGCCAGGGAGAAGACACTAAAACAAAAATCTTGTATTTTGAAAGAACAAACAAAATTTCTAAAACCTTTTGTTGGGGAGACTAGGTGGCACAGTTAATAGAGTACTGGCCCTGAAGTCAGGAGAACCTGAGTTCAAATCTGACCTCAGACACTTAATATTTACTAGCTGTGTGACCTTGGGCAAGTCACTTAACCCCAATTGCTTGCCTTCCCCCCTCCAAAAAGCAAAATAAAATGAAATAGAAAGAATCCACTGATCACTTCCTGAAATAAACCCCAAGCTGAAAACACTCAGTAATGTTATAGCCAAAAACTAGACCTTTCAAATCAAAATAAAAATTACTGCAAGGAGACAGAAGGACAGAAAGGAACCTTAGTCAAGATCACATGCAGAAATTACTATAAAGGAAAGAATATTTTGAAATAATATATCCCAAATTTTCTTTTTTTCCCTCCTGCTTTGTTGGTTTTCAAGGAGAGCAAAAAGAATGGAAAAGGAATATATTATCAATCAACATGCACATTAAGTACTTACCAGATAAGTAGGTTTAATTTACTATGGGAGACAACATATAAAACTAAACATACAGCATAAAGTCATCCCTTCTGCATCATGACTTTCCCCTTCATGGTTTCAGTACAATATGGGCTAGCATAAGAAATAAGAATTTGGAGGGGGTTTTGTAGAAGCTACAGATGACACACAAAGGTCAGAAGATGACACAGAAAAACTTCAGAAACTCAGAAATGTATAAAATGTAGGTATAATATATTTATTTAACATTGGCCTACAAATAGCCTATGACCAAATACTTAACCCAAAGTTCACAATAAGTTACATTTACAATAAGGTAAACACTCCATAAAAGAAAAAGAAAAAATTTAGACTTCTAGTTACAAAGGGTTGGCAAAAACATTTGATGTGGATTTTCAAGATTGCAGGGGTGCTGCTGTGTCTCTAACCCCAGCAATGTGGGAGTGATAACTGTATATAATAACTATAATTATATTCGAAGTAGGGGTTCACAACACATTTTTTGTTTGTTTTTGAAAGGTATTTGCAGAACAAAAAACACTGGGAACCACTGGACTATATGACAGCTGAAATCCATTCCAACCTTCAAATGTATGAATTCTATATTACTCAAGAGTATTTTTGTGTTTTAGCACTGTGTTAATTATAATGGTAATAGCTATCAATTATGTAGTGCCTATTCTGTGCCATGCCCTGTGCTGAGTGCTTGACAACCTTTACAAGATCCCTGGGTGCTAGGTGATCGAATTATCCCCATTTTATAGATGAGGAGACTGAGGCAAAACACAAGTAAAATGACTTGACCAGGGACAGACAGCTAGTATTTGAATGCAGGTCTTCCTGATCTCAGGTCCAAAGATCTAGTCTGTGCCACCTAGCTGCAATTGTTATTTGAAATATTCACTATTTATTATTGGGCTATTGCTTAGATTTTGCTAATCTAGGAAAGTCTAATTGATGAATGTCAATTTTAATAAACTCCATATATACTTATATATATACATATATATCTTATCAAAACAAAAATATTCATTGTAAAGTTTGTGTTGTTTTTGTTGTTGTGGAACAACATTGTTAAACAACAAAGATTTGTTTACAAAACAAACTATTCCTTATACCTAGACACCTGTGACCCTGAAATAATGCAGTTAGCATTCCGAAGGATACATAAAAGGCCAATTCTTTTTCTCACTTGCAGAATCAAAGAATTTTGGTCCATCAGCTGTAATTAATTAATGGCCTTACTTGGCATTTCAGTTCAAGCCACAACCACAAAAGTATTTCTTCTTCAACATATGCGAGATTTTTTCTTGCTATGAAACCAGCATCACACCAAAGCAACAACCCAGCTTCATACATGGTGATAATTGCAAATACCTTTAACTGTTTGGCCATACTCTCATTTGGAATTGAAGGACCAATACTAGCATTATTCTTTTTTCAAACTATAGATTTCTAGTTGGAAGGAAAAAATAAAAATTCCTATCCAATGACCACTGGAAAAAAGCATTAATTAGCACAAAAGAATTGGAAATCAAGGGAATGTCCATCAATTGGGGAATGGCTGAACAAGTTGTGTTATACGAATGTAATGGAATACTATTGTGCAATAAGAAAAGACGAACAGGTAGACTTCAGAGAAACCTGGGAAGACATATCAACTGATGCTGAGTGAGAGAAGCAGAACCAGGAGAACATTGTGCACAATAACCGGTGTCGATAGACTTAGCTCTTTTCAGCAATACAATGATCTAAGGCAATTCCGAAAAACTCAGAATGGGAAAATGCTATCCACATCTTGGTGGGGGGGGAGGGGAACCATGGAATCTGAATGCAGATTTAAGCACACTATTTTTTTTTTTTGCTTTTGCTTTCTCATGGTTTTCCCCTTTTGTTCTGATTCTTCTTTCACAGCATGACTATTGTAGAAATATATTTAATGTGATTGTACATGTATACCCTATATCAGATTGCATGACATTTTAGAGAGGGGGAAGGGGAGGGAAGGAGGAAGAAAGAAATTTGGAGTTCAAAATCTTATAAAAGTGAATGTTGAAAACTATCTTTAGATGCAATTAGAAAAAGTAAGATTCTATTAAGTGTGGGGGAAGCATTAGCACAAAAAGATGGGTATGATTATATAAAAATAATTTTTAATCCATATATCAGGATAAAAGACCTGATGTCTATGATCTCATTTATTTATACATCAGCATTTGTCCTGCTTTTTGCTTTCACTTAATTAATGACATTATGTGCACATTGCGAGCTCCGCTAGATGGCACCACTCAAACAAGTATTGGGGTACTGTGACTCCTAAAGCAAAAAGGAACCAAAAGATTGGAGCAAACTACAGATCCCAACATGCACTTCAGAGCCACGTTTTTTCTCCTGGGCAAAGGTTTTAGGTCTCTAGAGGGTACAACTTATTTGCCTTCCACAAATACGGGAATTTGTGGAGGCAAGTGACTCAGAGATTAGGAGGTAAGTTTGCATTGCTTCTCACCTGTGTTCCAGTTGTTACCTTTTGAGGCTGCACTGGCATTACAACGCTGTCTTGCATCGTTAGGGGTCTAGGCCTGACAAAAGAATTGTTACTTTCTCTTGTGCCAGTGGAACAGATTTCTTTGTCTGTGCAGTGATGTTACGGAACCTTTTCTGCTAAGGCCATGCATCATCAGCGTTCACTGGCTTCCTGTCTCCTTCTCCAGATAGCTAGGGAACCAACCACACTATTACTGCTCACTTCAGAGCTCCAGCTGCAACCCACATTTCCTACGAGTCTCCTACTTCGTTGGGGAGTCTGAGGGACTTTGAAAAGGGTTCCTGCAACTTCTATTCCCGTATTCCTACAGTTTCTTGACATCATTAACCATTCTCTTCTTCCCCTTCCATCTTAGAAGAAAAGTTATTTTTTATTAGCTTAAGTCATTCTTTAAAAAAAAACATTTAGTTTTAGTTTTCAACATTCACTTTTGTAAGATTTTGAATTTTTAATTTTCTCCCCTTCCTACAATTGTATTAAACCTTTCCAGATTAGTCATGTTGTAAAGAGGAATTAGAACCAAAGGGAAACCCATGTAAAGTTTAAAAAAACAAAAGAAAAAAGAGAAAATAGCATGCTTCAATCTTCATTCAGCATCCATAGTCCTTTCTCTGGATGTGGACAGCATTTTCCATCAACGAGTCAGTTAGATAGAGCCCGAGGCCTGGAGTCAAAAAGATCTGAGTTCAAATCCAGCTTTGGGCTCTTCCTAGCTGTGTGACCCTGGGCGAGTCATTTCACTGTTTGCCTCAGTTTCTTCATCTGTAAAATGGGGGTGATAGCATCTACCTTTGAAGAGGTTAAGATTTGAAAGGATCAAATGGACTGATAATTGTAAAGCACTTAGTACAGGGCCGGGCACTATAGGCAAGGAGGTGCCGTTTAAATATTATTATTATGATTAGCTGTGTGATTTGGGGCAAGTCACTTAACTTCTGTTGGCCTCAGCTTCCTCCACGGTAACATGAGGATGACAGTAGAGCCCCACTCCATGGCTGGGAGGACCTAATGAGGTAATGTTTATAGTTAGGCTTAGCACGCATGCTCACCGAATGCAAGTTTCTTTCCTTTTTTCTCAGCCAGATCTCACTGAGGGGGAAGCTTTTGGTGGGGATGCCTAGAGCAGGGGTGGGGAAGCTGTGGCCTAGAGGGTCACTGCACTTGGGGACCTAGAGGGACTCCAATTCCCCACCCCTGGCCTAGAGGGTCACCGCACCTGAGGACCTAGAGGGCCTCCAATTCCCCACCCCTGGCCTAGAGGATTCATCTGCAGCATGAGAGAGTCAAAATTCTTATGGAAGGGCCTTGGAAGATTGGCTTTGGATATCATGGCCTACTCAAGAGTGTATGCTGCGTCGCCTTATATTCGTATGTGTCTTAATGTCTCTAGATTATCCCGGGGACCACACCATGGGGCGACTTGATGGCAAGGTCATCGTTCTGACCGCTGCTGCTCAAGGAATTGGTCGGGCAGCTGCTTTAGTAAGTTTCATGGAATGATGGTAAGAACAGGCAGCAAATTTGTAAAGCACTTTAAGGTTCACGAAGCACTTTATAAATATTTCATTTTATTCCCCCACTGATCCCGGGAGGTGGGTTTTATTATTATTATCCCCATTTTACAGAGACACTGGCCCCCTGGCTGTTTCAGGAACAAGATGCTCTTATCCCTGACTCCTGGAATGCTCTCCCTCCTTTGCTCAGACTACTGAGCTCCCTGCCTCCCTTTTAAGCCCCAACTAAAGTCCCACCTTCTATAGGAAACCTTCCCCTGCCCCTCTTGATTCCAGTGCTTTCCTTTATTATTTCCTAGTTAGCCTGTACGCAGCTTGCTTTGAACATACTTTGTGGGTTGTCTCCCCCATTCCATTGTAAATCTCTTTTGAGGCAGGGACTGTCTTTGGCCTCTTTTTATATCCCTAGCACTTATATGTTTATTGAATTGAATTTACAGTTGAGGAAACTGAGACAAACAAATGTTAAGTAATTTGCCTAAGGTGACACAGCTAAGTGTCTGAAGCTAGATTTGAACTCAGGTCTTCCTGACTCCCGAGTTCAATACTAACCGCTGTGTCCCCTCACTGACTTCACTTCATTTTGTGCCTGCCTTTTGTTTCTTATATGAGTAATGTTCCAGTATATCCCTATATCTTATTTCAAACCTCCCTTCCCTTAAAGCGTTAAGCCAGACCAAACCATGTCTAACCTACACCCAGAGTCCTCATTTTCTTTACCAGGAAGACGAATGTTGATTTCATCTTGTTGGGACCAAGCAAGATTGCAAGATTGGTCACTGTCTTTTTCAGTTGTTTTTATTTATGTTTATATATATATCATGTATATATGTATGTTGTTCTTATAGTTCTGCTTACTTCACTCTGCATCAGCTCATAAAAGTCTTCCCAAGTTACTCTGAATTCATCATTCATGATCATATTTCTATTTTTTTATTATTTTCATTATATTGATGTTATATTCTATGGAATGAATCTCAGTTCTCCAAACAGCTCTAATTACAGGCGTACCCATACCCCTTCTAAATAAAATTACTCCAACTAACATCTCACAATAAAATCAATAGAAAGTTAGAGCTGTACTTCTCATAATGTCATGAAGCTTCATTGTATAAATCAGTCACAGGCAGTCAGCAAAAATCATTTAGACCCTTGAATGTCAGTATCCTGTCACCATGTTATTTATTGAAGTGATTAGAATAATTCTTAGGAAGCTAATAGCCCCTATAATCTATTTTACCTGATGTAATATGCTTTTGTGTTCTGCTGGGGTTGGAGTCAGGATTGCCTGTGTGATCATGAGTAAATCATTCAACCTCTCTTATTTTTCTTCAAGTATAAAATGAACCTACTGCCTACAATGTGCTTCTAGTATTTGTTTTCATTTATTTTCATTAATCCTTCCAATCTTTGCCACCTGCTCCCTTTAAGCCAGTATGTTAAACACAATTAACAACATCCTGATTCTTTGGAGAAGTAACATTTACAAAGTTGAAGACACATAATTTCTGGGTGGTCAGTCATTTTATTAATAATGGTAGCATTTTGGGTGGCTAGGTGACACAGTGAATAGAACACCAGCCCTGGAGGACCTGAGTTTAAATTTGGCCTCAGACGCTTAACACAAAACTAGCTGTGTGACCTTGGACAAGTCACTTTAACCCCAATTGCCCTCCCTTTCCCCCCTCCAAAAAGCAAAAAATAATAATAATAATAATGCTAGCATTTTCATAAAAGAAGTTAATGTCATTCTCGAATGCCAAAGACTTTCATAGTCATTAATAATTTCTCTCAGAGATGTGGAGATAGGTTTTGACGTGTTTATCAGACTAATTTTTATTTCAGAAAGTCACCACTACTTTGCCTGATTTTCTCTGTTTAAAATGAGAGTAAAATATTGGTCTTTAGAACCATTTTGAGGACAAATTGGATTGTGTCAATTAACCAGGGGTGAATGTGGCTTTGCTCCAGAGTGCCAGAAGGAGGAAGAGGATGGGAAGTGCTTCCTCTCGCAGTAATAATTATTATTCCATTTTGTTACATGGCATTATCTTGTCTTACCACTATCTTCCCAAACCTTGTGGATCAGCACCAGTTTTACTAGGTTGGTGGCGAGGGTGGAAGGAGATGTTACCTGTTTTTATCCCATCCCCTGGCATGACTGCAGATACTGATTTTATCATCTTTTGGGATACCAATACACTCTCCTCTTCTCCTAATATTCCCCACCCTCACCCTTAGTCAGGCTGTTCTGTGTTTGCTCGGTGTCCTCCAGCTAATTTACCCTGAGTACCATCATTTCAAACTGTGGTTCTAGTTGATGGGACTAAAGAGCTTTGAGAAGATGAAACTCATCACTGCACTCTAATTTACACCATCTTTGTCTTTTATTTATCCCTGATCACACCCTGTGATTTTATCATTGTGGAGGGCTCTGGGTGTGAAAATTTCCTTCACTGATAGAGCCAAGCCATTTATCTGTAATTTACAGTCTCAGAAATCTCTGGGAAATTAAGGAATTAACTAGTATGTGTCCAAGGCAGAACTTGAACTTGGCTGTTCCTTCCTCCAAGACTTGCCCACTATTGACTTTGCCACAGTGTTCTCAGATACACCTATGATCATATTCACCTATAAAAATGATGAAAGAATAGAGTTTGATGTGTGTGAAGGTTCTTCTGAACTCTAAAGGGAAAGTCGTCCCATGAATTCTTCCCCTTGTTGCTTGAAATATAGTCACCGCTGGCGCTTATATGAGGCTGATGACCTTGCATAACCCTCTCTCACTCAAATCCAACTCAATTGTAAGTCATGTGATCACCTCCCTGATGTCATGGTTCTCTTTAAGAATGAAGGACAAGGGGCGGCTAGGTGGTGGAGTGAATAGAGCACTGGCCCTGGAGTCAGGAGGACCTTAGTTCAAATCTGGCCTCAGACACTTAACCCCCCCCAAAAAAACTAGCTGTGTGACCTTGGGCAAGTCACTTAACCCCAACTGCCCTCCAAAAAAGCAAAAAAAAAAAAGGCAAAAAAATGTAATTGGAAAATATTTAAAAAAAAGAATGAAGGACAAACCACACAACCACACACAACACATATAGTCACCTGCAGATGGAAAATAGCTTGTAAGTTATTTACTGAGGATATTAATGATTTCAGAAGACCTTGATAATAGAGAGTAAACAACTATGGAAAAAGCCAAAGTCCATTATCCAAGTGTGACAGCAGGTGAGAGTAAGAAACTACTTATTACACAAGGATATTCCATTACACATGTGGAAACGTCATTATTGATATAACTTTTTCCTCTTAGTTCAGCTAAAAATGACATTTTCTGCAGTCTAAATCATTTGCCATTTTTTTTCTTTAGAAAAGCTGCAAAAACAAAAACTGAGGTTTTTCTTGGGAAAATGGATTTCAAGTGAAAATCAAACTTAACTCATTTCATTAAGATTTTTGCTTCCTCACCACCCGAAGTGACCTGTTTTATTATTCATAAAAGAATATGACATTGGTCACTGAAGAGAAGACCTGAGAGAAATGATTATTAAATAACCAATTAGTGGGGGAATCCAGGTTTTTTCCCACTTCCTAGAACTTCAGTCTCTGCTAGGCCAAGCCAGCATCTGAAGGACATTGTTGTTGGGTGAGACTGTCCAAATTTTAGATTCTGGTTGGGAGTTGTTGCCTCACCCTACTAGAAAAATGTACAAAGAATTTGATCTAAGGTGAATTCCAGCCCATTATAATTCCACACAGCTAGGTCTGAGTAAAGGTAGAGCCTTTGTCTAGATTGCCTGAGACTGCGGGTGATCTGGGAGAGAGTGATCCCCCAGTCCCTCACTAGAATAGGTCCACCTCATTATTGTATTCATTCTTCTCATTAATTGTTAACCAATCACAGTTGATTGCCACCCTTAGAAACATTCAGTCTTCCAAGGGTATTGTAGTGCCAATGCAATATTTACAGGGCCCATGATCACTATAAACATACCTGTGAGGTGCTCAATTGCAAAATATAACAGATTCACCATATAGAAGACAGAAGCAAAACATTTATTCAGACACCAGAAAACCAGATCCTAACACCAGGAAACCAAATCCATAATAGCAATATAGAAGTTAATGCACTGCAATGTAGCAGAAAGCCACAACATCCTTTAGCTTCCCCACAAACCAATCTTTGACGAATATTTACTTACAAGCCTGCCTGTCTCCCTCAGAAACAAACTCTCCTCCCAACTGTCTAGCAGGCTCTGACTCCTAGCTTCCTGTGGGCTCTGCTCTACCCTTCAGCAAACTTCTCCTACCACAGGCTCCATGTGACTACATTCAGTTAATTGAGGACAGAATATATTTTCAAAGCAGGGAAGGTCTTCAAATTACCAATACCATTACAGGCATGTAAGTGTTGAGGGTGAGTGGGTTCCATGAGGGGTCTTTGGCATTCAAGAGTGCCACTAACCCTTTTATTAATTCTTACTAGCATGATTAATAAAATGATTAATTATTCAGAAACCATGTCCCTCAAACTTTTTATACCACACAGGCCCTTTCAGTCTTGAAGAAAATGGTCATGGAAGGAATATGATAACAAATATTTATGGAAATTACTTATTTGAATCTGAGAATTTAATAGATTAAGTGACTTTGATGACTCCAAACTATATTTTAACATGTTATAATCTTTTCCTTTTTGAAGATTCCTTTTAATCCTATCTCAGATTGTCCTGGGGCAGAAGGATATGTCCAAAGGCATAATGGGACTAAGTCAATTCATTCATTCATTCATTCATTCATTTATTCATTCATTTATTTATTTATGATATTTTAAAGCTTTTTATTATGTTAATTCATAGGTTATTTCTTTTTTAATTTTTTTATTTTCTTGTTTACATCATTCTTTTCCACAAGATTTTGAGTTACAAATTTTCTCCGTCTTTCCCTTACCCCCAACCCCAAAACAGCGATCCCACTGTAAAGTCCCTCCCCCAATCTGCTCTTTTATGTCCTCCTCCAATACCACTGGGACTAAGTCAAGTTAGACATCTCTCTCTATCTGTCTTTATCTCAATCAATGAATCAATTGACGTTTATTAAGGACCTACTGTGTGCCAAGCCCTGTGCTAAGCTCTTTGTCTCTATGTTTCTGTATCTGTCTATGCTACACAATGTTTGGATAGTTAGAATAATGTCAAATTTATAAAAATTGTTCTGGGAGATTTGTGATTAAAATGTAGAATATGGCATTAATATTTGTTTTTCTTCCACACATTTAAAGATAGTTTACTAGAGGGCTGAGGGTCAGGACAACCTTAGTGACTATTTTCCTCTGATAGCTTAGAGAAATAAAACTGAAAATGAAATACAGTGAGGTATAGTCATGTCCATTTATGAAAGAAATTATTTGTGTATTGTGTCTAGGCCTTTGCCAAAGAAGGAGCCAAAGTCATAGCAACAGATATCAATGAATCCAAACTTCGGGAACTGAATGAGCATCCAGGTGAGCACCGCCCAGTCCTGGCCATCGTGAGCATGTTCTTTAAAAGTCTCTAACCATTTTTTTAAAGACTAAAAGTCATAGTAGTGTTAAAAGAATAATTTCATAGTCCATCCAGCCCAACCCTTTCATTTTCCAGATAAGTAAGCTGAGGTCCAAGGAGATCAAGCCCAAAGTTACTTGTAAATGGTAGAGGCCTCATTTGAACCCAAGTCCTCCGACTCTAGAGCAGCACCCTTTGCAAGCCAGCAGACTATGTGTACTAGAATATGGATTGATATTAGGTACTTTACCAACTTCATGGGGCAGCTAGGTGGCACAGCTGATAGAGTCCCTGTGCTAGAGTTAGGAAGACTCATCTTCTTGAGTTCAAATCTGGCCTCAGACACTTAGTAGCTGTGTGACCCTGGGCAAGTCATTTAATCCTGTTTGACTCAGTTTCCTCATCTATAAAATGGACTGGAGAAGGAAATGGCAAATCACTCCACGGTCTTTGTCAAGAAAACCCCAAATGGGGTCATGAAGAGTCAGACATGATTGAAACAACTGAACAAGTTTATCAACTCATGATAAGATCTTCCAGTTTCATTTGTCCCCAATTTCTACAAGTCTCATCATAGTATAACAAAATCAGAAGAATTTCTAAATTCTTGATCTATGCTTGGATTTATTGTTTTGGATATTCTAAGAAATGTTCATTAGACTGAGGCTTTGAAATCTTCACTATGAAATAATTTTTGCTAGAATGGGATTTGTAACAAGATTTGACCATTTCTTGTTTTTTAAGACATTGTCTGACCCTGACACTGATAACAAAAACCTTCAGATGCTTTTTTAAGTTAATATTTATAAATGATTTAGAAAGTGCTTTATAAATATTACCTCATCTGAGCTTCACAATAACCCTAAGAGAAAAGTGCTATTTTAGGGGCGGCTAGGTAGCACAGTGAATAGAGCCCTGGCCCTAGAGTCAGGAGGACCTGAGTTCAAATCTGCCCTCAGACACTTAACACATCCTAACTGTGTGACCTTGGGTGAGTTACTTAACTCTAATTGCTCCACTTTCCCCTTCCAAAAAGCAAAAATAAAGTGCTATTATGACCTCCATTTTATAGATGAGGAAACTGTAGCAGACAGAGATCAAGAGACTTGCCAGGTCCCCAAGGTAGTGTCTGAGGTCAGATTAAAACCCAGGTCTTCATGACCCCAGATTTGATGCGCTATATCCCGAACCACTGAACAGCCATTCTATCACCTACCTACGCAAATACGTATTTGTGACTAAGTCAAATAGTACACAGTTTAATATAATTTCTAGTCATCTTAGCATTAACAAATGTACACTCTGTGCTTCAACCACAATGATTATAGTCCGCATTCCTATAGCTTATTTTCGAGCCCTGTTTTAGCTTGATCACCCATCAACCCTGTGGGGCAGGTAACATAAGTTTCATAAGAGCCATTTAACAGGTGAGGAAGATGGAGTTTAGGGAAATTGAATGTCTTGTCTAAGACCAGTTTGGCAGAGGCATGACTCCGAACTGTATCTACTGACTCCCAGGATGATACTTTGTCCATGACACTGTTGCACAAAAGGGTCTGGATGTGATTTTTCAGCTAATAGGAAGTTGCTCCCTTCCCCCACTCCCCAAGTTCTTTTGACCAGACAGATATTTTTTTAAGACAACAAGTCTAGATATGTTTAAGAAAACAAGTTCTGTGGAACAGAAGGAAATAGAGCACGCTCACTTGGTAATGAAATCTATGACGTTGGCCTTTCATTAGAAGAATCCTTTAATGAAGCTGACCAACCACAGCATGACTAAGAGGCTTACCTAGCACACTTCTTTTCAAAGTTTTGCTTCCAGTCCAATAAAAGTTTATTACATGGTTATGAGCACTTAGAACAAGTGCCTGGGACATAGTAGGTGCTTTAATAAATATCTGTTGACTGACTACCCTCTAACTACTCTGTGTAAGACATCATTCTAGACATTAAGGATGGAGATAAGTACTAGATTTATGATGTGATTCCCGGGTGAAAAAACTCCTTCTACCAATGCAGGCTGGCAGGTTCTCTGAAAAAAAAAAGCTTAGCTTCCTAGAACCCTAGAAGATGCAGTGACTTGGGTGGGACTTTGTGGCTTTGACTGTCTACTCTGCCAAAGACAAGATGAGAAACAGCTCCTACCCTCAGAGAGTTTACATTCTATTCTTATAAACTTCTAGAAAACCCAGACCACAAGCTGGTTCTAAAGCCTTTTGTTACCATTGACGTTGCCTGCCTCCCCAGTTTTCTTCCTCAATAAAACTATGAGCTGGATCATCATCCAAGATGGACAGATCATAATGCATGGTTCCGACACACAGTGATCTGCTGGAGAAGGAAATAGCAAATCACTCCAGTATTTTGCCAAGAAAACCCCATGGACAGTGCGGTTCATGGGGTCACAAAGAGTTCGACGTGACTGAACAAGTGAACAACAACAATTTACCCCCACCCCATCCATTTCATGTAGTAGAACACAATTCCTTGCAAGTCCCAAGATCATCAGTCCACAAACATATCAAACCTTCCTAGGACCAGACCAAGACTCTTTAAACTCCACAGTTAAGCTTACAGTGGGGGGAGATATATATGCCACTCATAGCAATAACCATTTCTGCATCATCACATCTCCCCACCTAGTTCCATGTTCCCAAGTGCCAATGACTTCTTGAAGAGCTCCTTGAAAGATCAACAGAATTGACTCCAAAAGAGAAAAGAACAGGGTGATGACATTCATTCATTTAGTAATGTTCAAGTAGAGTGTTGTTCAGTTGTATCCAACTCTTCATGACCCCATTTTGAGGTTTTCATGGCAAAGATACTAGAGTGGTTTGCTATTTCCTTCTCTGGATCATTTGACAGATGAGGAAACTGAGGCAAACAGGATTAAGTGACTTGCCCAATGTCACATAGCTAGTAAATGTCTGAGGCCATCTTTTTTTTTTAATTTTATTGACTTATTTGTTGACTTTTAGGTTACAAGATTCAGTTCCAGAATCACTTGAGTTTCAGATTTTTCTACCCTTCCTCCCCACTCCCCACCCCCGCCATGGTGGTATACAATCATGTACAGGATCTGCAAACTCCTTCACATTGTATAATAGTCTGATTGAATAGGTGTTATAGTCAATGGACTGAACAATGAGAAAAGGGAAACAAAAGCCAAACATTGAAAAGAATGATAGCATGCATTGCTTCAGTCTCCTTTTAAACTCTGATCTTTCTGGATCTTTCTCTGAATGTAGACATCTTCTTCCATCCTGAGACTTGTATAGTTGTCTTTTAACTGTGCGATGCTGAGAAGCGTCCAGTT
>CM053601.1:31436632-31485325 GCA_028646575.1 Pseudocheirus occidentalis | reverse complement strand
ATCCTGAGACTTGTATAGTTGTCTTTTAACTGTGCGATGCTGAGAAGCGTCCAGTTTTTTAAAACTGGTTGTCATACATATGATGTATCTGTGACTGTGTACAAATTTTTCCTGGTTCTGCTCTTCTCACTCAGCATCAATTCATATAAGCCCTGAGGCCATCTTTGAACTCAGGTCTTTCTGACTCCAGACCCAGTGTTCTATCCACTGTGCCACCTAGCTGCCCCTTGGTGGGCAAGGGTACATGAGTCAAACTAGACTGTACTAAACTTTCATTCTAAATTAATTAGAAGCAAAGATATTTTGTTGAAATAAAGAAAAAGAAGACTTGCTAGAGCAAATATTCTTTAATCCCTTCATCTACTAATCTTTCTAACTTCCATATCCCCTAAAAATCAAATCTAGATCTCTTTGAATATAACTCAAATGCATTTTAAATTTCTGTGTAATTTAGTGTCCACCCCACCATTTCCTTCTCCTGTGTGCCTTCTATATTTCTCGTCTCACTCTCTTCTTAACTTTCTGTATTCTGGCTTCTGAACTAATTAACTCAAAGTGCCCTCTTCAGCGTCTCTTAATTGCCCGATCTAATGGCCTCTTCTTAGTCTTCACTCTTCTAGACCACTTCATTATTGACACTATTGACCACCCTTTCCTCTGGATAGCCTCTCTTCTCTAGGCTTTCATGACCCCACTCTCGCTTGGTCCTCTTCCTACCTGTCTGACTGTTGCTTCTCAGTATCCTTTGCTAGGCCATCATTCAAGTCATGTCCAGTAACTGTCTGTGTACCCCAAAGGTTTTTCCCCTGGATTCTCTCATCCTTTTCTTTACATATTTGGATAAACTTTGTGTCTTTGTTTTTCATTTCATAGGCATTCAAACTCGAGTTCTTGATGTGACAAAAAAAGAACAAATTGAGAAGTTCTCCAAGGAAATTGAGAGACTTGATGTTCTTTTCAATGTTGCTGGGTAATTCAGTCTTTAATTTCCCCTACATTCTTGAGAACTTTCTACATTAAATTAATTTTTATCATGTGATACAATGGAAGTTTGTCCTAGAGGGAGGGGTCTGGAGTGGGAAGTTTTTCCAGAAATAAAACTGCATAGATACAAAAAGACACCATCAAAAGGGAGGAGAGAAGAAAAGGGTAAAGGAGAATAAACGGGAAAAGAACATGGAATAGAACAAAGGACTGACCTGCTTTAGCCATGATAGACATGCAGTGTGAAGGTATGCTTAGGAAGCAGGCTAGATGTGGACCTTCTCAGAGCATTTATATTTTGCCAAAGATTCATGTGGTCATTAACATGGCCTTGTTGCCTAAAGTGAATGAGACTATATATTTGTCTAGATATTTATTACCTGTAACCCTAGAGTTCTTTAAGTAAGAGTCCTGGTCACTAACAGCTAGTCCCAGGTCTTTTGACACAGGAGAACCAAGAGAATAGTGAATTTAGAAGATTGGGATATAGTGATTTGGAAGATTGCTATCAGTTATGTAACTGTAATAGACCTTGTGACATGAGGTCACCATTATACCTTGCTCACACACTAGACTTAAAATTGTAAGTAACTTGAATCCCAGCCTAATAGATAAACTTTTCCCAGTGATACCCATAACACAAGGGAATACAAATGTGAGGAGGGATATCTGAACTGCCTTGCTCCAAGCTATCAGCCACAGTGAAGCTTCCCCTGGCTGTCTCACTTTCTTGTCTCTAACCTTGTCAGCTTGTCAGGATTAAGATCTAATTTAGAGAGACATTGTCTTACATATCTCCATCAGGTGAGATCAGCCCACATCTTAGCTCTTTATAGACCTTCCCTGATCTGTCATTGTCTTAACATACATTTCTTCCAAATACCTACAACATTTAGAATTTGTCTCATACAATTTAGCTCTTAATCATATGTGAGTATACATGTATAATTTAATAGTTTGATAACTACTGTATTATTTAATAGCTTAAAACTACACTAAGACTTTTGGACTACCCTATATATATATGTACATAAATATACAAAGACTGATAATTATATCTATACACATACATATTTTTGGAGAGATATAATTGTTTTGTATTTTCTATTAATATTTCTTGTATCCTAATCTCTCCTTACCTAGACTGAAAATTTCTTGAAGACAGACACCATGTTATACTTCTCTGTCCCCATGGTGCTGAGAATATATAGCTGACATTTAAATACTGATAGCCAGATGCTCTCCCTTTGGATGTATATATGTTCAGGGAACAGTAAGTGACTTAGAGTATGGAATACCGTCAGAAATTAATGTTTTCATTTAAGTCTTCATTATTATAACCCCATTTCAGTTTAGGTAATGACTTAAGTATGAATTAAGATGGTCATTATGTTGCATGACAATATAATAATTGACTTTTTAAAAGAAAGAAAGAAGGGTGTGGATTATTTATTTTAATCACAGAACATTAGACCTGGAAAGTGCCTTGGAGATGTTCTAATCTAGCACTTCATTATATAGCTAAAGTAACTGAGTTCCAGAGACCTGATATGTTTTAACCTAGTATGTGGGGGAGCCAGAACAAGAATCCACTTCTCAAGAGTAAACTTATAGACTTACGTTTTCCTGCTCAATGTTTTCCCTGTCTCAAATTCCTCTTCTCACAGCTGTCAAAGTGATATCCCTTAAGAACAGGTTTGACTACTCCACTCCCCTAATCAAAAATGTTCATTGGCCCCCTATTAACTCTTGAATCAAACACAAAATCCTTTGCTTGTCAATTAAAGATCTTCACACACTGGCCCCAGCCTCCTCTTTCAGGCTTGTTGCTCGTTGTTCCTTTCCACACAGTTAACATTGCAGCCAGTTCACCCATACCTAGAATGCACTCCTTCCTCTCTTCTGTCTCTTAGAATAGCTAGCTGCCTCCAACATTCAGCTCTAATCCCAACTCTTAGAGAGGACATCTTTCCTGATCAACCTTGACTTAGTGTCCTTATGAAATTACATTGTATTATGTTCTTTGTCTTCACTGAAGCATATATGGGTATATAGTATTTTCTTCAAAGGAAAGTAAACAACCTCTGGGTGGGAGCTGTCTCTTTGATGTCTTGTCTTCATCACCTAGCATACTACCTGATCTAGAGTAATACGGGTGTAGATTGATTGATTAATGTACGTGATACTCAACCTGTTTTATAAATTATTCCATGATAGTATATCCATGTATATATGTGTGTGTGTATAAATATAGCATATCCATATATACCTAAAATGACAACAGATAGCATTTATGTAATGCTGTACATATATTATCTCAACTGCGACTGAGTCACTTGTTCAGTTTCACACGACTAGCAAGTGTCTGAGGCGGGATTTAAACTTAGATCTTCCCGACTCCAGGTCCAGAGCTCTATCCTCTGGTCAACTAGCTGTAACTGTTAAGAGCCTTGAGAATGCTGGCTAAGAACCAGGGAATCCTAACAACCTGGAAGGAATCCTGTCCATCCCTGCCTTGTTTGGAGGACAGAGCTTGCAAGGAGGTCTTCCAAGGTTTAAGAATGACAATTAAATACTTACTTTATGTGTATAATCGAAAAAAAAAACAATGAGACTTTTCACTTTGTAACTACTCTTTCAGATTCGTCCATAATGGAACCATCCTGGAATGTGAGGAGAAAGACTGGGACTTTACCATGAATCTGAATGTGCGAAGCATGTTCTTGATGATTAAGGCGTTTATTCCCAAAGTAAGCCTCCATAGGCCGCTTTCCCAGCCCTGTAATTAGTACTGAATCACTATCCAAGGCCAGAAATCCACAGAATGCACTTATCTCTTTGCCAATACCAGCAACTCTACCTATGCCCTTGATCCTGCCCCCTCCCATCTTATCTTGGTGTTTATCATTCCTTCTTTCTCTAATATTTAACTCCTTCTCTCTCTAATATTTAACTCTCTTTATCTATTAGCTCTTTCCCCACTGTCTTCAAATATGTTAATATCTTCCCAATCACACACACATAAAACCCTTCACACAGCCCTGCTGGGTCCTTAAGCCAATGTCCTATATCCTCCACTGTCAAACTCCTTGAAAATGTTTTGTACACATGCCGTCTCCTCCTTCTCACCACCTACACACTTTCTAATCCCTTGCAATCTAGGTTCTGATGCCAAAAAATTGCTGAAACCTCTTTCTCAAAAGTTACCAATGATTTCAACTGCTAAATCAAATAGTCTTTTCTTAGTTCTCATCTTCCAGCAAAATAAACTACTGGCCATTACCAGAATTCAACATTCTGCCCCAGTCCCCTTGTTCTCATCAGAGTCAGCCCTGTATAACATTCAGAACTGCAGTCTGCTTACAGCCCATGATTTTGGACAGCTCTTGAAAAATGTAGAGGATGGAAAACAAGTCTATATACATACGGCCTTTTGTGGGCTACAAGTGGCCCGTGGGCTGTGAGCAGCCCGTGGTCCATATGTTGCGCAGGCCTGATCTAACTCATTTCCCTTTCCTAGAATGCATTCCCTCTTCATCTCTGTTTCTCTTAACCTTTTTTTTTCCTTCAAGGATATGCAATCTCTTCTAGGAAGTATTTGCTGATGTCCCCAGTTACGAGTGCTCTCTTTTCTGTGTACATTTTGTATTTGCCCATCACCCTCAATTAAAATATGGCCTCCTTAAGGATAGAGACTTTGTATTTTCTGTCTTTATGACCCCAGTTCATGGCACAGTATTTTACACAGAGTAGGTCCTTAATAGATGTTGTCCTGAGTTGAAATGAAGGTACCAGATCTAGCAGAATCCAAGCCCTAGAGGCAGAGACTTTTTCATTTTGATCTTTATATTCCTAGAAATTAATTTAATTCCTTGCCATACAGTAGGTGATTAATACATGTTTCCATTCATACTTCTGTTATTTTAAAAATGTATTTTCTATCTTGTTGATCTCTTTACACATTGTATCAGTAAAACCACTGGGCAAGCTGGCTAGCAATGGTTTCATATACATGCCATTCCTTTCCCATAGAGGTCAAATAAGAAGCTATAAAAAGTGCTGTCCATTGTTGGACTGATAATTAGACAATAAAATGTGTCCTTACAAAATGTACCTTTTGTAGCTGGGACGTTTTTAGTCACCAAAGTAGAATATACATCACATTCTATCTCTTTTCTTTTGGCAGATGCTTGCCCAGAAATCTGGCACCATTATCAATATGTCTTCTGTGGCTTCCAGCATCAAAGGTAAAGCTGTTGTCATTTCTGGGAATCATACTTCTTATTAGAAAAGGTACTGGGGTATAACCAGCTCTGAGCCGTGGTATTAGGAGACAGATATGGCAGAGATAACGAATATCTGGATGGAACGTAAGATCCCTGAGATCAGGAATCAATTCCTTTTTTGTTTTTGTAGCCCCAACATCTAACACAGTGATAAATGATTGATTAATCATCCAGAAACCTCTTTATTATTTGTAAGGGTTTTTTTTCTCCCTAAATATCAGAACTTTTACCACAACTATGAACTAGTGGAAAAATACTGCTTTGTCTTATCTTGCTCCCCTTTTGATTGTGGTAGATGGAAATTCTGGAAGAACAGTGAAGTTGTGAGTAACAGAAGGAAAATGGGCTTGGATAATCCACAGCCTAGGAAATTCCTGAATTAGTTACAATTCATTAAGATTGTCTTTTGGAGACTTTACACATTCCGAAATCTGCATTTGAACACACTAATTAGTATGCTAAATGAGAGCAGACTAATTTAGTGACCCTGTCCTCTAAGGATAAACAAATTCTCCTTGTAAGCAACATGTCTAAGACAGCTAGTAAGTCTTTCTGACAAACCAAACATACTGTTTAATTGATGGGTACAACAGTCACATAGTTCTTGAGTGACTTGAGAATATTAGCAGATCTACCCCCTAGCTTTTCTGACAGTCTACCAGGAACATCCTGCCCACCAGGAAATTATAGTACTAGGCTGTTGGGCTTCTCCCCACTCCACATATGGTCAGTATAGGAAATATTCTGCCTCCCCATGAATCTAGCCCTTTGGGTGATGCTGCCCATGACCAATCTCAGCTTAAGCTTCACCATCCCAGTACTCATAGATTGCGAGGACTTCAAAGTCCATGCAAGTCCAGACCCTGAGCAATGGTGGAGGCTTTTCCAGGACTTGGTCAGTGCAATGGTTATAGCCAGAGTATAAGAACTGGGGAATAGTTCACAAGCTCCATGCTCTGACACTGATTCCCCACGGTTAGGGAAGGGCCACAGAATAAGGGATGGTGTGGTAAGCCCTACAGCTGCTTGTTCACATCCATGAAAAAGGAATGACCATGAAGGCAGAACACAGAACCTCATAATCATATAAAGAGCACAAAAAGTCCTTCTCAGATGTCCATTCCGCCTATTCTGTCTGGGTGGGAATTTACAAATATCCCCCATTCTGTCTCTCAGTAGACGGATAACTCAGCTTGATTTTTCGATGTCACTTCTACCCAAGCCCTTTTCCACAGTTAGCCTCATTGACTATGTACTGCCTTCTCCATTTGAGGCAGCCTGAGGGGCATTAGATAGAGCTCTGGGTCTGGAGTCAGGAAAGACCTGAGTTTAAATCCGACCTCAGACACTGACTAGTTACGTGAGCCTCTTTGGCTCAGTTTCCTCAACGATAAAATAGCAATAATAATAACACCTACCTTGAAGAGGTATTGTGAGAATCACATGGGGTATGTGTAAAAAGGCCTGCCTAGCACAGTGCTTGGCACCTTTGGTCCCACGCACAACCTGTTTTCTTTTATACTCATGCACTTTGACATCCTTTATACCATTTTCCCCTATCTGTAAAGTGTCATAGCTTGCATATGCCCATCATGTCTCCTCATTGCCCCATTTTCATACTATACCGAGAGATATCCAAAAGTCCCCCCTCTTGTGCCCCCTTGTCTGCCTGCCCTATGCCTACCTTGTCTACCTTTGGTCCTAATCTGACTAAAGCTACAATGATCATGTGAAATGAGTGAGAATGCTGACTCTATTCAACAGGCACATGAAGGGAAACCATCAAATGTGTTGTTTGTTTCTCTGTCTCATTACCTACTTACCCTTTCATTGCGCTCCAGCCCTGGAAACAAGTTGTAAAGGGAAAGGAGGAAAGAGTTCAAAAGATGGACCAATGGTTTATGTACCCTCTTTCTAATAAATAGCATCATCATTTTGCTTTCTTGGCCTTCTGAACATTGGTCTTTGCCTTTAGGAGTTGTCAACAGATGCGTATACAGCACGTCCAAAGCAGCTGTGATCGGACTGACAAAATCCGTGGCTGCCGATTTCATCCAGCAGGGTATCAGGTGCAACTGTGTGTGTCCAGGTGAGTGATGAGTCCGGATGCTCAGCAAACTTGGAGTCTGAGCTAGGCTGCAGCTTATAAAGAAATCTAAAAGATGAAAAGGGGATTTGGTCCACTTAAGAAATGTTTGGAATAGGGTTTTTAATTGAGATTTCCATGATCTTATCAATATGTGTATTCCCTCAACCCAGAACTTTCCATCATGACTCCTCTCTCATCTTTAATTTCTTCCTGGCTACTCTTTCATTCCCTACTTTTTAGGGTCTCCCCAACCATTCAAAACTTGACTTGATCCTACTTTCTCCTAGATTGATTTCTTTATTTCTTCCCTTTCTTTCTCACCCAAATTCCCAGAGTCCTCTGCTCTTCTTGCCTCC
This sequence comes from Pseudocheirus occidentalis, assembly GCA_028646575.1. NCBI lineage: Eukaryota > Metazoa > Chordata > Mammalia > Diprotodontia > Pseudocheiridae > Pseudocheirus > Pseudocheirus occidentalis. Next base: position 31,477,610 of record CM053601.1, on the reverse strand, counting down.
AGTACTCACCACTCACTGACTTCTCATTCTGTTGCAATATGGCTTCTCACCCGAGATACTAGTGAATCTGTTCTCTCGTACATTGCCATTGATCTTTCATTCCTAAATCTGATGCACTTTTCTGTGTTCCTATATCTAGAAGTTTTTGACACTGTTGACCACACCTTCTTCCTGGATATTTGACCTCCCTCAGCATTTGTGATCTTTTCTCTCCCAGTTCACCTCAGTTCTGACCTCAGTCTCATTTGCTGGTCTACCACCCATGTCCCATCCCTCACATGACTGTCTTCAACCCTTTTCTTATTCCATGCTCTCTTCTTCTGTCTAATCTTTATGCAGATGTCTCCCAATCTACACTTCTAACCCTAATCTCCTTCTGGAATTCTAGCCCCACATTAACTGTGGTCAGTTGGACTTCTAAATCAGAAGTCTCAATGGTATCTTTAAGTCAATATGCCAAATAGTTCACATTTATTTAATGCTTTAAGCTTTACCAAGCACTTTCTTTACAATAGCACAATGAGGGAAATAGAAGCCTTTTTTTTATTGGGGGGAGGGATAGTGTCTAGATCTGTGATTTCACGGATGTAGTAAACTCCTTTCAAGGAAACTCCTGCAGATTAGCAAAATATTTAGAACTTATCATCTTTCTCCTGGAACCCATCCTTTATTGAAACTTTGCTATTTTTACTGAGGGCAGCACCATCCTCCCAACTTTTCAATCATCCTCATTATCTCCCACTAGTTATATTGCTTTTAAATTTCTTTGGACCTCTCCATCACCTTCCTACCCTGGGAAACTTATCAGTGGGAAACCTCGTTACCCTGTAAGACTGAATCAGCTTTGCTTTGATACCCACATCTCATTAGTACCCTCTGATTCAACCCTGTGACTGAATGGTAGAACCATTGGTTCCAGGGACTCCATTTAACGCGGGGACCCAGCATGATCTCCTCCCCACTTCATCTGCTACTCTGTTTTGGACTTCTTTGGATTTCTCTGTCGTACCAAGGATACCTTCTCCCTTCCCTTCTTTTCAGTTCTCTTTTGTGTGTTCTTTCCGAGTTTAGATTGTAAGTTCCTTGAGGGCAGGTATTGTCTTTTTATTTTTATCTCCAGCACTTAGCACTGTAAGTGCTTAATAAATGTTTTTGATTATTTATTATCATAGACTTTTCCCTCTCTTTAACTACTCCCTATATCCATCCAGTCAGTTGCTGATTCTTGTTGATTTTTACAACTACAATGGGTCTCATCTATGACTTCTCTACTCACATGGCAACCACTCTCGTTCAGGCTCTTATCACCTCTCACCTGAACTATTATCATAACTTCCTAATCAACCTCCCTGACTTCTTTGTTGACATTCTCACACAGTTGCGAAAATAATATTCCTAAGGCACAGGTTTGACCCTGCTTTAAAAAACCCTTATCCTATACAAAATCTATTAATTAAGGAATTTCATAGCCCCAACTTGGCATTCCAGACTTATTTCAGATTTCTCCCTTTCACATACTCCACATTCCAACCCAACAGGATTCCTAGCCTTTCCCTGAAGCCCATATTTCATCTTCTACTTCCCTCTTCCCATCCTGCCACACACTCTCATACCCTCTTGTCTAGAATATACTTCCTCTTAAAATCTGCCTAGAAGTCTCTTAGGGTCAAGGAATATGAATGTGATTTGGAGGCTCTTGTTAAATCGTGACAGCAAGCATTTATTATGTGGTAGGCATAGTGCTAAGAAGTACAGAGGTAGGTAGTACAGAAGTCATTATTTTAACTTCTGCATTTCTCCTGTGCTTATGTATCATGTTGGTGTGGCAGGTGCCTGATATCTATACCATCAAAGTACAAATTCTGTATGGTTCTAGCAAACAGGAAAACCTTTGAATATAATCTCAGCAGCAGACTGTCTGCTTTCGGAGGACCACTGAAGCCAAGAATGTAGAAGTCATGTTTGCATACAACTCATGTCCTATACAAAACACTTTCACATTTTCTTTTCGATCCCAGTAGTAGGTCTTGTCATTTTCAAGTTAGGAAATTGACATTCAAAGACATTAAATGACTTCCCATTGTCCATGCCTAGTAATGGCTAGTAACCATGGAGCCAGGGCTTCCAACACTCAGTCTAGTACAAAGTTATTTAATTTGAACTTGAGGGATTTTTTCCCCTTTTAATCTTGTTCTAACTCAAATAACGTTCAGCTTCTAAGACTAAGGTCATTACTTAACATAGCTGCTGTCATCCTACTTAAGGATAGAAATCATTCCTGTGATTTCATTGATATAAAGGCTTTCCAGATGAGAAAATTCACTCTACCAATGTAGACTGACCTTCTCTCTCTCTCTCTCTCTCTCTCTCTCTCTCTCTCTCTCTCCCTCTTTATTGATTTACTGATTTAGTTTACAAGAATCAGTTCCAGAGTCCCCCTTGAGTTTCAAGTTTTCTCCCCTCTCTCTTTCCTCCCTTCCCCCCCATGGTTACATGCAGTCAAGTGTAGGATCTGCAAATACTTTCACATTGGACATTAGTCCGGTTGTATAGAAGGGTTGTAACCAATGGAGTGAAGATTGGGAAAAAAGAAAGACAACCAAACTTGCAAAAGAACAATAGCACGTATTGCTTCAGTCTCCATTTAAACTCTGGTCTTTCTAGATCTTTCTCTAAATGTAGATATCTCCTTCCATTCAGAGACTTGTAGAGTTGTCTTATAACTGTGCATTGCTGACAAGAGCCCAGTTTATCAAGGTTGGTTGTCACACATATGTTGTATCTGTGACTGTGTACAAATTTTTCCTGGTTCTGCTCTTCTCACTTAGCATCAGTTTGTACAAGCCTCTCCAGGTAAATATGATAGACGGACGTTCTCATAACCGCCATTCTCCTCTACTAAGGAATTTTATTTTTCTGTAAAGAGCGCAGGTACTTAGACCATGTGTTGGGCAGTTTGGCATAACAGAAGAAGTGCTAGATATGAAGTCAGAAGACCCTAATTCAAATTCCAACTCTGCTACATCTTAACTGTATGATTATTTGGCTTTTCTGTGCCACAATTATTTCATGTATAAAAAGAGGGAATTGTAATGAAAACATTTCTCATCCCACATGGCACAGAGACTGCATAAACCAAGATTACATATATTATTAGAGGAGGTCATTGTATTTATGGTTTTGGCTGTTTATCTTTCTCACAAGAAAAAGTGCATGGGGAAGGTAGAAATAATTGGGAAATAAAGACAAAAATTGTAATTAAAATAAAATGAGAGCATAAGGGTGGAGCTCTATTAAAGTATCCCACTCCACTTAAAAGCAATTGTCTTTTTTGGGTAAGAATGCTTCTTGATTGAATTAATCAATCCAGACTAAGTGTGAATAGAACCTGTAAACCTTCTGAAATCAATCAAAGCCATTGCATTTTGAGACACTCCTCTGGAACTTAGATTGAAGAGAACTCTTGTGGGTTCTACCCAACAGGACTATAGTCTCAGCAATGTCTTCCATTGGAAAACAAGTATAGCAAGCAGTAGAGAGGTCATGTTTGAATGCAACTCTATTTTATAATCTTACAAAGCACTGTCTCAGGACCTGATGGCAGCTAGTTTGTATAGCTGATAGAGTGTTGGAATTGGAGTAAGGAAGAACTAAGTTCAAATCCTGTCTCAGATATTTACTAAATGTGTGACTTTGGACAAATCATTTAACCTCTCTGGCCCTGTTTCTTCTTCATAATAATAACACCCACTCCACAGGGCTGTTGAGGGGATCAAGTAAGATAACACGTATAATGATTTGCTTTAAGCATTATATAAATGCTAGTAGCTACGATGGTTATAGATTCCAAGAATCTGGAAGCTAAGGGAAAGGGAAAGAATCACTCAAAGCTGAATCAAACTAATATAATCTGTTCATTACTCAAATGTTTTTGGTTGCCTATCAATGGATTAGTTGGAGTTAGATAGAAATGTAAGTTAAAACTGGGAGCCTAATTTCTGTGTAAAGACTAGAGTTTTCCTAACTTGGGGTTCAGAGATATTGTAGTTAAATTTGATGACTTTTCGTTTAAATAAACTTTCTAAAGCCTCAGAGAAGGGGGAAGCATGTGGACCAGCTAATGATTATTATAAGGTGTTACAAGAAAATCTGGATTCCTGGCTTTTAACAAGTCTTCTGGCTCTAAATCTATAATTTTATGAATCCCTTCTTCTCGTAGTTATCCTTATCTACAAAAAGCTGACCTGTGGGACTAAGCTACTCTAAACTGGACATTCGATTGGTGGTACTGCCAAGAGGGCTAGCAGTGTGTCACTACATGCTTAAGTTATTTTAAACCCCAGCAGATATCACATGGTTTGGGTCAGCATTTATTGGTTAAAGTAGACAGCAATGCACACAAATCACTTAAAGTGTTGGAATTTTCTGGACTTGCACAAATTATTTTCCTTGAAGGAAAAGTTAAATTAATTTCTGTGGGTGTTTGGAGTACGAAGAGGAGCTGTGATTCATCGTATTCCAAACACCTTGGAGCATCCAGCTGTTTTTAGGTGTTCATTATATAGGGAAATGAGTAACAAAAGATGCTTGGAGAATGTAATTCTTATGGCAAGTGGTGTTTTCAAAAGCATTTGAATGGGTTATAACGTGATGCTTCATTAAACAGGTGGTGTAAGAATGAACACTTAAAACTGTCTTAAGAGGTATAATCTGTCTAGAAAGAACTTAGAGGTGTGAATACAGGGGCGACCAGTTAAGGACTGTATGGAAAGTACCTGAGTTGGAACTAAGAATCCTGTCAGCTCATTACCTGCTTTGATGCCATACAACAGGAGCGTGTTCTCTCGATTAGGATATTAAAATGAATCCAGGGATCTGCACAGTAGTTTTCATTTAACGTTCATTTTGGGCCAGCAATTGTAATCAAATATGAAAGTAAGAAATATTCATTAGTTACACATTATTAGCAGGAAGAGGCACTGGGGTACTGGGGAGGATGGAAGGATCAGTTTCCTCATCTAGAAGATGAGGAGGGTCTTCTACATCTAAATCTGTGATTCTACGACCCTACTACCTCAAGAATGCAGCACTGACAGGCTAATGAGTGTCTTAAGTTAAATTCAGGATCATACAAGGGAGCATCTGTACTTGGCCTCCTATTTTTACCAATACTAAAAAGGAATCATAATGGAAAGACTGCTGGACGTAGAGTCGGGAGAGGAAGGTCCAGGGGTGCGCTAGAACCAGGTTGTAAGAGCTGATTGTTAAACTGTCAGTGTAAACATTTGCACTTTTTAAAAATCAAAAAATGTGACCAATCAGGGCTTGATTTGTTATTTTGTTGTTTGTCTAGACTTAACAAAGTGATAGAGAATGTGTTAGTAACATAGATTAAACTGAACAGTACACGCTGCACACGTTCCCTACCCGCACCCCCTTTTTAAAAGAAGCTGTTAAATACTTAACAGCACATCCCTAGGCAAGGCTTTTTCCTGCTCTGACATTTGACCAACTGTTTGACTGTGGGCAAATCATTCAACCTCCTTAAGTCTCAATTCCAAGGATATTTGCACTCCCTAAATCACAAGGCTGTTGTGAGTTTTGTAATCCTTAAACCATTATATAAACATGAGTTGTTTATTATTACTTTTGGCACGAGTAACCACTTATGGCCTTGGGGTTACTGGAAGACTCAAAACCCATCTCCTAACTCCAGGTCCAGGGCATTTTTCACTACAGTAGATTCCTGGGTCTGAGTTTTTGTGGTCCAAATATGAAACTTAATTCCAGTGTGGAATAGCTAGAATAGTCATAGTCAGGAGTCAGGTCTCAGGACAGTAGGAGGAGAAGGAGGAGGAGGAGTTTTGATATCAGTCTTCCCACCCTAATTTAAGAAAGATGATAAGTTCTAGAATAGTTCTATTATATGCCCCAAGAGTACATACCATACAGCCAGTTCATGGACTTTTCCCACTGGGAAAGCTTGGCATAATGATAGAAAGCAAGAATTAATTAAGATAATCAGCTTCAGGCCCCCCTACAACATGCTCTGGACAAGTCCCGTCACTTCTTAGCATCCCAGGCATTTCTCTAAGATGACAAGATGTTAACTAGGTGCTGATCTATATTAGGAGAGGAAGTTTATTCAATGGGAGTTCCCTACACCCCTGAAATCTCAAGTCTGATCCAAAGAAAAAAGAGAAGCCATTGTCTCTAAAATCATCAGATTAGGTTTTTTCACTCCTCTTTAGCTCTCCCTTGACCAAGTCCTGCCCTCACAAGGGTGAATTATAGCCTTAGTCTTATAAGAACAATGACTCATGTCTTCTTTCCAATTTTATTTCAAATCTTCCTTTTTCCAGGCCTGATTCTTTCTGACTCTATGATCTAAAATTGTATTCAATTTCAAATGGCAAAGAAATTGAACACAGTGAGAGGAGCTGAACTGATAAAGTAAAAATGCAGTTAAACCTCTAATATGGATGCCATTAGAGACAAATTTGTGATCCCTAAACAGGTTGTGAGATTTTTTTGCTTTGCAAACATGGGCACACAGATTCACAAACAGGATTACTGACATTTAAGGGCTTTGTCATTTGGTTAAAGGAACTAGTCATGTTTAGTGTGAAGAAGAGAAGACCCAGGCAGACAACACAGAAGAGAAATAGATAGGCTCTGTTTGGCTCTGAAGGGCAGAACCAAAAGTATTTTGTGAAAGTCGCAAGGAGGCACAGTTAGGCTTCCTAAAAATTAAGAGATATACCAAAGTGGAATGGGTTGCCTTGGGAGGTGGTCTCTGCCTCCTTCCTGGTGGTCCTTTTGGGGATGGACTGGACTAGGTGGGCTCTGAGATCCTTTCCAGCCTTGAAATCCTATACTTCTGTGTTTCTATTTTTGAAATATTAAGTTATCTTAATTATTTGAGAACTTCTTTAATTAGCATTTCAATTATTTATGAATAGACATTTTAAAAGCATTTGAAGATACTGAGGAATGATTCTCACAATATCTGAAGGACACCAGTCATGGAAAAGCATCTTGGGTCTCATTACTATGTTTAAAAATTTTTTTAAAGCTACCAATAGAATATTATTAAATGCTGTCCTGTGAATTGATTTTCCCGTCTCTATAAATGTCTCAGAATTCAGTTATCAGAAAGGGAGAGTGGGGCAAAGTTCACAGAGACCTGTATGGTATGGGAATGTTTTTCTTTCTGTCATAGCCAAGTAACTGCTACTGCAGTCGAAGTGAAGGCTAGTCTCCCTCCTAGAATAGAAGGAGAGGTCCATGGAAGGGATGTATGTGTCCCTTAATGTAAAAACAAAGCAGAAAAGAGATCTGAAGGGGAAGGAGGCACTACTGACCTTTGTGATGGAATGAGAGGACAGAAGAATGAAATAAAGGAGAGAGGGAAGGGTAATGATGTTAATAGCTAATGTTTGAATGATGCTTTAAGGTTAGCAAAGTGCCGTACATAGACTGTCTCACTGATTTTTCACAGCAGTCATGTGAGGCAGGTGCTATTATTACTCTCATTTTACAGATGAGGGAACTGAGGCTGAGGTTAATTGACTAACTCAAGGTAACACGGTTAAAAAGTGCTTGTGATGCAGAATTTGAACTGGTCATTTCACAGTATTAGGTAAGTGTCTCTTCGCATGCAGGAGGAAGCTGGACTCTCTCAGGAGGAAGTAACTGCTTGTCTTTTTTTTTTTTTTTTGCTTTTTGGAGGGGGGAAAGCAGGGTATTTAGGGTTAAGTGACTTCCCCAAGATCACACGGCTAATGTTAAGTGTCTGAGGTCAGATTTGAACTCAGGTCCTCCTGACTCCAGGGCCGGTGCTCTATTCACTGCTCCACCTAGCCACCCAACCACCCCCCAACTGCTTCTCTTCTAAGGAATAATAACATGTACCTGATCCAAAGGTGCTGTCAAGTAAGTGGTCTCACCAGCAAAGGGTTAGAGAAGAAAGAGATGATGGCCCTGCAGAAACACCCTGGGGCCGCTGTAGGTTGACCTGACATTCACAACTGAGGTCTGCTTTCTTTCCCTGGCACGTGTCCAACATGTATTAGCATCTCCCGAGGTTTGTCCAACTCCGTGACCTCCACCCACTTAGGAACAGTGATGAAAGCGCAAGTGATAACGTCAGAAGAAACCTACAAAGTCTTTCTAAGCATTAGAAAATCTTGGGGAAGAAACTGGTTCTTAGATTTCTGGACGCGGGATGATTTCTTGAAACTTAGAGTTGGAAAGGAATTTCAGGGTCATGTAATCCATCCGTCAAGAGAGTGAGGATCATTGGATTCATAGGAAAGGAACAATATAATGAATATGACTACTTTGCTAATCCAATAGTAGTGTTAATGTTTAATTCCTATAATTGCCATGATTTACAAGCAGCATATCAGTCACAACTAATCCTATTTAGGGCATATCTCCAGGGAAAGTCAACTCAGGAGGGTTTGGAAACCCTCCAAAATAAAGATTTCTGATGAGGAGGGAGAAAATGGTAATTACAGAGATCAAGAGTCCTTCACTTTTCTTGGTTCATGGACCTCTTTGGGGTCTGTTGAAGCCTCTGACGCCTTTTCAGAGTCATGTTTTTAAATGTGTGAAATAAAATATATAAGATTGCAGAGGAAACCAATTAAGTTTAAATGTTATCAGATTAAAAAAAAAACAAGTTTATTGGAGTGGCTGGGTGGCACAGTAAATACAGTACAGGCCCTGGAGTCAGGAGGTCCTGAGTTCTAATTCAGCCTCAGACGCTTGACACACTTACTAGCCATGTGACTTTGGGCAAGTCATTTAACCCCAATTGCCCTCCAAAAAGAAAAAAGAAAACAGGTTTATGAATCTCAGAGTAAGAACCCCTGACGTAAAGAGAGTCAACTTATTTTTTTTAATATATGTTCAGGCATTTTTAAATAAAGAGGAAGAAAGGATGACCAACAAATACGGTCCTATAAGAATGATGTCAGGTGTGTTGCAATTCAGAATGAACTGTTTGGCTAGGAATGTGAAGGACAAAAAGGGGGGCATTTTTAGTTACTTTGGGGAAAAAGAAGAAAATTTTCAAAGACATAGAAGTATGCCTCAGGGCAGATAAGATGATGATAATGGATAAAAGAGAATTTCATTTGCTTTTTGCTCCTGCCAAGAAAAATTATCTTTGTACTGGAAAGGACCAAAAATGACTTATAAAGAATTAAGACCTAGGAGAAGTTGTGGGAATGGGGAGGAAGACAGTAAGAAATTATCTAGCTGCCCCTTATGAATTCCTAGGCTAAATGAATTATGCTCTAGGATACATAGAGAATTAGTGCACAGCTTCTTAAATTTTCTTTTATCGTAGACCCCTTTGGCAGTCTGGTTAAACCTATGGACTGCTTTTCAGAATAATGGATTTTTAAATTTATAAATTGAAAGAAGTAATAAATTTCAATTAAAGGTTAGTGGAAATAAAGTTGTCATTTTTCTAGACTCCATTGAAATCTATGCGTATCAAGGTAAGAATCCCTGACCTAATGAATGTTATGGCTGGACCACTGCCAGTGATCTCTTTAAAAAAAAATTAGAGAATGGCAGAGGGAACTGTAGGAGTGGAGAAGAGAAAAGTCTTAACTCTTAAAAAAGAAGAAAGAAGTAGAATTGGAAAACTGTAGGCCAGTGAACTTGACTTTGACTCTGGAAAAAATTCTAATACTAATTAAATATTAAAAAAGTATTTGGAAAATGTCTAGAAAAAAGAAGCAATAACAAAGAGAGGCAGCCTGTATGACTTCGGAGAGAAGGAGAGAACAGGTTTTTGTCTAGTTTTCTAAATTAATTTTTTTTCAGCTATCAAATATTTATTTACATTCTTCACTAAAAAAAAAGAAAAAGAAAATCCTATAACAAATATACAAGCAAAACAAATTTCCATATTAGCCATGTCAACAATTGTGTGTCTCATTCTACATATTTAGTCCTTTGCCTTTCTATCAGGAGGTCAATAGTATTCTTTACACCGGTCCTCTGGAATCAGGGTTGATCATTGCACTGATCTTAAGTCTTTCAAAGTTGTTTTCTTTTATTTTTTTTAATACTGTTATTATAGTATAAATTGTTCACCCGGTTTTGCTTATTTCACTCTGCATCAGTTCATGAAAATTTTTCTAAATCTCTCTCACTAAACATTCCTTTCTTAACAATATTCCATTCATTCCTTTATCATAATTTGTCCAGCCATTTCTCAATTGATGGGCACCCACTTAGTTTTCAGTTCTTTGCTACCACAAAAAGAGTTGCTATACGTATTTTTGTACATATGGAACCTTTTCTTTTTTCTTTCATCTCTTTGGTATCTAGGCCTAAAAGAGATATGTTGAAAGATCATAGTATAATAACTTTGGGGGCATAGTTCTCTTCTTATATTTTTTTCTCAATTACATGTAAACCACAAATTTCTTTCCAGAATAGCTGCAACAATTCACAATTCCACCAACAGTGCATTAATGTATTTGTTGTCCCTCATCTCCTTACTATTACTTCATCATCTGTGTGTCATCCTGTACTGTACACTTCTTTGAAATATCCAATGCATCTTTAATGCATTTAATGCAGCTTTATAAGATTATCCTCCCAATAAATACGTCTGAAACCCATAAGTCCTTTATGAGCTTTGCTTCCTATGTATCAAGAATACTTGAAAGTCCTCTATTTCATTGAATGCAATATTTTCCCCTGAAGCATTATACTTAATTTTGCTAAGTAGGTGAGTCTTGGTTTTAATCCTAGCTTCTTTGACCTCTGGAATATCATTTTCCAAGTCCTTCAAACTCTTAATGTAGAAGCAGCTAAATCTTGTGTTATTCTGATTGTATTTACACAATATTCAAATTGTTTCTTCCTGACTGCTTGTAATATTTTCTCCTTGACCTGGGAACTCTGAAATTTGGCTATGATATTCCTAAGAGTTTTCTTTTGAGGATCTTTTTCAAGAGGTGATCAGTGAATTCTTTCAATTTCTATTTTTCCCTCTGGTTCTAGAATATCAGGGCAATTTTCCTTGAGAATTTCTTGAAGGACAATTTCCAGGCTCTTTTTCTGATCATGGTTTTCAGATAGTACAATAATTTTTAAATTATCTCTCCTGGATCTATTTTCCAGGTCAGTTGTTTTTCTAATAAGATACTTCACATTGCCTCCTATTTTTTCATTTGTTTGGATCTGTTTAATAGTATCTTGATTTCTCATAAAGTCATTACTTTCCATTTGCTCCAGTCTAATTTTGAAGGAATTATTGTCTCCAGTGAGACAATTAAAATTTCTTTTCCATCTGGGCAATTCAGATTTTTAAGGCATTCTTTTCCTCATTGGCTTTTTTGGGCCTCTTGTGCCATTTGAGTTAGTCTAGTTATAGTATAAAGTTAGTATATAGTAGTTAGTATATAGTATAAAGTTTGAGTTAGTCTATTTTTTAAGGTGTTATTTTCTTCAGTATATTTTTGGGTCTCCTTTAGCCGGCTGTTGACTCACTTTCTTGCATCATTCTCATTTCTCTTCCCAATTTTTCTCCACTTCTCTTACATGGTTTTCAAAATCCTTCTTGAGCTCCTCCATGGCCGGTAACCAGTTCATATTTTTTTGGAAGCTTTTGATGCAGGAGTTTTGATTTTGTTGACTTCTTCTGGTTCCATGTTTTGATCCTTTTTGTCCCAAAAAGGATTCTATGGTCTAATTGTGCTTCCCCTGCTTGCTCATCTTGCCAGCCAGTTACTTGACTTTTGAACTCTTTGCCATGGTAGAACTCTGCTTCCAGACTAGAGAGAGCTGTGTCCCAGATTGCTGGGGTTTTCAAGGTTTCCATATCTATGAGGAGGGTACCCTCTCTACAGCCACCACAAGCTCTGGCACAGTGGCATTTCTCACCCTAGGACCACCACCCAAGACAGTAACCCAGATCCAAACAGGTTAAAACAAGAAAAATTACCCTCCGAATGGTTGCTTGGTCCTCTTATGATCTTCAGGCCAGGAAGTCCAGAGGCAGCCATGTGGCAGTAGCTGCAGCCACCATGCTTCTGCTATCTCTTGCCTCAGGGACAGGAGCCGGACCACACTCTTCTGTCACCCAGTTCCAATAGAGTTCCCCACTGACCTTTTACTTTCTCTGTGGTGTTTATGGGTTGAGAAGTCTGGAAACCACCACGGCTGCCAGTGATTCACTCTCCTGAAGTCTCCTCTGACTAGTCGGGGCTGCCCCAGATCTGGGATGTGCAACTCACTTGGAACTTCACTTGGCTCCTAGCTCAGTGCAATAGACCCTTCCTGTCAGCCTTCCAGGCTGCCTTTCATGGGAGATTTGTTTCTCTCTGTCACTTTGTGGGTTCTGTAGCTCTAAAATTTGTTTAGAATCATCTTTTACAGGTTTTGGAAGTGGTTGGAGTGGGAGCTCAGATAGGTTCATGCTTTTACTCCATGGAAAGCCAAGCACAAGAAGCTTTCCAGAGGACTGCAGCTGTGAACAGCTTTCAAGGTTCTGGTTGCAGAGTATAGCCAACTCTCTATTTATTCAATAACAAATCAGAGCAAAACATTCACAGAAAATCAAGGTATAGAATTCACAATGTTACAACTTATCACAGAAAATAAAAATATAATGTTCACCATCTCACAACTCAACAATTTATCACTAAAATGACCACACAGTTTTCACCAAAGTGGTCATATAGTTTTCGACAAAGTACCTTCATTTAATAACTCAATCATTCTTAAGGGGGCTTGCCTCCTTAAGGGACACAAAGTACAACAGTCAAAGTACTCCACCCCTGGGTAATGCATTCATTTAGTCAATCACAAAGTCTTTAAGTCTTCAGCTAATCACAAGGTAAAAAAGTCAAAGCACTCCATCCAATGGGGCACAATAATTTTATTGGTCACTACTCAGGACCCTGTTCATCAGTGACTACTCAGTATACACAGAGAGGTCTTTTCATCCTGACTCAAGGGAGGTAGCTCCTACCTGAATCCACCAAACTGTCATCTAGGTTCAAAGGCAGACCTTGTCCAGCTTTCCATGCAGTTCCTGCTCCACATTGGAGCTCACAGTGTCCAGTCCATCTCAAATCCTTCACAGTCTCTCTTCCTGGGAAGACAAGGCTTAAAAAAGCCACAATAACATTCATGCACATTAACAAAATCACAACAACATTTGTACAAAATGCTGGCACCACAGTCATGCTTCATAGGTCGTCCACAGCTCCAGCTGGCCCTCGGAAGTCTTCAACACCCTGGGTTCCATTCTCAAAATCAAAATCACTTAATCTAGCCTCCACATGGCTTGCTCCAAGAAATTCTGTCTCAGTTTTCAATTCTCATTCCTCTTCTCAGTTCTTCTCAATTCTCAGTTCAGTTCTCAGCCCATCAACAATAACCCTGCCTCCACAATGCTTACCCCAGGAAATTCTTGTGTTCTTCCTCAAATGCAGTATAGCTCCTCCCTGTTCAGCCCCTTCCTGTTACTTCAGCAACAGGGAATCATACCTTCTGTTTCTTCAACAGAGGCTGAATTTGAAACTAGGTGCTAAGTACATCTTAGCTTGGCAATACAAACGCATCTTCAAATTTCCTTACTATTACGCACACCATCTTTTCTCCATCCCTTTGATTCCTATGTATAAGTATCAGTTCTATAATAACCAGATTACTATGTACAGTATACAGGGACAGTTTCATAATGTCACTTCAGAAATAACCAGCAAGGGACGGCTAGGTGGCGCAGTGAATAGAGCACTGGCCCTGGAGTCAGGAGTACCTGAGTTCAAATCCGGCCTCAGACACTTAACACAAAAAACTAGCCGTGTGACCTTGGGCAAGTCACTTAACCCCAACTACCCTCCAAAAAAAAAAAGAAATAACCAGCAAAATTTCAGCCACATCCCTATAATATCACTTAATCAATTAGTCTAGATTATAAGAGTTTCATTAGGAAATTTTGGTGTAAAATTATGATTTATCAAAAAAGGAAGAAAATTTAAAATATTTTATGGATCCTTACAGTACTAGGCTAGATAATCTTGGTTTGACCCAAAACTCTAATCTAATCCCAGGCAAGCTCCCCCTAGGACTCCACAGGATTCTCACAGACCCCTGTGCTGCCTTCCAAGTTGGATGTCCTGTATTGAGCCATGGTCATTGTCTGCTGAGAATGGATAGTTTTGATCTCCATTCCCAGCAGGATCCCTACATCTTTCATGCTATTTTTGCAGAGATGATAGATGTGGGATAAATGGATATTTAACACACTGCACAGCAGAAAGGGTCAAACATTTGGGCACAGAGGATGACTGGGCTTAGAAGATCATTGAGTTACAGCTCGGAAGTGGTACCCTCCAGTGTCCTCCCCATCATTATCCTAGAAGACATCAGTGATCAATACCTTGAATGTCAGAGCTTTGAAGTGCATGTATGTGCCTGCCCTGGAAGAGACCTTTAGATAGAGCAGGAAGAAGAGAGGTCCCAACTCATAGCTGTCCTCTGAAAGGAATAAGTGTGTGTTTCCCACCACCCCTGGTAGCACCCCCAAATCTAAAAAGAAGCTAATGGGTGAAGAATATTTTACCCTCCAGATCTGAGGTCACCCCCTCTGTGGCTGCTCCAGGAGCTAAATAAAGCTTTGGGACTGAAAGAGGTCCAAGGTGGGAAACAACCTGAAGGGAGTTAACTGCATCTCAGCCAAGTAAATGCCACAAGAGGAGATTCCACCCCCTGTCAAGGAAAAAGACTTGGTAAAAAGTAAAGTTCCTAATTCCACAGACACCAACCCCACAGACCCTCTGTTTCTTATTTCCCACATGTAACGCCTCCTCTGAAGTCTCACGTTTGGATATATTCAATGTTCATTCATTTACCCCCCCCACCTTCTTCCAGCCTCAAAAAATTAATATTAAGGTATTCCTTGAAAAACAGATATATTAAGGGGACCTGGAACCTGAATCTCTGTTCAGCCTTCTCTTCACTAGGCCACATAAAGGAACTTCTCCTCACCGGTAGAAAAGGACTTTAGAGATGTAAATGGATAACATATTGATATTGAAGTTATGTCTGCCAATATTGTTTGTCAGTGTCCTAATTGAGGGCTCAGCTGAATCTTTCTCCTTCCTTTAGGAACTGTTGATACACCTTCTCTGCATGACAGAATCCAGGCTAGCCCAGACCCCAAAAAGGTAATTATGCTTTTCTCAGTCTCTAATCTTGGCAAAATTTAGCCCTTTCCTCAACCTCTGTTGCCCTTGTTAGCAGTGGCTGAACAATCCAATTTAGTGGTTTGGGATAAAAAGTGTAATGGGACCAGGGATTAAGGATGCTTTTCTGTATCATGCATCATTCATCACTGCCATGAGCACATGTATAGATTCCTTTTTGCTTTACTTCCTTTTGACATGATACAAAGCTCCACATGTGCATTTTGGTTTGTGTCGTTCATTCCTACAAATGATCTGTGTCCACAGGCGATGGATGATTTCTTGAAGAGACAGAAGACGGGAAGATTGGCAACCGCAGAGGAAGTGGCCATGTTGTGTGTGTACTTGGCCTCTGATGAAGTGAGTGCTTCTTCTTCCTGGGGAATGTGTCCTGCATCTCTGACAGTCTGCCCACCAAACATGAAACTCTTAGAGAACTCACAAATGTCATGATACCGTAGCAAAGGTCAAGTCACAATATAATTTGTTCAAGGAAAAGCCAGTGAACTCATTGTCTTGATTCAGGCCTTTACCTCTTTCTCGCTGCCCTTCACTTTTCACAAAGTAAAATTAAGGGTTGAAAACAATAAAGTAGTCATCACACAATACTCTGGATTTATAGCTGGATTTAGAAGTCATCAAGTCTAAACTCACTCATTTTGCAGATGAGAAAATAAGACTTAGAAGGTTTAAGCCACTTGTACACGGTCATATGTTTAGTAAATGTCCAAGGCAGGACCTGAACTCAAATCTTGCTAATGCCTATCTCCAGTCATCTAACCACTACACCACCAAGCTACTTCCCATGACAAATAACAGGAATTGCACAATTATGTAAGCCATAACAATTAACCTCCTGTATAATGAGAAGTCTGGGTTTAGCCAATTGGAGAGAACCATTTTAATTATGCCTAGGGGATATTTTAGGCTCCTAAGAGTTGTAGCTTGGGGTACGGTGGAGGGTGAGGGGAGAGTGTTGAGAGTGATTTGTTTAGGAAAATTCCATCATTCAGTTTTCATGAATTCCAACCAGTGTGTGGAAATGACTACTAATATTTTTCTTCCTCTCTATATTGACTGCTTCCTGTCTAAATTTTCCTTAATAATTAGCATGTATTTTTAAGTGGTATGGAACTAGGAAGAAGAAAAGAATCTTAAAAGACTAAAAGATTCTTTCCCTCTATATATTGCATCTTTTATTGTTACGTGATAAGAGAACTCAACATCATCAGCTTTCATGCTAACTCCATGGAAAAGGAGCTAGACACGAGAAAGGAAAAGTGGGCTTGGAGGGGAATGGGGGAATTGTGATGGGAAATTACCTTATGCCTTTTGGTTATCGGAGAAACCTAAAGCTGATTTAAGTGAAAAAGAAGAGGCGGTCTGGTGTTGTAGAAAGAGTGTTGACTGAAGGCAGGGGAGTTGGGTTCACATTCACCATTTTTAAACTTAGTATGGGATGTTGGACAAGTTGTTCTCTCCAGGACTCAATTTTGTCATCTGCAAAGTGAAACAGGTTTAGGGAATTTAGGGAGCTTCTCAAGTCCTTTTCAGAGCTAAATATATGATCTTGTGATCCTTATATTATCTCCAAAACTTAAAATATGCAAGGGAACGATCAGATTCCTTAGAAAAATTATAAATGGAATAGGCACTTTGGGGTTTTCCTTCACCCTTTCAGTACTTCAGTGACCTGTGACTTCCAAGATATGAGCATTCCCTCCATTGGTGTAAGTCACCACTCCTCTTCGACTAGCTAGAAAGTCTTAGTAAGTCATTAGAGCTCAAAAATTGATCAACCTATAGACAATCTAACAACCTTAGTTAAGCAGGTCTTGGCCAAATCTATCACCAAACCCAGTCTTAAAGTCTTTCCACATGAGTAGGACCTTTCAGGATTTACATTCTGCTTTCTTCTAGCATCAGAGGAGGGCTTTAGCATAAGGTCACTTCTCCACAGATTATAAAAATAGATGACTATTGTACCATTCATTACTAGAAAGGACAGCAGGGGCCGTATGAAGAAAGGAAGGCTGGACACTCCTACTATGTCTGGCTTCCCTTTAAGATCTAAAAGAATATTTTGAAACTTGTTCAGCAGTCAAATTACATCTACAATACAGTAGGACTTTGAGGGAAGGTAGAGAAAAAAAAGATCCTAGCTTGTTTACATTTCATTTATGTCTTTCTCCTGATACATGTGTCTTTAAGAATTTTATGTTAGGCTTAAGAATCTATTTGTATAGGACAGGGCCTGGATCTGTGATTTCGTTGTTATAGGGAACTTCCAGATGAGGAACTCCCTCTACCAATGCAAGTAAGCACTTTTTTTTGCAACTTATAATCTTAGAGAGTTGCCTGACACACTGAGAAGTTAAGTGACTTACCCAGGGTCATATAGCCACAATGTGTAAGAGTTAGCATTTGAACCGAATCTTCCTGGCTTTGAGACTGGCTCTCATTTATTCAGAATTTATGATAATTGGAATAGAAATAGAATGTTTTACCGTTAGGTAGCAAACTCTGTTAAGTACAAACTAATAATGAAAGTAAGTTAAGTGTAAATTTAAGAGCCCTACCTTTTTATACATTCTCAGGGGCCTTAAAAGATCCATTTACATACAAATAGCTAATATTGTCATTTTAGATCATGCTTATTTAATCATAAAAGCCTTTTTTATCTCATTGCTCTTTACTTTTCCCAGAGTGAAGTTCAGGGTTGAAAACGACAAAGTGGCCATTATACAGGATCCTAGAATTTAGAGCTGAGAAGGATCTTTCAAACCATCAAGTACAACCCATGTATTTTCTGATGAAGATGCTTATGAGATAATGCTTTGTGAGCCTAGGATGAGTTCTTGTATGTACTTGAAATGCACATATATGCACATGTACGTATACATGTGTATATGTATATATACACATGTATTCTCAATATGAATTTTTTCTATTACTCTCCTCACCTTATCTATTGAATAAGATGAATCTTACAGAATCGTGTTAGTCACAAGTACCGTCTTTTCAAGTCTCAATGGTACCTGTGAAATAAGCTTTGTCACCTTGCTTTAGACCGCCTCTGTTAACATTTAATGGTAAGAATAGCCAGCATTTACACAGCACTTTATGTATGTTTAAGCTGTTTAATACATCTGTACTCCTTGAAGTTTGCTAAGCAAAGGAAAAACATTCCATTCATATCCTGATTATTGTAAATTCTGAATTAACAAGAGCCTGTCTCAAATTTCCTACATTTGTATATAAATATGTGAAGCTATGGGTTTTTTTGTTTTTTTTATAGAAAATCCATAGAATTTTTTTTTTAGTTAAAAAAAATCCACAGAATTTTCAGGTTGGAAAGGACCTTGGCAGCCATCAAATCCAACTCATACCCCCAAAAAAAAAAAAAAAAAAAAAGAATCCTGCTGCAGCTCACCCAATATATCATCACTTTTGCTTAAAGATGCCCCATGAGTGAGAAGCCTCAGCCCCAGATCACTTTTTGCTTTATTATTATAATTGGATAATTAGATATTATATTAGATAATTAGAATTATTAGGAAGATTCCTTGACCTTAAACTTTTTGTAACTTTCCATCCTCCTACTTCTCACCTCTGAACACAAATAAGGTAAGTCTAATCCCTCTTCCATATGACAACTATTCAGCTCCTTACAGACACATACTAGGTTCCTGCTAAGTTTTCTCTTTTTGAGGCTAAACATTTCTAGTTCCCAACTGATCTTTATGTGATATAGATTTAAAAGACTTCCGCTTCCTGGTTGCCTTCCTGGATCCTCTCCAGCTTATTAATATCTTAACTGTGGCACTCAGGACTTATGGGATTATAGCTCAAGAGCTAGAAGGGATCCCTCAGTTCAGCTAGCCCGACCCCTTCCCTTCGTTGTATACATGAGGAAACTGAGACAAGAGAGGTTAAGTGACTTGGCCACTCTAACTCAGGTAGTAAGAGTTAGAGGTGGGAGTCAAGCTCAGATCCTACACTTACTCATGTGTGCTCTCATTGTATACAATCTATTTGTAATAAAATGTATGTTTTTCATAAATAACATATCAAACATAATTATTTTATTTACATTATATGATATTATATTATATATTATGTGTATAAGTGTGTATATAAGTTTGACCTGATTGATTTGTGGGCAAATGTTTCCTGATTATGTTTTCTAGCTAAATCTGTTCATCTTCTCTAAAAAGGTCTTAACAAAATTGTTTTTCTTTGTATCTTCAGAATTTCTTTCTTGAGAGCTTCCCTGACTTTCCCTATAGGATTATAATTCATGGGATTCTGCCTATCCATTCTTTGACTCCTCTGATATCTCTCCCAAATCAAAGGTGCATGATTAACTCTGTCTCACTTTCCTCTACTTCCCTATCATAAACTCAAGGATACAGTGGTCACTTTGTCCAAAAGTTCCTGTTATTTCTACTCTAGTAATTACTTACCAGTTGTAGGTAAGACCTATAATACTGTTTCCCTTTGTTGGTTCTTAAAGGATGGCATTATTACCAAGACAAATCAGTAAGTTAGCATATGCTCCAGAGAGCACTCCAATTGATGTTAAATGAGTATGAGTATGTTGCTGTTGTTATGGTACCATTACCAAGATGTCTCTTTTATATTGGGTATGCCATGACTTCAAGGCTACCTGCCTAATCCTTAAAGTTTTAAGACTCCCTGACTGTTCTTTATACCACTTCCAATCAGCCCTGATCACTTCACATTTCTGAATGTCTTTATTCACAAATATATTAAGTAATGCTGCACCTTTTTTACACAACTTGTCACCTCCATTTCATTGAGCAGAATGCATGAACCAAACTAAACATAAACTGTCTTTGAGAATTATGGGCACCAAGCAGCATTTAGGAATTCCTGAATATAGTACAAAACCACATAGATTCAAAAGCTCGCTGTTAGCTAACTGAAGTAGCTTGGGTTTCAATTGTGAAAAAAGCATTTTATCTTTATCTCGTAGGAAATTTTCAGGGAAAGTTATAGTGATTCCAAGTTTAAAAATCTGTAAAAACCAAGGTTCACCTAAACATGAAACCTTAGCAACATGGGACTGACTAAGAAAGTCACTTGCTGAGTTACTGACAGTAATTCTTGGGTTTAATTGCTGAGAGTGTTTTGAGTAATTGTGTGTGTGTGTGTGTGTGTGTGTGTGTATGTTAGAGAAAAAGAGAGAGGAGCACCAGGTAACCAATCTGCTTCATCTTTCTTTTCCTCTGTTTTTATCATTGCAGTCTGCCTACGTGACTGGTAACGAGGTCATCATTGATGGAGGCTGGTCCTTGTGATTTCTGAATTGTATGGAAAAGAAGCTCCTTCCTAGTTACATTGAGCCTGGACACGAATAGTAAACTCCTAACAAATTTATGTAGCATTTGATAGTTTAAAAATCATATGTTTAAATCTCTGTGCTAAATAATGAATTTAATTAGCATTTTTCATTCTTCATATGAACATAATCACAGTGATAGTTAATAATTGATTCATTTAGAAGGTATCTAATCTATTACACAATTCTGAAATGTTCTTGGTCTTTTTCTGTCCTCTTAAACTTTTTAGATACTCAGAATAAAATTATTCTGTGCTCAGTTGTTTATTTTAAGCTATCTGTCATTTTTTTAAAAAATTTTCAGTTAAAAGCAGCCAGGAGCACAATTAATATAGACATTATCCTGCATGATTTTTGGAAGCCCTTGTGACGCCAGCAATAGTGTAGGAAATTTCAGGTTATAATAGTTGTGAACACATTGGTCCCCAGTCAATGTGTTCTCTGCCAACAAATCAGGCAAGAAACAAATACCAAAGAGAAAAGTGTTTAATGAGGACACAACAAAATTAACAAGGGAAAATCAAATGGTAGAAGCATTCCCCACCTCCCCATGTATATTAGGGGACAGTTTCTCATCACTCTTCACATTTCCAGAGTCCTGCTCACCTGCCATTGCTGCTGAGGCCCCATTCAGAGCTGAGATTCCTCTCTGCCTTGAAAGCTACCATTTGCTGGTGGCTACACCTGCTGTTCTTCTCAGAGAGTGTTATTACAACCACCACATTTTTAGGTCTTTGGTAAATCCAGCACACACAACATCTGAATAGCCCACAAAAGACCCCCTTCAGGTGACTCACAAGAAAGACCCTTTTCTGAATTTAATTACCCCTTCTCAACAGGAACTACCCCATCCCTCCTTCCTGATTAGATTACGGCAAGTAAATTCCTTTTAACTCTAGTCATGGCTCTGGCATCTAGTGTTCAGGGTGATGCAAATTATCTTGAAGCTCCAAAAAAAGACTTTGGGAGGTACTTTGGGAGGTATCTTTAGCCTGTATTCCAGCTACAGTGGCAAAGGCCCTTCCTTTTTTTCCCCATAGTAAAAATTTGGAAATTACATCAGGTGCAAAGTATAGTTTATACATACATGCATGTGTGTATATACACGCATGTATACATATATACATACACATATATGTATACATACGTGTATTGTGTATATGTACATGCTTGTATACGTATATGTATACATATATACATACATACATATATGTGTATATATGCACACGCATAAAATATTCCTCAATTTGCATATTGCAGAATTATAGGTCCATTAACCCAAGATCATTGGCTACATGGAGGTAAGTACTACCTAGTGCAGAAATTAGAAGTATATACAGTATAAGAAGTTCATAGATCAATGCGTGGCAAAGAAAAATCACAATTAACTTATTTATGGTAGATAATATATATGGCCATATGTAATGTATACTTTGGGGTGGAATCATATGCATGTATATAAAAAGACCAAGGGCTGACTCCATTGAGTCTTCACCAACTACTTTTCTACCACTCATTCAGCAGAATCTTTTTCCTTCTGAGTTTGCAAGGTATAAAGAAGTTACTTTCCTCCCTCTTCCGCTTCAGTTTAGGGACTTGAGAAAGTTCATTTCTTGCTGTCTGAATACTGTAACACCCACCTTGGGCAGTGCCCTGAAAGATAGCCCTGTGCTGCATATGATTCCAGACTTGTAAGAACTGTTGCACAGTGAAATAAGCAGATTCAGGACAATTTATACTGTTCCCTCCGTGTTACAAAAATTAACAATTTTAGATTCGTCTAAACTGATGAAGAATGAAATAAACCAAACCAAACAATTTATACAATAATAACAACATGGTAAAAATAAACAACTGAAAGCAATAAGAACGTCTGGTTTCTATTTGCTCTACTTCTTGAATTGTTGAGCACCCTAGGCCAGTGTGACTCTGACCCTCCCTCATGGCTGAACAATCCCTCTCAGGTGTTTGGCCTGCTGATGGGCCTAGATTGGTTCCCCATGCCCCAGGAAAGAGCTCAAACATACAGGTGTGAGGAGTAGGTCATCCACATAAGCATGGCATTTACACCCACTTCCTGGAACAAAGAGGTACAACGACTTCAGGGGAAAACAATTAGGAAGGAGATTTGTGGCTCTATAACACATATGCCTGAGAGAAAAAACATTGGCTCTATACTTTTACCACTTCAAGAGTCCTGTCTCTTTTTATTCACCCACTAGCAGCCTCTGGGTCCATGATTCTTTCTCAGCCCTGCTTGGGGACAGCAGGGCTCCCATACTTTCTCAGCCCTGTGTAATGGTAATGGAATTTGGAGATGCCCCTGAATTGACTTGGCTTTTGGGTTGAGTGTTAAGACCCAGAGCTTGTGATTCCCGTTTGTGGGATGGATTTGTTGACGTGAAGAGAGAAGGGTGACCTGGGAGGAGCCATGAATGGAAAGGAAGGCTCAAGCCCAGAGAAGGCCAGAAGTACTTTTGGGAGAGCAGCATCTAGCATGGTGAACCCTGAGTTATTGAGAGCCCATTGGAGCTGCCCAGCACTTTTGAGGACTGCCGCCTGGAGCTGCCAAGAACTGAGGAGGCATGGCTGTTATCTTGACCTTGTTATGGTGTAAGGGTGGATGGCCTTTTGTGCTCTCCTCCCTTTTGAGAAAATGTTTAGTGTTAATGGATGATATTGTAATTACTTTGAGTCCAAGGGTGGGAAACCTTTGGCCTTTTTGTGCTCTGTGATGTGACCAAATGAACATACTTTGTTTATGATTAGAAACTGATCTCCATTTGAGAAGAGACTGATTGACCTGGATTGAATTGAAAACTTACTTGTGAAATGTATGAATTATACTGGATTTTGACTTTCTCTGTTCTGTGAATGTTGAATAAATGGGCCTTGCTATGCTGGTAGTCCAAACCTTGGAAGTTGCCTTTGCTTGGTATTACATTCCCAGTCTCCGGGCCCCAAGCCTCACTCTAGCATTTTTCTCTCAAGGTCCCCTCCCATTTATGCTACATAATATATATATTATGTGTATATATCCTGTACATCTGTTGTTGTATGCATATTGTCTCCTCCATTATAGAACTTGAGAACAAGGACCACATATTTTGCCTTTCTTTGGCATGGTCAGCACAGGGTCTATGACGTACTTAAATGCTTGCTGACTGATTGCCTGAAGGTGTTACCTCTAGACTATGGGCCCAAGCCTACCATTTGGCTCTTCTCCTTTCCAGAGGCCATGTGGCCCTGGCATCTTCATGCTAGTCTCTGCCTAGGTCCCCACCCACACTAAGCTTCTCTTGCTGTCCTATCTCTTTTCTCTCCAAGTGCATTTTCAAGCATCTCCTAATTTCCAGCTCTTCACTAGACTGGGATGAGAAGGCAGGCTTCCATACAGAAACAATGGAAATCTTTTTCCTGAGTCTTCTTCTAAATCCACCTTTTTACTGCTAGCTTTAATCTCTACTTTCTAATCCCTGAGTTACTCACTGTGGCTTGTATTTAATGTGTTCTCAATAAATGCTCAATGATAAATCGAGTCAAGACTCATGCCCCTCCCCTAGATTCCAGGTTTTTCTGTAAAGACCAAAAACCTAAGTCATATATTAGATACCATTCAGCACTGCCAGATATTTCTACCTATCACCCTTCACAACTTCCATCCCTCAGGGCAGGGCAGAATATGATTCTGAATATGAATATGAATCTTAGAAAAAAGGTGGTATCATGGAAAAGTGTGCTGGATTTAAATTTGAAACAGCTGAATCCTGCCCTGCTACTTACTTGCTGCGACAATTTACTTAAACTCTTTCGGGCCTCAGATTTTCATTTACGAAACAAGGGAGTTGAAGTAAATGATCAGGTAAGTCTCAAACCTAAATCTTATGTTCTAGGTAAATGCTCTGTCTTAGGCAGAGTGGAATAATACTGATAATAACTAGCATTTATATCACTTTAAGGTTTGCAAAGCTCTTTACCAATGTCATCCATTTTTTTTCTCCACAACAATCCACACAACAAAAGAGTTGAGGAAACTGAGTCAGACTAAGGTTGCGACTTCCTCAGGATCACACAACTAGTATCTGAGGGAGGATATGAACTCAGGTCTTATCCCATTAGATTTTAAGCTCCTTGAAGGCAGGGACTGACTTTTGTCTCTTTTAGTATCTCCAGTACTTAGCATAGTTCCTGGCACAAAGTAAGTGTTTAATAAATGTTGATCAATTAAGTGACTGATTGATTGATTGACTGAAACCAATGCTCCATCCAGTGCACTACCAGCAGTATGAAATCGTGGAATCCCATCTTAATTGGCTGGGTAACCCTGACCAAAGCAATTAATATTCCTGAGTCTAAGCTTCCTGTGAAATGGAGAAGGAGAAGAGGTAGATAAAAGTACTCTGTCTTCCAAGGTTGTTGTGGAGACCAGATGAGAAAATGCCCATCCACACATCTTGTGCTCTTACTATTATAGAGTAGGAAAAGTAAGAAATTAAGATGGAAAGACTGCTGGCTCTGTACTCAGAGGACCTGGGTTCAAAACCTGCTTCTGTCACATACTACCTCTGTGACCCTCAACAAATCACCTAACCTCTCTGGCCTCCGATTCCTCACCTGTAAAACAAGGGGGTTGAACTAGAAGCCACCTGAGGCCTCTTCCAGCCCCAGTTTCATGGTCTTGCAGTCAAACCTTAGGACTTAAATTTTTGGCTTTGCTACGATCTTGCATGATCCTGGACAAGTATTGACCTCATTTTCTGCATTTTAAAGTGAAAAGGCTGGACATCTCAGATGCCTTCCCACTCCCAAATTCTAGGATTCACACAGACAGAGGGGTAGAATAGTGATGCTACTGACTCTGGGACCCCTGCACCTATATCAAGAAACTGCGATTTCGTCAGAGAGGCAAAATAATTTGCCCAGGGTCACACAGCTAATAAGTATTAGTGGGGAGATGTGACTCCTATAAGACATCAGCTAAAATGATGCTCTTTATAAATCCACAAAAGATTTCAGGTGACAAACATTAAAACATTGTGTTTTCCAAGCACAGTATTTTTTAAAATTTGTATGAAAGGCAACTTCTGAAATGTACAGTAAACACTCATTAACCGCCTTTCCTACTAAAAGTTCCCATTACATAACTGCTTCCTAAAAGTACAGCATAATCCAACAAAATCATAATGTGTTTCCAGTCACAAGGAATAATCCTAGGGATCTATCAATGAAGAACTTGTGACTGGGAAAAAAAGGAAAATATGGTGTAGCTGGGGGAGGGGCAGGAAGAAGTTGGCACCAAGAAATTTTTGTACAATTTATGATAAAAGAGCTCTGAAGGGGAAATAGCTCCACTCTGAATTTAGAAGTCCCTGAGGAGCAAGTATTTCAGGTCTGTGCTTTCTTTTCTTTAACATGTAAGGATTTGGGAGGTGTAAAAGTTCTATGAAGAAAAAAAGACCGCTCCTAAGATCAGACCACACACCAATTCTGCTGAGAGGGAGGAAAACAGGTACGAATGTTTAATTTGGGAAGAAAAGTAATTAAGACTAGCCTAGGTGAGAACCCAGACCATTTCCATAGTCATGTTCCTACTAGAATGGAAAAAGATGTGAAGAAATTAAGTTGTAGGAGAGTTTTACTGCGAATTTTTATTTAAATTCCAGAAACTCTCAGTCTGTAGTCAAATGTTTAGTACCACATGGTTGTATAGGTTCTAGGAACAACATATATTCATCAATATCAAAATGAAAGTAATTGGGAAATTTAGGCTTTTTGTCTATTTCTTAGACTTCTCTGTACCTTAAGAATAGGTGTTTGGGGTTCCACTAAAATGTTTAGGGTTAAAAATAAGGTCATTACAATACATTACATTACTGCCATATACATCTGATATTTCAAGAAGCTCTGTGCTAGTGTTGTGGTTTAAACCCAGGGATGCCAAAAAGCTATTGAGGTGGGGTCTCTGCCCACCCTAAAACTGTTGTGATTTCATGATGTGTTGTGATGGAACAGTCTCAAAGAATTCAGTCAGGCCACCTCTAATCCAAGTATAGGCATTTATTGAGATTGCTGCCTCTCATGAAGCAGGCTAAGTTCCAAGAGGAACCAGCAACTTTAGAGAAAAGCAAGATTGACTTTTATAGGGTAAAGATGCAATTACATAACAGAAATTCACATAGAATAGAGGAATATCATTAATATTAAAAAGGCAGGAAGAGTTTGTTAAGGGATGAGGTCATGGAGGAGGGGTCCCATCTATGGTTCCGTGGTTAAACATTTTGGTCATTCTGCCCTCCAACTGGCTAGCTCTTGTGGTCCTGTCTGGTTAAGATAGATAGTTAGGTATTGTGGTCCTGTCTTGGGCTAGATGGATGATGTGATTGTGATTGAATACAAGAATACACCTGTTTCTGTGGGAATGGGTCTGGGGGCAGTGACCAGGTAGAGACAGTTCTCATCACATGGACATACCCATTGTTTCTGTGGGAACTAAGAGTTCAGGGACACACCTATTGTTCTAGTGAGTAGTGAGGCATATAATGAAGAAGTTAGGATATTGTGGGGAGGGGGGTTAGGTAGGTAGGTACAGTGAGCCTACTATGCAGTGGGGCCAGGCCTATAATGAAGTTAGAATATTGGGCTAGGGGCAGCTTTATTAGGATTCCATCACTAGTAATGACTGACCAGGATTCCAAAGAGCTAATGATAAAACATGCTATCTATTTCCTGAAATAGAGGTGAAGGCACTCAGAATGTAGGAGACAAAGAGTTTTTTGGACAAGGCCAATAAGGAAATTTGTTTTGATTTATCCATGTGTATAATGGGTTTTGTTTTACTTGTATTCTCTTTTGATGGGGAGAATGGATCTTGGCTGATTAAAACAAATAAATTTTTTTTAAAAAATTGAAAAGGACATGTAAAAATGTTATGTGTTGGGGTGGCTAGGTGGTGCAATGAATAGAGCACCGGCCCTGGAGTCAGGAGGACCTGAGTTCAAATCGAGCCTCAGACACCTGATACACAAAAATTAGCCAAGTGACTTGGGCAAGTCACTTAACCCCAACTGCCCTCCAAAAAGCAAAAAGAAGAAAAAAAATGTTTTGTGTTAATACTGTAAAGACAAACAATTTTGAAAGACTTAGGAGCTCAGATCAACACAATGACTAGCCACGTTCCCCTGTACTCATGTTAAAATATGCTGCCCGTCTCCAGAGAGAGATGATGTACAGATTGAGACTTTTTCTTTTTCTGTTGGTCATGACCATTGTGATCATTTTGTTTTGCTTGATTATATATGCTTGTAACAGGTGTTTTGATAATTTTTTTTCTTTCTCAAATGGAGGAGAGAGGAGGTAGAAGGAAGAGAATGTGGACCTGAAAGTAAATGTGAATTTTTAAAAAGTGATCAGTAACTGAAAGAAGGTTTAGTCATAAAATATACTTGTAGCATATTAGATGAGTGTAATCAAGTTAAGGAAAGGAATGGTTTATTTGAAGGA
Source organism: Pseudocheirus occidentalis (assembly GCA_028646575.1). Classification (NCBI taxonomy): domain Eukaryota; kingdom Metazoa; phylum Chordata; class Mammalia; order Diprotodontia; family Pseudocheiridae; genus Pseudocheirus; species Pseudocheirus occidentalis. Next base: position 31,449,518 of record CM053601.1, on the reverse strand, counting down.
TTTCTTGAAGTAAATAACATGAATTCCTGCCCATGGAATAATAAAAGAACTCTCAACAACTGGAATATTTATGGGACTTAAAATTTCACATTAGAAAACTCTTGAAAGTTAAGAGATTCCTCTCTCTTAGCATCTTTATAGCTTGGCTATACAGGGAGTTTGTAACTGCTCAAGGTCACAAGATCAGTCCATGTCAGAAATAGAACTTGACCACAGCTCTTTCTGGCTCCAAACAAAGCCAGCTAGCTCTCTAACCACTATTTGGGGCAGTCCCAACAAATGACCAGACTTCTTTATTCAAGCAGTTTGTAAACACTACAGCCACTGACACCCATACACAGAAGGCAATACTCAGCTAGAATTATTAAAGACTTTGCTTGTTGGACCTTCAGATGTAATTTTGGATTTAAAAAAAGAATTCAAATTAGTCTTCAAAGATTTTTGTGGTGTTGTAGTTTTTAACCACACCTGTGATTTCATCTGTGTAGAGTAAGAAATTCTCTCCCTCTTCCAAAGAAATCTGCCATTATAACTCCAAGAGCTGTCCCAGGCAGTGAGAGGTAAAATCACTCAGCTAGGGTCCCTTGGTCATTTTGTCAATTGATTAAGAGCTTTCCCATGCTGGACCTTAGGGTAGTCTTTGTCTGGGAGAAGCAACCTAGAAACAATTAAGAAAATGCAAAATCTATTCATAAAGTAAGTACTAAGTAATTGGAAGGCACCAATGGGGGTGGGGGGATTGGGAGGGGTGATCAAGAAAGGGCTCCAAGTATGTTTGAGGGGGTCAAGGAAATGGGGAGATTGAATGAAAAGGAGCTTGAGAAACCTTAAACTTCTTGGCAAGATGGAAAATTGAAGTTGGCAAATTAAAATCAGATGGAGATGGAATGAGGAAAGCTGGATTGCCTACAAAGGGACAGAAAATTTGAGATTCTTCAACCCACGAGTAAATTGGTATTCATTGAAAAATCCTACCACTGCAAGGCATTCTGGATTCCGGACCCCACTCCCTCTGTACTGATTTTTCCCACACCAACACCCTAATTAGAAAGCCATGCTTCGTGTGTCACGGTATCGTGGATAGGGTATCCGTTTTACAGACGAGAAAACTAAGACCTAGTGACTTGCTCCAAGTCATGCCTAGGGATCTAGTGACCCAGCACCCTGAGCCAGGCACAAAGAGCATACGCTTGCTTGCACTCCAGGGCACCAACAGCAGCCAGCAGCACAAAACACACAGTGTGCCAACTGCACCCAGTCCCTCCCTCCGCAGGGTACCAGAGAAGGGATAACTTGCCCCGCAGGGCGGGCAGCGGCATTACTATTGCTGAGGAGGGGCTGCCTCTTTGAGCCGCAGACCCTGGACAGAGTAGGGGGAACTCCGCCAGCCTCGCCCCCATCACTGCCTGACGTGCCCCAGGCTCCTCCTCCCTCCATCTTGCGCTTCTCCACCAGGACTCCACCCCCTTCTCCCCGGTCTCCCCTTCCCCCCTCCCCCCCTTGGGATGCTCCAGCAGCCGCTGAACCAGTCCGTAAGAATAATACGTGCCCTCGGGCCACGCAGATCCACGGGCTGGGAGAGGTGGTGAGGCCGCCCTGCCCAGGGAAGCCAGCCGTGGTCACCGAGCCACTGCCACCTTTTTAGCAGCTGGAGAAAAAGGGCGATGCTGCCCAGGATGGAACACGATGGAAGCAGCCCCGTGGGTGCCAGCCATTGTTTGAGGCAGGAGAAAGAGTGCTGGTGACGGCTTCTGCCCTTCTCTTCCCTTTAAAACAAGTGTTCTTTTTCACTCATTTCCCAAGTGACCAGTTAGGATGGGTTTAATGATGCCTATCTGGGAGAGAACAATGTGAGTACTATTCCTTTTGTATTATTATTCTTATTCTAGTATTATACATTATTATTATTATTATTATTATTATTATTATTATTACCATAGCGTTATTCTTAAGGCATTGGGCTGGGCTCTGGAAAGCAACCTGTGGTTTTTGATTCTGTAATTGCTGGCTGGAGAATGAGAAGGGGAAACAGGGCTGTTTTCCTGGGCATGAGCCCAGTGGATGCAAACGCACATCGTTCTGTTTTTCATTATTCTGGAGGGATGCAGAGGGCCTGGGTTTTGCAGGAAGATTTGGTCCCGACAGGCCTGGTGGGGCGTAGGGAGCTGGGAGGAGGCCTTGGGCAGAGGCGGAGGAATCCCGGAGAGCTGCGGCTCTGCAAGATACCTGATCAACAGGTATCTAGTAAGTGGAACCTCCTTCCCAGAAACCAGAGGGGAAGGAGGCGATGACAGTTCTCCAGGCATCGTGCTAAAGCTGTCAACCGTGTATGTTGTCATCTGCAAACGTTTATCGAGACCTCCTGTATGTCAGGCACAGTCCTGAGTCCTGGAAACACAAAGACAGATTCAAGAGAGTTTTTGCCCTTGAGGAGCTCACAATCTAATTGAGGGAAGATGTATCCGAGGTAACTTGGAGATGATCTCCAAGGGAAGGCGTTAGCATTAAGGGGGATCGGGAAAGGCATCTTGCAGAAGGTGGGATTTTTGGCTGGGACCTGAAGGAAGCCAAGAGAGAGATTGTTTCAAACACTGGAGACATGCCTTAATCATGAAAATGTGTGGAGTTGGGAGAGAGAGTAGAGAGTATTTTGTACAAAGAACAGAAAAAAAAAGGCCAGTGTCAGTGAACCCCACAGTACACTCAGGGGATTAAAGGTAGAAAGAGAACTATTTAGGACTTTAAATGGTAAACAGAGGATTTTATATCTGATCCTGAAGGTAATAGGGAGCCCCTGCATTGTATCAAATAGGACTGTGATGTGGTTAGCCCAGTGTTTTAGGAAGATCAATTTGGCAACTAAGTGGTGGGTAGACTGTAGTGGGGAGAGACTTGAGACAAGGTTAGAGCAACAGTCCTCGGCAGTAGATTGGATAAGCAGGGAAGAGAGATAATGAGAAGTTAAACATGATGCAGGTTTCAGAGACTGAATGAATGGGAGAACCCGCAACAATAATAGTGAAGTCAGAAGAGGGGAGGGTTTGGGTATCTTCTTTCTTAAAATAAATAAAATAAAGTAATTTTTGTAAAGCCTTCTTTTAAAATTTTTGAGCTCCAAACTCCCTCCCTCCCACTCTTCCCCCACCTACTGAGAAGACAAGCATAATATCAATTATACCTGTAAATTCATACAAAAGATATTTCTATATTAGTCGTATTTTGGAGGGGGAGGGGAAGGTCACAGAGGTTATTATTTCTCTCTCTGGAGGTGGATAACATTTTTTTTCATCATTAAGTCCTGTGGAATTTTCTCAGATCATTGTATCGATCAGAATATCCAAGTTGTTTTTTTTTTTGGTGGGGCAAGAGGCAATCAGGGTTAAGTGACTTGCCCAAGGTCACACAGCTAGTGACAGGTGTCTGAGGCTGGATTTGAACTCATGTCCTCCTGATTCCAGGATTGGGTGCTCTATCCATTACGCTGCCTCACTGACCCTATCCACATCTTTCACAGTGGATCAACATAACAGCATTGCTGTTCCTGTGCACAATGATTTGGGAGATCTCACTTCACTTTGCTTCACTTCATATAGGTCTTGTCATGTTTTTTCTGAAACCACTCCCCTCATCATTTCTTTTTTTTTTTTTGCAGGGGGGAAGACAAGGCAATTAGGGTTAAGTGACTTGCCCAAGGTTACACAGCTAAGAGTCAAGTGTCTGAGGTTGGATTTGAACTCAGGTCCTCCTGACATCAGGGCAGATACTCTATTCACTGTGCCCCCTAGATACCTCATCCTTTCTTACAGCAATGATAGTATTCCATCACTGTCATATACCACAACTTGTTTAGCCATTCTCTGATTGATGAGTATCCCCTCAATTTCCAATTCTTTGTCAACACAAAAAGAGCTGCTATAAATATTTTTGTACATATAGATGCTTTTCCTTTTTTTTTCCCTGTCTGTGGGATATAGACCTAGTAGTGGTACTGCTGGTCAAAGGCTATGCACAGTTTTATACCCCTTTGAGCATAGTTCTAAATTGTTCTCTGGAACGGTTGGACCAGTTCACAACTCCACCAACATCCCCTCCTGTATTAGTCATTTCTGAAAGGCATGAGGTCGTACTTCAGGTTTGTTTTAATTTGCATTTTTCTAATAAATAGTGATTTAGAGCATTGTTCATATGACTGTAAATAGCTTTGATTTCTTCTGAAAACTACCTATTCATAACCTTTGACTGCTTATCAACTGGGGAATGGCTCTTATTTTTATAAATTTGATTTAGTTCCCTATATATTTGAAAAATGAAGCCTTCATCAGAGAAACTTGCTGTAAATTTTTTTGATATTACTTCATTATCTATGGTACCTTTTAGCAAAATGTAGTTTCCCTGATTATCTCTTTTAATTAGGTCTATTTTTGCTTTTGCTTTGTCTGGATCATGATTGCTTCTCTTGCCTTTTTTACTTCAGCTAAAGCATGATAGAATCTGCTCCAGCCCCTTATTTCAACAATGTGTATCTTTGTGGATTAAGTGTGTCTCTCATAAACAACATATTGCTGGATTCTAGCTTCTAATTCATTCTGCCATCTACCTGCATTTTGGGGGTGAGCTCATCTCCATGTTCACAGTTATAGTTATATGATTACTGTGTATTTCGCTCCATCCTATTTTCTTCTATTTATCTTTCTTCATTTTTTAAAATCTTGACCCTCCTCAAAAGTCTGTTTTGCTTTTGTTACCTCACTTAATCTTTCCTCTTTTTTATCATTCCCCACCCTGCCCTATCACTAATCTCCTTCCTCCCTTACTTTCCTATTGGATAAGATAAATTTGTACTTAACTGAGTATGTATATGTATTCTTCCTTCTTTGAACCAATTCCAATGAGAGTGAGGTTTCACCACTGTCCACCACCTAGAGGGTTTGGGGAGAAATATAAGGGGTTTAATTGTGGAATTTAAAATGTCTTTGGAACATCCCATGTGAGATGTCCTGTAACAGGCAGTTGGAGACTAGACATTACAGGTCAAGAGGGAGGTTAGGGCTGAATAAACAGATCTGAGAGTCCTCTGTGTGGAAATAGTTGTATGCATGGGAGTTGAGATCACAATAATATGGCAACTTCTAAACCTATGTGGAGATTTCTATGCAGTTTAGTCCCTCCAAAACAAATGGCAAAAAACAAAAAGCACCATTCTCCTTAATTTCCCACATCAAGAACTTATATTCATTTCAATCCAATGAGCATTCTTAAGCACCAACAGTATACGGATTAATCTGCTGGTTTAGTCATAGATATGCAAAGTTTAGCTAAATCAAGAGTCCTTCACTTATCCAATTTACAGTCCAGTAGCAAGATACAAGACATATACTGGTATAATATAAATCCTCAAAGAGATGTGAATACTATGTTGTTGGGAGGATGAGGTGGGAGATCAGAGAAGCCACAGTGGAGAAGCATCATTTGACTAAGATTTTAAAAGTATGGGTAGGACACAGACAAGTAATTTGTTTATAACAGGTCATAACCATATCTGTTCTTGAAAAAACCTTAAAAGTTGCTTGCCTTCTTATTGGGAGGGGCAGGGGGTCAGGGAGTGGGCTGGAGGGAGAAAAATAATTTGAAATTTTAAATTAAAAAAAGAAAAATTTAAAAGGCCCTCTCTCTACTTCTTCATTTAAAAAATAGCATCTATTTTAGAGATCTAAATAATACAACTTGAACACAAGAGAAGTGCTGAGAAAATGCTAATTGAGGTCTATAAAAGAAAGATCAGAACTGCCAGAGATCAAGTGAGGTTTCTAAGAGGTCACACATGAGATGTGAAAGATGAAAAATTCTGACCTTTCTGAACCCATTTCTTTCCTTGTAAAATAAGAATAACACTGCCCAATGTACCTAACTCCCAGGATTCTTTAGAGGCATAGATGCATGTGAAGTATGCCACATTTAAAACACTTTGCATGCCTTAAAGTTCCATGTAAATGCTAACTATTGCAATTATTAGTCCTTTTTAATTTTTTTTTGTAGGGGGGATGATAGGGCAATTGGGGTTAAGTGACTTGCCCAAGGTCACAGGGCTAGCAAGTGTTAAGTGTCTGAGGCTGGATTTGAACTCAGGTCCTCCTGGCCAGGGCTGGTACTCTATTCACTGCACCACCTAACCTCCCCTTATTATTCCTTTTTTAGAAGTCCAGTTTACTTTTTGTCTATTTGAAAGAGGGAAAATAACGTCTTTTACTTTCAATTAAAATGTGCTTAAAATAGGGAGGTGCAGAAAAGAGGGATGGTGGTACTTTGGACCTAATTGTAAATTCCTTTCCCTACTTTTGCTGAGATTTTGCCTGTTCCAACAGAACCACCCTTTTCCTTTCCAAACCAGAATAACCATTGTTTGAACTTGGCGCTGCCTCACTCTTTCAGATAAGGTCATGGCCATTTAGGGAACTTTACCTTAAAGAGAGATTGTGAAGGCTGTTTCATTTCTGCCTATCTTTCTTTGGGAGGGTTCCTTTCTTGAAGTAGGAATTAAGCCAGAGTTTACTTGAAAAGGCAAGGAGTCTTTCTTTCTTTCTTTCTTGCCTGGAGACTTAAAAAAAAAAGATGTTTAATTATCACTTGCTTTGGGATATGGCAGCGTCTGTAGAGTGGCTCTCCTATGATAAATTATTAAACAGCTCTATACTTTTGAGTTCTTGCATCCACTTTTCATTCTCTTACCTTACTACTGTAGGAATATGTAAAAAGAAAGTGGATTCCATATATGTAGAGAAGACCCATATGTGGCAGAGAGTAGTATTTGAATAATTTTACTTCTCTATGAGGTTGATCCACAATTTATACTAAACATAAATCACATTTTTTAAGGTTTATAAAGCATTTTCCTTATATTGAACCTATATAACAGTGAGGAAACTGAGTCTCCTTACTCTATGAATTGCCAATTTTCACACAGCTAATGGGTATCTGTGGGGTGGGGTATTTCAATTAGTGACCCCTATGGCCTACAGCCCTACCATCTTACCTGGAAATCCTCTTTCATGCCCTTCTCAACCAAGGTCTTTACCAGGACAGCCTCTCCCATCCCTCCCATTTATGTTATCAGCATAACACTCACTGATTTGAAAAATTCTAGCAGCAAGTTTTGATTGGGATCTTGCCCTCAAGAACTCATCATATATCCAAAAAAGGACTCAGGAACTCAGTGCTAAGAAGGATTACTGATATGGTTTGCAAATGCTAAAGGAAGGGAACTCAAATAATAGAACAAAGACCCTCTGAGATTCAAGTCCTTATGTATATGTGATATATATGTGTATATATGATACACACAGACATATATGTGATATCCACTGATAAAAGCTGGGATCTCTGACATCTGTCCATCTACCTCAGACCAGCACTCAGATTCTTGGAATCAGATCCAACTAGAGTGTGTCATCACTCACACACACTCAAGGATGTCTTTGCGTCCTTGAAATATCCCGCCATTATGCAGGATAGAAGTGTGGGCGCTGGTCAGGAACAGTAAGTTCATTGACTCCTAGCCTCCACACTACCTGCCTAACAGGGTTGTTGTGAAAAGACCATTTTGTAAACTGTCTGGTGTCCTTGTTGCTGGCATTCCATCATTTCAGTCATGTTCAACTCTTTTTGCCCCAATCTGGGATTTTCTTGACAAAGATACTGAAGTACTTTGCCATTTCCTTCTCTAGTTCATTCTACAGATGACAAAACTGAAGCAAACAGCACTAAGTGACTTGCCCAGGGTCACACAATTAGCAAGAGTCTGAGGCCAGATTTGAACTCATGTCTTCCTCATTCCAGGCTTGGCACTTTATCTACTGTTCTACCTAGTGCTGTACAGTGCCCAGTGAACTTTTCTTATTATTTTCTCCAAAACTGATGAAGGCCACAATCATTTCTCTAGTAACATAGAATCCCTTGAGAAGGTCTAAACTAGGCTGTGCTAGAAAGTTGCAAGGATAGGTTGGTCATTTGAAGACAGCAAATTTAACCTAAAGGCTTTAGGCAGATTTAGTAAAAAAAAAAAAATTTTTAAACCCCCCCCCAAAAAACCAATTTAAATATTGCAGTGCCACAATTAGAATCACACAAGACCTAGAAGCAGCAACACTAAAGGACAACAAGCTTGGAATGTAGTGTATTGAAGAGCAAAAGAAATGTGGGGTTCCAGCTGAAAATATCATACCCAGCAAAGCTAAGCATAATTCTGAATGGGGAAAAAATGGATATTTAATCAACTGTCAGATTTTCAGGACTTTGCAAAAAAAAAAAAACAACAACAACCCTGAACTTAATAGAAGATTTAAAGAGAAATATATGGTACACACAAAAGATTAATTACAAGTGATTCAATAAGAAAAGGCTACCTTTTTTGTTATGGGAATCTGAAGATCTTCTCTGCACCTAGACTCTTTGCTTAAGTGGTTTAAGTGGCTCTGAGAACTTTTCCTGATTTGAAAGTATACTCTGCCCCCTAATAGGCTGAATGTAGTCATGTGGAGCCTGTGGTGGGAGGCTTGTTCTTCAGGAATGCCCACACCTTATTACTTTGTGATTAGATAGTGAGTCAAGAGGTCTGTGATATTCTCTGACCCAGGAGAAGGCTATATATACACCCTGATGTGAGGTTTTGCTTTGGGGCTCACTTTGAGAAGAGTTGTGTGACTTGGCCAGATGAGACTCAGGGAAGCCATTGAGCTCCCTGGGCTTTGAAAACCCAGATGTTGGTGCTTCCCTCTCTGGTAACTAATTAGCCATGGATGTGATGGTCAGATGGTTTGAAGCTGTCTGCTGATCTGTTTCTTTGTCTGCTTATAACTTCTGTTTGTAACTTGTGTTTGTAGTCTCTGAAGTTCAGGGTGCTGACTTTTTCCCCCAAACTGGGTAAATGTTATGTGTTTCACTGAATAAAGTGAGACTGTTAATCCATTTTGAGCTGCTTTCCTTTAGAAAAGCAGATCTAAGAACCTGTGCTAGCAGCCACCCTGGATGTGCTAGGGTGCTTGCTGCTACACTTTTATGTATGTAAAGTGTAAAGCATATGTTTAACATTCTTAATAGTAACTGGGTAGTTCATAAGAAAGATTAGGGTGGACTTGAGTATGATATGACTTTAAAAAGAAAAACCTTTTAGGGATAGCTAACAAGAGTAATTATCTTATACAAGTGAGGTACAAGAGGAAGTACCAATACAGAGGAACGGGGGAGGAGGGCTGTTAGTTCTGGTAACCTACTTTCATGGGGAGTGGGTTCAAGAGGGAACAATACATATATGTCTAGAAGAATATAAAAGCCTTCTAAATTTAGAAAGAAATTAAATGTTAAGGAGATAGGGAGTGAGGAGAGGATTAGGGGGGTCTCTCTAGAGGGCAGAGTGAGGGAAGAAGTGAAAAGGGGGTATAGAAGAGTGCTTAGATTTGTGGAAATGGGAGCATAAAGGAGGGATGCTTGGAGGGAGATAGGTTTAGTAATAGGGCAAGGTAGCAGATGGAAGTAAAGTAGAAGAGTTGGGAGGGACAGGAAATAAGAGACACCCACAAATATAAAAACAAAGATCAGGAGTAGAATGTGTTAAGAAAAGTATATGTTTATATATGTATGTATGTATGTATGTATGCATATGTATATATGTATATCTATATATAAATGTCTCCATACTTTTTTTTCTTTTTGGAGGGGTTAAGTGACTTGCCCAAGGTCACATGGCTAGTTTTTTGTGTTAAATGTCTGGGGTCGGATTTGAACTCAGGTCCTCCTGACTCCAGGGCCAGTGCTCTATTCACTGCACCCCCTAGCAACCCCAAATATCTCCATACTTAATTGCAGCCGGGGCGGGGAAGATAGGAAAGGGGAGAAAAGAACAAAGTAAAAAGTACACAGCAGAAAACAAAAGAAAACTTACAAAGAAAAGATGGACAGCTCTCAACACAATGCATAGTATTTATTATGTAGGCTTTCTTGAAATGGAAATTTATTGCTATATATTTTAAATTCTCTCTTATGTTCTGCTGTGCACATGACACACCTTTCTTTTCTTTTCTCACTTCATGTTTAAGTTTATGATATGTTTCTTTTTCTTTTCTCTGTTGTGTATTTGAGTTTTTGTTTGAGTCTGAAGTAATTTAAAAAAAAAAAAAGAAGAAAAATCCCATTGAGATTTGCAATCAGACATAAGGACTTTGGTTGGCCAAAATCTCAGTGATACAGAGAATGATGAAGAAAAAGAAGACCTAGGATGAAAAGAGGACGAATGGGATTAGTGGAAGGAAGTTTTAGCCAGGAGGCAGTGTGATATGGAGAGGTCATTAGATTTGGATTTGATGACTTGGCTTTGAATCCAGGGTTTGGAGTTAGCTCCCTAAATGACCTTAGAAGTTAGCCTCTCTGGAAATTCCTCACCAGTAAAATAATAGGATTGATTCCATGAAGCAATTTGGAATTATGCAAGAAAAGATACTAAATTACTCATAACATTTGATGAAGACTGTATAACCCAAGTAGGTGATTGACAAAAAAAATGCCCATGTGTACAGAAACATTCATTGTTATGTTATTTGTGATAACAAACAACTATAAATAAAATAAATATAAATATAAATAAAACTATGAATAAAATTAAACTAAAAACTACAAATAAAGTAAAATGATCAGGGAATGACTAAACAAACTAGGGTATATGAATGCAATGGAATATTGCTACAATGTGAGGAATGGTAAATAAAATTCAGAGAAAGCTGGGGTCAACTACATAATGTCAGGTGAAGAAAGCAGAGCGAAAACAATGCTATACAAAATGATTTTTGGTCAGTTATTTTGGTCACGTCCTACTCTCCATGACCCCACCTGGGATTTTCTTGGCAAATATAGTGCAGTGGTTTGCCATTGTCTTCTCCAGTTCATTTGATAGATGAGGAAACTGAGGCAAACAGGGGTAAGTGACTTCCAGGGTCCCAGAGTTAATAAGTGTCTGAGGTCAGATTTGAACTTGGGAAGATGTCTTCTTGATTCCAGGCCTGGTGTTCTATTCATTATGTCACCTAGATGTCCATGCATGATGATTACAGCAATGTAAAGTCAATATTAAGAGACAACAAACCTTCTGGTCAAGGGGGATTGATGATGATGATGATGATGATGATGATGATGATGATGATGATGATGATGATGATGATGATGATTTTTTTCTGTGACATTTGGATTCAGTAAAAGGGCCACAGTTGAGGACCTAGGGGGCACATGTGGCCTTGAGGCCACAGATTCCTCATCCTTGGTCTAACCACTGATGCTGACTACAAGCCTTTAGATGGGAAATACTCAAAGGAAAAGGACTTTTTTTAAAGAAAGAGAAACAGAATTTTCATTTTCATATGCTACCTTGTTTCTACTCAAAATTGCTTTCTCTTCACGCCATCTTGGAGTGGTGGGAGGAGAGAGATGGAGAGAAAATGTGGAACTCAAAATCCTGTGAAAGTGAATGCTGAAAACTAAAAATTAATTAATTGAAAAAAATAAAATTGCTTTCTTTCCCCCTACCCACATCCTAATTTTTTTTCTTAGGTTACAAACCATGGGAAATGAAGATAATGCAATTCAAAATAATGAACCAGAAGTAAATTCTACAGCTTCCACAATCAAGACAACAGAGGTAATTCTATTTGTGTTTTATAAGTCATTCATTGGTTCATTTGTGTTTGTCCTTCATTCTGAAAGAGGACCATTATTTCAGGAAGATGATGTCATGACTTGCAAGTGAATTGAACTGGAGTAAGGGAGGGCTGTGCAAAGTCAAATGGGTATATAGAAGTCATATTCTGGTCAGTGTTGGTGGGGTGGTGGAAAGAGAGACACAACTTAAAGTACTGTTGATGGAACTGTGAATTGGTCCAGCCATTCTGGAAAGCTTTTGAAATTATGCCATGGCAGTGACCAAATCGTGTATACCATTTGACCCGTGGCTAGGATATATGGTCCAGGAGCTCCAGGAACTACAGGAGCACGGTGAGGAGAAAAAAGGTCCCACGGGTGCCACAGTATTTACAGCAACACTTTTTATAGGAACAAAGTAATGGAAGGAGAGCTGCTACCCATCCATTGTGGAATAGCTAATCAAATCATGATAAAGTAATAGAATTTAATTAATATAATAAATTAATTATTAATTTAATTAATAAAATATTGCTGTATCATAAGAAACAATATGATGAGGTCAGAAAGGCATAAGTATGGATGCAAAGTGAAGTAAGCAGAACAAGGAAATGAATGTCCACAACTAAAGCAGTGTAAATAGAAAAAAATCACAGCCAGACAGTCAAAATTGAATGCTAGCTATGATAATTATCAAAATTGGCCCCAAAGAAGAGAGATACAAAAGCACCTCCTTCTTTCTTTGTGGGGGGGGGGGGGAGACCATGGATGTAGAAACAGTGCATGTAATGTCAAATGTTCCTTCATTGTGTTGCTTAGTTTTGCTGAACCTGTTTTCCCCCCCTTCTCCATTCTTGGTTTTAAGAATCTAGTTCCCTTTAAGAGAAGGGGAAAAGGTCTATGGGAAGTGAGGGTGGTGTAAAAAACAAAAAGTAGCAATGAAAGTTTATTTTGAAAAATAAAAATCACAATCTAAGATACAATGCACAGTCTTTCAGTATTTTCTTTCAGAGATACACTATTTTTTTTTGTCTCTGAGGTAGCATTACTGATTTCCTTCTAACCCCTAAATCCAATTCTGAGCAGCCATGATACCAAGTCACTCCAATTTCAACAATTCCTGTCTTCCTGACTCTTAATTTGAGGGTGGGATGACAGAGGCTCTGACTTCTTTTCTTTCTTTCTTTCTTTCTTTCTTTCTTTCTTTCTT
>CM053601.1:31413311-31436532 GCA_028646575.1 Pseudocheirus occidentalis | reverse complement strand
TAACCACCCCTTAACTTCTTCCTTTTCTAAGAAAATTTTGCCACAATATCAAATATTTCCAACATTGTACATTTTCCAAATACTAGTGTATTAGCTCTTCATAAAATTGCATGGTTCTGCCAGCCATTTACTCCCTGCAACATAGAGCTTTCACTTATTTCAAAGCTATTCATTTTATTTTCTGATCCAAAGACTTTATTTCTGTATCCAAAAGAATCATGTGCATACATTGTCAAATATTTTTAATTTTTTGTTCTTAGGAGAGAACTCCCATGGATCTCAATGGTACAGATGGAAATGAGCCAATGGAAGAAAGTGCCCTACTGAAAAATAGTGAACCATCACCAGAACCCTTACCAGAATTATCGAGTAGGGAGAAACTGAGGCAAATATTTGCCTGTCCCCCAAGAGGCATCTTTGGTCAAATAATAACAAATGGTATGTAGAGAACATAAAGGAAAGAAAATGGGAAATGTGTTTAATGGGCAAGTTATCTTCAAATTTATATCATGGAATACGTATTTTATAGTGTGAGATTACTATAGATAGAATCCACATATATTTTGATTTTCCTGATTTATTACAGTTACCATGGTGGTTCTTGTATGGGCTGTGGTTTGGTCAATTACTGGCAATGAATGTCTTCCTGGTGGAAACCTATTTGGAATATTAATGCTGTTTTTTTGTGCTATCATTGGGGGTAAATTTCTGGGATTTATCAAGCTTCCTACAATGCCTCCACTACCTCCTCTTCTTGGTAAGTGCAACATTTTTCTTTATTTTTTTTATCTGTGAGAATTTTAAATATTTGGTAGTTTGGACTGAAGATGTTTGAGTATAAATGGACATAGTTTCTGTATGGAATCATATACTTCTCTTGTATCTTGTGAGCTGACTGTTGTTATACATAACAAGCTATACAATATTTTGATAATGATTCTCAATTAAGAAAAACTTATTAGAGGATCTCATTGAGTAAATATGACCAAAATATGTTCCTTCTCTGGGCAAGTTGTGGACAATTTTTTTTTCATTGCTTTTGTGCATGTTCACAAATAGCAATATGTTATGGTCTGCTTATACCCACCTTTTAGATTTTGGATCAGAAGTGTCCAACACATAGCCCACAACACTCCCAAATGAGGTCTGAACCAGATTAAAATATAGTTGGCAAATAGCTAACAAAATAAGTAAAAAGACTATGCAACATAGATAATGGTAATTCGTGGTTTTCTAAGTCAACATGTGATCCATAGGGATCTGTTTCTGTTGAGTTTGACATCACTGCTTTAGATCACCTACAAAATTATTTTGTCACTGAACTTTACTAACTCCTATGAAATGATGAGATGTTAAAGTGAGATACATATGTGGCTTACAAAGGGTATTTTTGTTGTTGTTCAGTCATCTTTCAATCATGTCTGACTCTTCACGATCACATTGGGAGTTTTATTGGCAAAGATACTAGAGTTGTTTGCCATTTCCTTCTCTAGCTCATTTTATAGATGAAGAAACCAACGCAAACAGGGTTAAGTGACTTGCCCACAGTCATAGAGCTGGTGTCTGAGGTCAGATTTGAACTCATGAAGAAGAGTCTTCTTGACTCCAGACCTTGCACTATATGCACTGCACCACTGAGATGCCCTTTCACAGGATATTTGCATTACTTTAAATTCTTTGCCTAAATTTATCTCTTTGCCATTTTTACCCTTTGGGTTTGAAATATCTTCCAAGAAATGTAATACTTATGAATCAGGTAGTTATGAATACTGTTTCATCTTTCCTGAAAGATAATATATTATTACAAAATTGAAAGCAAAACTCCACTGAATTGAAAACTAGGAGCTTGTTTTTTTAAAAAAAATAACTAGTTAATTTTATATTAAAAAGAAAGTGGAAAACCAAATTGCCAGGATTAACAATGAAAAGGGGGGATTTATAACAAAGAAGTATAGAAAATTATTAGAAACTATTTTGTCTGACTGTATAACAATAAAACTGAGAAATGAAATGGATGAATATTTACAAAATTATGAAATACCCAAATTAATAGAAAAAGGAGAGAAATTAAATAATTCAGTCTCAAAAAAAATTGAACAAGCCAGTGGAACTCCCCAAGAAAAACCTCTGGGATCAGATGGATTTATAAGCAAATTTTATCAAACACTCAAAGAATAATTAATTCTAATATTTTATAAACTTTTTGCAAAACCATGAAAAGAAGGGATTCTATCCAGTTCCTTTGATGATATAAATATGGTATTGATACCATATTTGGAAAAGTCAAAATAGAGGAAAGAAACTAGACAAATATACCTAACAAATATTTATGCAAAATTTTAATAAAATATTAGCAAAGAGGCTATAGTAATATGTCACAAAGATTTATACATTAGGATCCGATAAGGTATATAGTAGGAATTCAGGACTGGTTAATTAGAAACATAATTGGCCAACTAGAATTTATTTAAAACTAGAACTAGAATAATTAAAAATTAGAATTATTTGAAACTAGAAAATTAAACTTGAAAATAATTTAAAACTAGAATAATAAGAATTATGTGATTGTATCAAAAGATGCAGAAAAAGCTTTTCAAATTTGTTATTTATTTATTTAATTATATATTTTTTCATTTGCAGCATTCACTTTTATAAGACTTTGAGTTCTAAATTTCTCCCCCTCTTCCTTCTCCCCTCCCCAAGATGGCATGTAATCTGATATAGGCTATACATGTACAATCATATTAAACATAAGAAAAAAGCTTTTGACAACATATAGCATCCATTTCTATTAAAAACACTTGAAGGAGAAGGAATAATGTACCATTCTTTACTATGGTCAGTGGTATCTATCCCAAACTCCAGAACCAGCATTATATGTAATGGTGATAAAACTAGAAACTTTCCCAATAAGATGCAGATAAAACAAAGATGCCCACTTTATATAGTGTTAGAAAAGCAATTAGATAGGAAAAAGTAATTGAGTGAATAAGCTTAGGAAAAGAAGAAACAAAGTTATCACTCTTTGTGGATGAGATGGTTTATTTAGAGAATCCTTGAAAGTCAATGAAAGTTAATTAGAATAACACTGTTAGAAGAGTTGCAGAATATAAAACAAACCTTTATAAATCATCAGCTTTTCTGTTATCAATAAAATCCAGTAGGAAAAGCTAGAAAAGGATATTCCACTTAAAATAACTACAGAATACATAAGATACTTGGGACTGTAGTTGTAGGAATTATACTAATGCAACTATAAAACATTCTTTATAGTAAAAAGGACAGACCTAAATAATAGAGAAATAGGTAAGCTGAACCAATATAATAGAAATGACAATGAAACCTCAGTCAGTTCACTTATTCAGTGTTATACCAATCAGATTACCAAAGAATTACTGTACAGACCCAGAAAAACTTATAGTGAAATTCATATGGAAAAACAAAAGTTCAAGAAACTCAATGGAAATAATGAGTAAATGTGAGAAGGAAGGAGACCTAACTATATGTAAATACAGTAATCATTACAGTTATTTGGTACTTAACTCAGTGAAATAAATTAGGTACACAGAATACAGAAACCAATGAACCTAGTACCTCTTATGTTTGAAAATTAAGAGAAACTGAGAGATGGTGGTCTGAGCATGATCAAATTATTAGTTAGGCTAGCAATAACAAATAAATTGTGTCAATGGTCTCTTGGAGGTTTTTTTTGGTGGTTTTTTTTTCTTTTTGGAGGGGGGAGGGGAGAGCAATTGGGGTTAAGTGACTTGTCCAAGGTCACATGGCTAGTAAGTATTATGTGTCTGAATCCCGATTTGAACTCAGGTCCTCCTGACTCCAGGGCCAGTGCTCTATTCACTGCACCACCTAGCCACTCCAGTGGTCTCTCTTAATGACTAAAGACCGTAAGGTAGGGTTTACTAGCCTTCATATAGTTTTGGGAAATATAAGAGAACAAAAAAACAGAGTTGGAGAGGTGGGGAAAACAGTGCAGTTGGTTTCAGGACTGGGAGAGGGGCTCATAAGGCTGAGGACAACATGATTGGTTACATCCAGAAGAGTGGGCTAGGAATTAAAAATCACCCTTCTGTGTCTTGCTTGACTTATGAGATTCCTCTGCATCCTGAGGCAGGATAATAGACCAGTGATAGCAGACTCCCTGGTCCTATGAAGGAATAAGACCCTCTTTAATTGTACAAAGACAGCAAGGATGTACACATCATGTGCAATTGTATCAAGCCAGCTTGCCGGCCTTTGAAGATAGCAAACAAGTATCATGCAATTTTCCAGGAGCTGAAGGTATGGGGAATAACAAGTTTTCTTTTAACTAATTCAGAGGGTAAGCAAACTTCTGTGACTAAATGTTTATTGCTTAGGTCTACCTGCAAGGCAAGAGATAGCAGACCAGACTTCTTTGAATAAAAACCAGACCTCCTTGAAGTCTGGTGGTATAAAGATGCTAGACCAGACTTAATGCTGTCCTCCTGCCTCTTTCAAGGGAAACAGATTTCCTTAAGGCAAGAATAGGACAGTGATTAGCAGGAGGACTGAACTTCTAAATTTAGCTCATAGGCAAAGAGACAAAGAAATGTAGCTTGAAAAATCATACAAAATGGAACAGTAATACAGAACAGGGTCAATTATAGAACATAATCAATTAAAAATGATAGAAAAATTTAATATCTTCATATCCTAGTGTTTGATAAGTCCAAAGATTTTAGCTACTAGAGTAAGGACTCACTATTTGACCAAAACTACTGGGAGAGCAAGAAAGTAGCTGGCAGAAATTAGGTTTAGATCAACAACTCACACCATATACCAAGATAGCTCCAAGTGGATACATGACTTATCCATAAAAGGCCATATTGAAAACAAATTATCAGAGCAAAGAAGAAACTACCTTTTAGATCTACAGTTAAGGGAAAAATCTGTGACCAAGCAAAGGACGGAGAAAATCACAAAAGATTAAAAAGGACAGTTTTTATTAGATAAAATTTAAAAGTTTTTACACAAACAAATCAATTCAGTTAAGATTAGAAGGAAAACAATTAACTTGGAATACTTTTTGATACAAGCATTTTCTTTTTCCCAGGGAGGAATGTAGTAGGAAAAAGAAACAATAAATTCTTATTCATTGAAAATATCAGATTTTAGATTAAATTTAAAAACAGATATGAGGTAAAAGCAATAATAAAGTCACTTGCTATTTTTTCTACTCTGTTTCAGCCTAAGAACTTCCATATTTAGGGGTACTTGATGAGGCCAGTTTCTGACAGGGAGTAGATTGTATGTTAAAGAGTGGAAGAAAGAGAGACAATAGGGTTTAGACTAAAAGTCATTAGCTGAATTAGTGAGGGCCAACATGGGAAGTTGGCCACACTAATAATAGTTCCAACCAGCAATCAGAAGGGCTACCCTTAATGCTTAAAGCAGGATTGACATTTCTCCTTCATAGACCAAGATTAGGCATTATTATGTCAGTAGCTTTATTGAAGAAGGAAAAGAAAATGGGCTATCCCAAAATTCTTTTATAGTTAGGACCTCTTTTAAGGACCTTGAAGACTAACAAAGAGTGAGCAATCAACCATTCAATATGTCTGTGGCTCTAAAGAGATCTTCTCTCTGCCATTTGAAACTTATTAGAGTTTGCTTCTCAGAGCAGGCTCTCTCCAAGTCTTTCAACCCTCTGAATAAATCTCTTCTCCATTCGTACGTTATAGTCATAGGAGTCACAGCTCCCTCTGTGTTTGTAGTGGACAGAGATATTACACAAATATGAGCTGTCTGACATACTCTGGCTCCATTAAAACACTAGTTTCCTGAATGTCATTTCCTATGTCTTTCACTCAGACAATTTGGGTTTTGATTAATTAGAATTAGATAGAAAAATATACGAATCCATTCCTATAAATTACAGAGAAGATCTACAGAAAAGGGATGTATGTTTCCAGCTTGTCTTGGAGTGTTACTTGTTTACGGAGCCCACAAAGATTTCTTTCACTTAAGAGCCAAGAAAAAAAAAAGCATATTGGGTGAGTTCAAGGCATTGTGAGTGTTGGTACTGCACAAGTGGGTTAGTGGGTAGAGGTCTGACCTTGGAATCAGAAACACTTGGACTCAAATCCATCCTCTGACAAATTCTAGTTGCGTAATCTTGAGCAAGTCATTTTCCTCTCGTTGCTGCAGGCAACTCTCTGAGATTATAAATAGGTTATAGAGTTGTTGATGTGCATTAAAGAAGGGGATTTTCACGCAGAAATTTCCCAAAGGTCCTTTCAAGGTCAGAATCCATTGATCCTATGACAAGATGGTCTCCATGGTCCCTTGAAGCCCTCTAGATCTATAATCCCATAAGGAAACGCCTTCTAATAATTGGAGCTATACAATAATGGAATGGACTGCTTTGGGATGTAGTGGATTCCCCTCTTTTGAAGGTCTTCAAGCAGAATCTGGATGGCCACATGTGAGTACATTAGAGTGGATAATTCCTTTTGGGTACACATTAGACTAAATGGCTACCAATTGCTTTCAATTATGAAATTCCATGATTTCACAAATGAAAATTCTGCAAATTTTCTTTTTTCTCAAAACAACCTCACCAACTGGATTGTATTGCTTTTTTTTAAAGAAGTATTTAATATTCATTAAAAGCTCAAAATGTGTTAAGCACCGAATCAAACATGAAAAAATGGCTTTGGGGCATTACCTAAATCATCAATACTTTTAATAATTGAAAAAATAATCTCAATTTTATTAGAAAACCAATTCATCTAAGAAACACTTGGTTGTTTTATTTTTTCTTTCAAGGGATGCTGCTTGCTGGGTTTCTCCTTAGAAATATTCCCGTCATCAGTAACAAAATCCAGATTAAGCACACATGGTCTGCATCTCTGAGGAACATAGCCCTTTCTATTATTTTGGTTCGTGCTGGGCTTGGACTTGATTCAAAGGTAGGATTGAGAAACACAATGCCTAATAAATGAATAGGAATTTTATTCCTAAGTAAAAATGAAATATCAAGAGAGTTTTGTAAAAGATATGACTTCTCTTTGAATAGGAATATTTCAGGTAGGATTAGTTTTAATATGAGACAAGTTATAATGAAAGTCTAGGGTCCTATTTTACCAAAGTTTTCTCCATTTATGGTGACTACCTGCATCCTCTGTTCCCTCGCTCCCCTCTTCCTAACTCCGCAATGTTGTGTTGATATGGTCAGAGGGCAGCTCTTACATGTTCTCATGGTCATGTCAATAAGTTGTTGAGTTCAGACAGTCTATGATACTCCTAGAAAATTCCTGCTCTTTGTGGAAGTAAAGAGAATATCTCAAGACCAATCTGTATCCCTACAAGAGAGAAATAATTATTTCTCTCTTGTATTTAATATTGAATTACTGAATTAAGAACAAGGTTTTCCTCCTTTTCTGCTTCCTCATCCAGAAATCAACCAGTGTGGGAAATCTTGAGCAAAGACTTGTCCAGCCAAGAAGGCTAAAGATCTCATTAAACCAGTAAAAGTAATTCCAAGTTTAGGTGAATGGGTGGATTCCTGTTCATTGTGTTTACTCAGACAGATCTGGGAAAATGTGGGTTCTTCCTTTTGTCAGATGAGTGATATGGAAAATGATAAATCCAAGATTTGGGTGCTCAGCATCATGTACCTCAAGACCCTCATTGGAATAAGTCTACCTCTTGTTATAATATTCATCCTCTAATTAATTGTTAGCCAATCAGAGGAATACCCATTCTTCCAAGGAAACTTGTGAGCCCACTGCCATGAGTAGTTTTTCGTCCAAAAGAGACAGCCAAACGACCATTTCTTTTATTGATAACAGGCTAGCATTATTAACAAAATGATTAACTACCCAGAAACCACGTCTATGGAACTTTTTAAACATTACACACTGAAAAATAAAGGTGCTGCCAATTACTTGGCCAGAATTCTCTCCAGGCGTCTAGACTTTCTCAAATCTCAGAAAAAACAAAAAACCTAATAGAATATTTAAGTGCCCCCACCCCCCACCAACACAAAACAGCCCTCAAGCTAATTTTGCCTGTACATAATTAAACCGTTATTTTAATGTATTTTTTCTGTTTCAGGCCCTGAGGAAGCTGAAGGCTGTCTGCCTACGATTGTCTATGGGCCCCTGTCTTGTTGAAGCATGTTCATCTGCAATTCTTGCCCATTTTTTAATGCATTTACCTTGGCAATGGGGATTTATCTTAGGGTAATTTATTCTTCTTTGTTTTGGGAAATTAGGCAAGGGCATTTGGAGCTTAAATAATGTCTGGCATTTAAATCTATGGCTCTTTAAGATTTCAAAGATCGTTCTTTCCTTTTGTGTCAAATGTAGATTACTTAACCTTTTGTATAATCATAATCACAATCTAACATTTATATATTTTTACTGTGTGTCAGGCCCTTTAAAAATATTATTTCCCTTGATGTTCACAACAACCCTGAAAGGTAGGTGCTATTATTATTCCCATTTTAGAAAGGGGGAAACGGAGGCAAATAGAAGTTTAAGTGACTTGCCCAGAGTCATACAGTTAGTAAGCATCTCAAGCTAGATTTGAATACAGATCTTCCTGATTACAGACAGGCCCACTGTCTTTCAGCTGTACCATTTAGCTGTCCCTAAAGCAGCAAAAATTATAGATATAAAGGTGAGAGCTACCTAAATATGCAGAATTTAAAGTGTGGTAATTTCTGATCTATAATGTAAAATCTATAATTCCCTTTGCCTACATTATAGAAATGAATCATTCAAACTCTTTGGGGTATTGGGGACGATTGATGTTTTAGTCGAGGGATTCTTAACTTTTCTTGTGTCATGGACCCTTGAACAGTCTGGCAAAGCTTATGGATTCCTCAAATAATGTTATTAAAATACACAGGATTGCACAGAAGACCAATTATATTGAAAGACTGTTGTCAAAATTGTTTTAAAAAAATTCCAGGATCCCAGGTTAAGACCTTCTGTTTTAGCCTTACCTTACATTCCAGCACTCACTGGGTCTTCTTTGGGGGTTTTAGAGGAGTACTTATTTATGAATCAGACAGGATGGGAAGGATTGGATGAAATATTCACATTAATATTGAGAAAGAGAAGCCAAATCTCATCACAAAACAAAAAGCACCATGGATAATGTAGCCTTTGTCCTTACGCTGTACCCTGACTGCTGTGATTTTCTTATTTTTTCATTTCTTCCCTTCCTGCTCAGCTATCCTCATTGCAACCTCATTTTATGCTCATTTTTCTGGGTGAGGGACTGGGAATGGTATTATCTCGTTCCTATGAAGACCTGAGTTCAAATCCTGCCTCAGACACTATTAAGTTGTATGAGCCTGGGCAAGTCATATAATTTCCATTTCAATTTCCTCCTCATTGATGGAAATAATAGTAGGACCCACCTCCCAGGGTTATTATGAGAATCAAATGAGTTAACATGTGTAAAAGCACTTACAAAAATATTATGTAAATAATAGCTATCCTTTTCCTTATTATTATTATTAATTATTATTATTATTAATAATAATAATAATAATAGCATCTGAGTTTTTGACCCTTATTTTTCCTCTATTAAGAGATTTTTTCCCCTTAGCTATAGCTGAACAATATTCATTATTTTGACCTCCGTAGACCAAGGGGATTTTGTCCCAGAAGCTACAATCTTTTCCTTTCAAAACCTTAAAAACAAATTAATGAAGACTTGCAATGCTGCCTGTTAGTTTTGTTCTAGGTGCGGTCTCTCCAGCTGTTGTGGTGCCCTCAATGCTGATTTTGCAAGGAGGTGGATATGGTGTTGAAAAAGGTGTCCCGACTTTGCTTATGGCTGCTGGTAGCTTTGATGACATTCTAGCCATCACTGGCTTCAATACATGTTTAGGCATGGCTTTCTCTACAGGTAAATACTTAATAACATAGTGTTCTTTGGCTCTTGAAATGAATGATTCATTCATTTGTTCATTGCTTCTTTTATCATTGGTTTGCCTTAATCACATTCCAGCTTCCAAAATTATGTTGCTGGAATGGACCAGACGCCATCCTGTCCATTTTTCTCTCTGCATCTAAAAGATTTCTCTTCAATTCACTGTTGGTAGTTACCTTCCGCAGTACATAACAATTCATTTACAACGAGCAGTTTGGCCTGGATTAACTGGGCTAGACCATACTACTAAAAAATTAACGAGAGCCCCTCCAATGTGTTATTTGCAAGACTCTCTTAAAACAGAGGTCTAAAATCAGCCTGAGTTTTCTATTCATTTTGGCCTTATTTATTTAGGTCCTAACTGCACTATAAAAGGGGAAATATCATCGAGAAATAAATTACTGATTGATTTAGCTTTTGCTAGAATGATTACCTGGTTGTCAAAGTAAAGTCTCAGACTATTCAGATGTTTAGGAAACCTTAGTAAACTACACCACTTTAGAGTTTCTTTTTAATGATTTAAATTTAATTAGGATTTAATTAGGAATCAATATAACTCATTGAGTGTTATGAGAAGGTACAGTACCTGCCATGCCCTCTACCTCAGAAGGTGGCTTTACATTTCAGTGAGATAAATAAAGCATATTACTTGAGCTTTCAGAGGTCATTAATTACCAGTCTTTGATCCTATATTTTGTATTATTGACCTGTTTTTGACTTTGTTTTTAGCTTTATAAATGACTAATGGGCAAGTCTTACTTCCTTGTCCCCTTGGCCTATGATTTATTTCATCATGTGGAGGAGTTCCTTTTGTGGAAATTCCCATTATTGGGCAAGATCAGCATCTCCCCTAAAACCTAGTCTTAAAGAGTGACCATGGCACTGAAAAATCCAATCATCTGCTCATGGTCACACAGCTAGTATACATCAGAGGCAGCGCTGGACACAGGTTTTACTGGACTCCAATACCAATTCTCTAAACATTATTTCATACCTCCTTTCTTATTTGTATTTATTCTAAATTTGGAATAAAGATCTCTGGACCTATGACTTCATTGATAAGAAAACTACCCCTCCCCATGTAGGCTGGTATTTTATCTGCCACTTAGTCTTAGCAGGTTGTCTAAAGCACTGAGAGGCTGTGACTTACCCAGGATCACACAGTCAGTAGGAATCAGAGGCAGGACTTGTAGCCCTAAGGCTGACTCCCTTTATTATATCACACTACCTTTCTATAAGTCACACATATAATTCATATATTATGATCAACATTAGCTAGTTATATTCATTTCAACACAGACCAGTAAATTTTTATTTTTTATTTTATTATCATAATCTAATAATATTCTATATAATATTATATGTAATATAGTATATAATTAATAATGTTATATATAATATAATAATAAAACAATATTTTATTATTTTTAAAAAACAAAATCAATTCCTTTTTTTAAGATAGAAAAGAAGTGAAATCACAGCAGGGGAAAAAAAACTATTAGTGTATTTGTCTTCACCTCTTTATCCCCACCTCTACCACATGCTGTCTATGTGACCTTGAGCTAGTAACCTACCTTCTCTGTTTACCAGGCAATTCTCTAAGATTGTAAATTGCAGAGAAGGTGCCAATTTGCATTCAT
The DNA here is from genome assembly GCA_028646575.1 of Pseudocheirus occidentalis. NCBI lineage: Eukaryota > Metazoa > Chordata > Mammalia > Diprotodontia > Pseudocheiridae > Pseudocheirus > Pseudocheirus occidentalis. The sequence goes on along the minus strand of CM053601.1, from coordinate 31,424,962 downwards.
AGAGGAAATTCTTCACTGGAAGTTTTCTATGCTGAAAACATAGGTTCAGTATTTGAGTTACTGTGACCAAAATAATCTCTCATGCCTCAGTTAACTTGCTGTTCCTCACAGAAAACACTCATCTCCTGATTCTCCACTACTTGTCCCTAGTGCCTGGAACTCCTTTCTCATCTCTTCCTGCTGGCTTTCCTGGCTACTGTCAAGTCCCAGCTAAAATATCACCATCCCTGAGAAGCTTTTCCCTGTTAACACTAATTTCTTCTCTCAGTTAATTATCTTCAACTCATTCTATCTTGTTTGTACACAGTTGCTTGCATGTTACATATCCTGTTAGACTGTGAGTTTAAGAGCAGAGATGGGGATTGGTTGATTTCTTTCTTTTTTTACCTTTCTTTGTGTTCCTAGAACTTAGCATGGTATCTGGCACATAGTAGGAACCTTAAAAATGCTTGTTGATTCATTGGCCAACTGATGAGTCCATGGACCAACATGGCCAACCTCTCTGCCCTTAGAGTAGAAACCATAGAGTCAGTCCCAGGCTCATACTCAAAGTCTTTCAAGCTTAGAAGGCCCTAACATGACTTCACTGGTAAAGTCTTAACATAAGATCACCTCACCACAATAAAGCATCAGAATAAGGTTTTCTGTACATTAAGCTAAATATATAACTAAATTAATTCTATAACTTTGTGTATGGGGAAAAGTCATATTTTTTTCTGATTTTATTTCATATCAACACACAGATGTGTATGTGTTGTAGATGGTCTCTCCTAAGAGTTTTCTCCAGTAAAAATTTTTGAGCTTTATTTGAAGGACAGTCTTTGTAAAGATGACTAAAATTTGAAAATAACAGAAAGTAATAAGTAATCATAAATCATGTTGGAATGGATGGAAGAAAGAGTGGAGAAACGCAGAAAATTTGGGACTGAAAATAAAAATAAAGTTGAATTTTTAAAAAGTCCTGTTAGAGCTCAGAGAGAACGTATAAGTGTAGCCAGCAAGTGGTGCTGTCTGGTAAGGCTGAAGGACTGTTCTCTATTGCTCCCCTCTCCCTACCTTTGGAATATATGCATTTCTGTTATTTCCCAACTTTTACCTTAGTTCTAGGGGCAGTGGCTTCCCTTAGTCAGTACCCGTATTCTGTCCCTCCCCAGTAATAGACTCTTCAAAAGAAAATGGACACAGGGGAGTGCACTTGCCTGAGACTGCTTTCCTTGGATAAAAGCTTCTTTCTGTTTACACCGTTTACTCAGTAACAAAGGGGAATGGTTCCAAGTTCTAGTGGTTTAGACACTGCTATTTCAGAATTTATTAGAGTTACTAACTGGAAATCAACCCCCCCCCCCAGGATTTCTTTCTAATAAGTCAAGCTTCTAGTTGCACAATAAGAGATGAATCTTTTCCCTGCTGTCTCAACAATCCAGACAGAACATCTGCTCTCTGTCCCTCTCTGTTTGCAACCACTAACCATTTATTGGCTGTTTTACCTTATAATCCCCCTATTCATAATTAAAAATAATTTTAATTACGAACAAATAAAGCCTAGTTATGGTTTTATATCAAAGGCAAAGCATTTTAAGTTACTATGGAAACCAGAAATTATGAACAACTTAAGAGGAAAATCTTAAAGTTAATAATTGCTGATGGCAGACAGAGGGGCATGTGAGGAGTTCCCTGGTGACATTTTGAAGATCTCACTCCTGTTCTGTCCCAGATATACCCACTTCTCAGAGGTAGAGTAAGTGGAGAGAAAACAATGTCGTTCTCCTCCCTTCTCTTTCCTTTGTCTCCCTTTCTGTCCCTCTAACTACCAATTAACAACCTGTTCTTTCTTCCTAGTGAAAGAGAAACCACATTCTCCTGCTGAGCTTCTCTTTCCCATGTAGTCCTTCCCATACGAGTTAGGGGATTTTTGTGCTGTCTTATGAGACTATAATTAACAGAAATCTATGCAGCTAGTCTCTGAGATCCTCCCCAGTGCTTGCAAGAATTGATTCTCCCCTGAACTTGGTTATATAATGATAGATTGATAAAAGGAACTTAGAAATAATTATATCCAACAAACCAATTATATCCAGCCATGTATATATGTGTATATATATATATATATATATACACGGAAGTTGAGTTCTGGAGAGATTCAATAATGTACTCAGAGTATGTACATAGCAAGGACTAGAATTCGGTTCTTCTGATTTTCTGTTCAGTTCTCCATCTGCTATGTTGTACGGCATTATTTTTTTAAACAAAGTTTTTAAATTGTTTTTATTTTAATTTTTTTTTTATTTTGGAGGGGGGAAAGTAAGGCAGTTGGGGTTAAGTGACTTGCCCAAGGTCACATGGCTAGTTTTGTGTTAAGTGTCTGAGGCTGGATTTGAACTCAGGCCCTCCTGACTCCAGGGCTGGTGCTCTATTCACTGTGCCACCTAGCTGCCCAAATTTTTATTTATTTTAAGGTTATTATTTATAAAACCTGTGTTGTTTCTTTTGCTAAATTCCTAGTATACCTTTTCAGGTCAAATATTTTTTAAAAGACCCTTAAAAGGGCATTTGAAAACTCAGGTAGACACTTAATCTATTTACTCAATCCATAGATAAGTTTGTATAATGGAAAAATTACTCCAAGTTACATATTTTATGGCTGGCCTTAATTATGATTTTAATTACTATATAAAGTTTATGTCCTTTATAAAATATATCATCTTTCTAGACATTTAAATTTTTAACTTGAACAGGTTATGTGTAACTTTATGGAGGGGAAAAATATATTTCACACAGAGTTATTAGGTATTTAATACATAGGTTCATAGGCCCATAAATCCAGAGGGGACCCTGGAGGCCATCTTGTCCAAGCCCCTCATTTTACAAATGAAGAAACCGACACTGAAGGAAATAAAATGACTTACCCAAGGTCACATAGGCAGTAGCATTAGAAGGGGGATTTGAACCTTGTTCCATTTTATTTTTCAGCAACAAACTTAACCATCAACACAAATGAGTAAATATATATATATATATACAAAACTAGCAGTGATTATAATCTTAACAAAAAAATTTAATAAGATAGAAACAAATAAAATTAATGAACAATGAATAACTAAAACAATCTAAACAAAATGGTTTTTATTCTTTGTTCCTTTCTAGGTCATTCTAAAGTTCCATTCCTCCAGTTGTCATTTTTCCTTATTTCTTCCCTATTCTCTGTTCCCCCACCCCACCCTCGCCACCAATTGCTGTAGTTAATGTATATGGCATTTTGGTTCTGTTGACTTCATTCTGAATCACTTCATATGGGTCTTTTCATAGTTCCCCAAATATTTCACATTTATCATTTTCACACAACCATTTCAATAATATACTCCAATTGTTGGTCACATAATTTCCATTTTTCCTGTTACAAAAACAACTCTCTCTCTTGCCATATATACACACATATATACACACACATATATAATGTATATGTATATATACGTATATACATATATGTATATATATGCAAATAGGTTATTTTTCCTTTTTATTATGTGGATAAAAAATTACTTTTTTTCGAAAAGAGATGATCAGTTTAATGATCTTTATTATGTAACGCCACATTGCTTTCCTAAATATTTGCCTACAATCCCACCAAAAAAAGTATCCAACAAAAATGTATTTGATAAATGAAATTCAATTTGAAAACTGGTATTTCCATTATTAAGCAGAACACTATACTAAAAATTGGGACTCCCTGTTTTTTTTTTCACAACTCTGACACAATTGAATCTAGAACGTTTTTGTAGTTATTTTTGCCTTTTCAGCAAGTGCACGGCAAAATCTTAAGGTTGTCTTGATTTTTATTCCTTGCGTTATCAGGGAATTTGATAATTTTTTGTTGTTGTTCAGTTGTATCCAATTCATGACCTCATGACTTCTTGACCTCATTTGAGGTTTTCTTGGCAAAGATACTGGTATGTTTTGCCATTTTCTTCTCCAGCTCATTTCGCAGATAAAAAAAAAAAACTTGAGGCAAACAGGGTTAAGTGACTTGCCCAGGGTCACACAGCTAGTAAGTGCCTTAGGTCTGATTTGAACTCAGGAAGATGAATTTTCCTGACTCTAGGTCCAGCACTCTATCTACTGTGCCACCTAGCTGCCTTATTCCATCTTTTTGCATAGTTATTAATTAACACTTTGCATTATCTTTGTCTTTTGATCAGTTGCTCAATTGGAGAATGTGAATGTTTTGCATGTATGAGTCACTTCCTTCCAGATTAGATATTAACACTTGGACCTGATTACTACATATGTTATCCCAATTTATTTCTTTTCATTTTAGACATATTGGAGGTAGGGGTTGTGCAAAATTGTTTTACTTTTGTATAATCAAACTCAGTGATTTTTTTTTCTCCATGATTAGAAGTGTCTTTCTTCTCCAAAGATGAGGTATCTATTTTATGATTCTTATATATTTTTTTCTTTTAGTTTTAAAAAATTTTTAAATAAAGAAGCTAATGATTATGGAAGAAGTTTATAAATAGGTGAATTAATATTTATATTTAAAATATTATCTCTTTTATGTACTTTCACAGGTTCCACAATTTATAATGTTCTCAGAGGATTGCTGGAGGTGATAGTTGGTGTGGCAGCTGGATCTCTTCTTGGATTTTTTATTCAATACTTTCCAAGTAGGGATCAGGTACAAAAGAAGTTTTGTATTTGTTGGGGAATTGTATTCAGACATGAGAAAAGTTCATTTTTAGAAGCATCCATGAAATACTTATTACAAAATTAGAGAGGGAGGGAATGAAGTTATTTAAATGTTTCTTTGTCTTGTGAGCGCCTGTTCTTTGTGAAATGGAGAGAGTGGAAGACTTTTAATGTCCTGAAAACTTGTCCAACCTCTCTCCCCTATTTATCCCAAACTTCACTCTTCATTTCGAATTGCAAAACAGGTATCATTAGCTCCATTTTCTGATAACAAACAAGGGGTTTTTTTTTGTTTTTAGGTTAACATGCAAGTAAGTCATAACGTATAATATAATTTTTTGTGATCATTTCTAATTCCAAAAGATCTTAGAGCGGTTTTAAAAAATAAGAATAACCAAGCACAAGTGCCCTGCTCTCAATTCTGTAGTCAAGATTTTATAGGCTGTCTTCTTTCTTTCAGGTATTTACTTTATAAAAATAGATGCAAATATAGGGAACTTATCCCCCTGACTCAGAGGCTGACAGATATGAGAACAGATATTATTCTAAGATGTTTACAATATTTTGATATTTGGTGAGTTTAGAATAGATTTTGAGACAATCCTTTAACTTCCCAAATTCATCTGATAGTGTTATAAAATTAAGAAACAGTATAGTTCTAATATTTCCTTTAAAAGAAAGCTGTGTCGCTTTTTAAAAGAGAAAAAAAATTAAATTAATTTGGACTCTTTCCACCCAAGGATCTCTAAGCCCATTAATTTTAAGAAGACGGAATAAGACCCACAGAGTGCATTAAAAAAGCAAAAGGGATGATCTTGGCCATTCTTATGTGCTATAAATTACATACATAGGCTGGCACAGAAGTTTGTTTGTTTTTTGAGGGGGGAAGGAAAGGCAATCGGGGTCAAGTGACTTGCCCAAGGTCACACGGCTAATAAGTGTCACATGTCTGAGGTGGAATTTGAACTCAGGTCGTCCTGTCTCCAGGGTCAGTGCTCTATTCACTGCACCACCTAGCCGCCCCAACAGTTTATTCTTAAAGCATCTAGATTAGGAAGCTCACAAACTTGGAAAAGAAAAAACAAAAGAAGGAAATGGAGTTTTTAAGAAAAAGGAGATTTTACTTTCATATAAAATGTCACATTGACAACTTAATCAAAGAAGGGAACAAGGACAAAGAATTTCTACATAGTGAGATCTCTCTTTGGGAAGGAAGAAGCAAATATCAAGTCATCATTTGGTATATCTAGGAAAAAACCATTTTAAGTTAGTGTGACAAAAATTGTGTGAGGATCTGTTGATTAGGTACTGTGGCCAATTTTATATTTAATGATACAGAGCTAGGTGAAAACCATAGTGTATTATTCTCAGAGTACAGGAATCACCAAACAAAAACCAAACCAAAATAAACAAAAAAAACCAGTGAGCCTGGATCGTGATTGTTGTTACATATAGTTTTTGGTTACAAAAGCAAGATGGGAACAATGGAATTTCAAAGAGCAAAGAAGGAAAGATATTGATTTATAGACCAAAGGGCAGACGACAGAAGGGGAAGATCTGTCTTATGAAAAACAAAACTAGTTGGTTAACGCAAAACTTGGAGCTCGTAATCTTGGCTTTGCCAATTCTAGCAACTAAGTGATGTGCTCATAAGAAAGTTAAGCCAGAAATTCTCTTATTACATTAGCATAAACATTTAATATAGAAAGCCTTTCTTGAGGGAAAATTGAGCCAACTTCTCTCCCGTTTCCATTGTTTTTTTCTTTCAGGGAAAGCTGAAGTGGAAGAGAGCTTATCTCCTTTTGGGTCTGGCCGTGTTTGCTGTCTTCAGTAGCATGTTTTTTGGCTTTCCGGGATCAGGAGGATTGTGCACACTGGTTCTGGCTTTTCTTGCTGGCATAGGATGGTCTAGTGAAAAGGTGAATTTTATTTTCCAGTCTTTTATGTCACAAGTGAAATGTCTCTTGATTGTATTTTTTTTTGTCCTTTTTGTATATTTCTTTTAGCAGATTTGTGTTTGACAGGACTAGGTTCTGTCCGGTTTAGTAAAGAAATGATTCTTAGTAAAGAAACTCTTAGAATTTTACACTATCTTATAGATAATAATGATAAGATGGGTATGGTGATCTAAACCTGTAGTCCCTGCTACCAGGAAGGCTAAGGTTATTGCCTTGCTTGAGGAATTCTTTGCTGCAGTGAGCTAAGCCAGTTGGTGCTTACTCAGTATGTGTGGGATCCCTCCAGGCTAGATCACCCTGGCTGCCTCAGAAGGAGCAGATCAGCCCAGGTGGAAATATAGCAGAACAAAGCTCTCTTGATAATCTGGGTAGTATCAGCCGTATGAGTGGCTGCTGTATTTCTAATCTGGGTGAGATAGGAAGACCTAGTATCAGTAAAAATAACAACAAATGATATTTATTTCAATATCATATTATTAATTATTACGTTGTTTAAAGTTTGTGAAGCACCGTGCATATATGATTGAATTGTATTCTTACAACAACCCTGTGAGAGCATTTTCACCGGCTGTCTCTCATGCTCCGAATATTTCTTCCTCCATGTCTTTGCCACCTGCCTTCCCTGGTTCCATGTACCAACTAAAATCCCACCTTCTACAAGGAACCTTTCTTGATTCCTCTTAAGGCCAGTGCCTTCCTTATGTCAATTACCTCCAACTGATCCTATAGATATCTTATTTTTACATAGTTGTTTTCCTGTTGTCTCCTGCATTAGAGTGTGAGCCCCTTGAAGAGAGAGGCTGTTTTTTGCCTTCTGTTATATCTCTAGTACTTAATGTAGAGCCTGGTAGAGAACAGGTACTTAATAAATGTTTGTTGACTGACTGATTGGTTGGTACTATGGCAGTACTGAGAGGAGCCACAAGAGCAGCAAGATATAGTGAACAGAACACTAAACTTAGTGAGAATGATGTGGGATACTGATAACTACGTGTAGATAATGCTTTAAGGTTTGCAAATATTGTCTCCTTGAGTCCTCACAACAATCCTAGGAAGCAGGTGCTATCATTATTACCATTTTACATTTAAGGAAACTGAGGCAGGCAGAAATTAAGTGACTTGTCCAGGGTCACACAGCTAGTAAGTCTGTAAGGTTGGATTTGACTCGGGTCTTCTTGACTCTGGGTCCAGAACTCTACCACTGGGGCATTTAGCCAGGATCAGAATGCTTTATACACTTGCCAGCAGTGTGACCCTGGGTAAGTCAACCTCTCTGAGCCTCAACTTCCCCTTTTGTAAAATAGGAAAAAGGTTAAATGAGATGATATAGGAATAATATACATGAGATAATAGAGAAACTTCTGTAAAGTTTGGATTCAATCAAAGGGCCACACTTGGGTCCCCTACCCCTGCTGTCTAGTCCATATCCTCCCATTAACCCCCCACCCAACCTGCTGGGGTCCCTACCCTTTGTCTCTTGATCCTGCATAAAAATCAGTGGAACACACAGTCTCTTTCTTGGTTTATCTTTCACTTTCACTTTTACTCTTGCCATCAAATTGGCCCACCTACCTTCTCATCATGTATTTTTCCCTTTTAGTTATTCTGTTATTCAGTTTTTCCTTAATAGGTTGCAGCCTACTTGTGTTCACCATACACTTTTCTGTGGCCTGTTGGGTGACTTGCAACTTTAATTTATTCTTTAATTAAGAAACATTTCATTTTCTCTCTCTCCAACTCTCCCCTCTCCCCACCATTGAACAGTTAAAATGAAAAACAAAACTCATAACAAATATGTTTAGTCAAACTGAACAAAATCCCCACATTGGCCGTGACCAAGAAGATATGTTCCATTCTGCATTTTAAGCCTATTGCCTTTCTGGCAGGAGGCGACTTGTGATTTATCACTACAACGATCAGTTCTAAAGCCTTTTAGAGTTCTGTTTCTTTATGTTGCAAACCACGATTTTTCAGAAGTTGTGGTGCTCCATTGCCTAGCCATATAGTTACTTTTTCCACACTTTTTCACTACCTGATTGCTGATTTTATGTGATCCAGAGTTCAGCTGTAATTTTTTTTTCAGCTACAAATTTTTGTGCTCCGTTAACAATTTTTTTTTTGGAGGTGGGAAGGTAGAGCAGTTGGGGATAAGTGACTTGCCCCAGTCGGCTAGTTTTTTGTGTTAAGTGTCTGATGCCGAATTTGAACTCAGATCCTCCTGACTCCAGGGCCGGTGCTCTATCCACTGTGTCACTTGGCAGCCCCTCCATTAACATTTTAAAACATCTAAAATATTTCTTTAAAATAGCCCAAATTCTATGGTGGGATTTTATTTGTATCCCTTTAAAGCTTTTTACCCTGTTCATTCCTGCAAAATTTCAGGATTATTACCTTTTTGATGAGGCAAAGAAGGGAGGTGACCTGGTGTGATGGAAAGAACACTGCATTTGGAGTTCATGGAGAGGGTTTTCAATTCTGACTATTGCTGCTTATTATGTATGGGGAGATGGGGAAGTCACTGATATAATAGAAGCTCCCCAAAACTCCTTCTAATTCCAAATGCTGTGCTCTCTTGGAGACTGCGAAATGTGTCTTCCAGAACAATGAAAGGCAAGAAGATCTTAGCCTTTTAAAAACCACAACAAACCATAAAAATAGCCTTCCAGACACTCAAGACGAGTATCAAGTTATGGCCAGGCATAAAGATTACCAATATGATTTATTTTATTAATTATGTTTTTCATGGGGAGCAGATGGAAAGACTAGTAAAATGTTTTTTGAAAGAATAAATTCTTTGTATTTATTTGTCAGGATTAAATACTATTTGTGGTTTTTTCCTAGAAAACCCCACGAATTTGTTGGTTAATTTAAAAGAAAAAAAATTCGTATGTTAGATACAGTATGCCTGGTCCTAGACTTTGGTCAGACAATGGATTTTATCAGGGTTTTTTTTTTGTGACATGTTTTGTTTTTTGTTTTGCTTACAGCTTCAGTCAGACATTAGTGGTTTTGTTCTTCGTTAATAAAGGTCTTAACCTAGTGGCTCAAAGATTTGCTCTACCAAAGTTTCTGGGCTTTTTTTTTTAGTTGGTCCTATTAGAGGAGCTTAGCAGGCTGATCACAACAAGGCTGATCACAACTTCATGATTTCTTCTTTATAATAGTAGAATATTTTTGTTTTAAAATAGAAACGTAGGCCTAGCAAGATTGTCTTGTCCAGGGGTGGGGAACTTGCAGCCTTGAGGTCACATGTGGCCTTCAAGATCCTTAAGAGCAGCTTTTTGACTGAATCTAGATTTTATGAAATTCAGTCAAACTGAGTCAAAAGGCCACACTTAAGGATCTAGAAGGCCATATGTAGCCTCAAGGCCATAGGTTCCCCACTTCTGGTTTTGTGCTACCCTAACATCTTAGAAATGAGGAAATGGGTCCACAAGACTCAATTTAATTCAACAAAGAGATAGATAAATAGATGAATGGATAGATGATAGATAGATAGATAGATAGATAGATAGATAGATAGATAGATAGATAGATAGATAGATATGATGTTCAGCATGCTGTGGTAGGCACTGAGATAAAAATGCAGCAGCTACTGCCCTCAAGGAGCTTATATCCTATTGAGAATATACAACAGGTATATGGCTGAATAATTTCAAATAAAGAAACATCAATAATACCAATGCAAGAAAGATCAGGAAAGAATTATATTTAAGCATTTTAAGAAGAACAGAAGAAAACTAAGAGTCTACAGTTCATGTCAGAAGAGGAACCCCAAAGGAGACAGAGATGTCCAACCTAGAGAAGAAAAACATGAAGGTCAGCATGATAGCTGCTTTTGTATATTTGAAGTTTTTATGGGGAAGAAAGAAAGACTTGTGTTCTCCAGTCAGCCAAACGCGGAGCAATGAATTCAGTGGATTTTAGCGGAAGAAGGGGGAGATTTTTCTGATGACTGAAGTTATCCAACAATGATACGGGTTACCTCATCAGGCTGTGAGTTTAGTACCACTAGAAGTAATGGAATAGAACTGAATGACTTTCCATTTGGAGCGTTATAGAGGAGAGCCCTCCATTGTTGGGCAGTTAGACTTAGGATGTCCAAATCTAAGATTCTATTCATTAATAGAAAAGCTAGGACTAGAATCCACAAATCCCACCAGATGGCCTCTGAAGTCCATTCCAACTCTGAATCTACGATCATGCCGTCATGTATCTACAATCATGCATTACCCACAAATTTGACATGCCAATTCATTGAAAAAAATGTTGAACAGAACTAAACCATTAAAGACTTTTCATTCAGCATGATAGTAGTCTTTGTCTTTTGCCAGGTTTCAGTAAATGTTTATTTGATGAATGGAACCAAACGTTACCTATGGAGTCCCTATTCAGGTCAATGGTCATAAAGAGATTCTAATCATTTCATAAGCATTTATTTGAAAACCAACAAAATGCTGAAGTTCTTAAAATAGTTTTTCTCTAAGTAGGGTAAACTTATCTTAAGCAATTGTGTTCATACTCATTATTGTCCAGAAAAGCTTTTCTTTTTTTATACATTAGTATGTAAATGATTTGTGATTTCATCAGTGTGGGTATGTCCTCTTCCTATGGGGAACACAACTCATTTAAGATTCACAATCTTAAAAGACTTCTGTGAACATAGGAAAAGTTAAGTGACTTGCCCAGATTCATACAGCAAGTAGATGTAAGAGGGAGGCTTTAAGTCCTGTTCTTCCTGACTCCAGGGCCAGCCCTCTGTGCAGTATGTCATGCTACAGTTTTTTCATACATAGCACAAAAAGAAAGGCCAGAGCTGATCAAAATAATGCATATTTCACATTAAGAGAGGGCAAATTGATTTTTTCTATACTTCTATAAATATTGTTTTTCCATACAGGCAGATGTTGAAAAGATCATTGCAGTTTCATGGGACGTTTTTCAGCCTCTCCTTTTTGGACTGATCGGAGCAGAAGTATCTGTTACATCCCTTAGACCAGAAACCGT
>CM053601.1:31395766-31412811 GCA_028646575.1 Pseudocheirus occidentalis | reverse complement strand
GTCTGTCTGTCTCTGTCTCTGCCTGCCTGTCTGTCTGTCTGTCTGACTGTCTGTCTGTCTCTGTCTCTGTCTGTCTGTCTCTGTCTCTGTCTGTCTGTCTCTGTCTGTCTGTCTGACTGTCTGTCTGTCTCTGTCTCTGTCTGTCTGTCTCTGTCTCTGTCTGTCTGTCTCTGTCTGTCTGTCTGTCTGTCTCTGTCTCTGTCTCTCTCTTTCTCTGTCCTTCCCTCCCTCTCTCCACCCCCCCTCCCTCTCCCTCTTTCAGCCTGACAGTTATGAATGACCCGAGTGTCATCACGGGATGCAGTATGGTATAGGGGGAAAAGATCTGGAATCAGGCGAATTCAGATCCTGCCCTGGACGCTGCTTTGTAAGTCATTTAACCTTTCCGAGCCTCGGTTCTCTTATCTGTAAAACGGAGCAATGTAACACCTGACAAGGTCACTGCTACCTAAATTACCTCTAGGATCAAATAAATCTCTATTAGGCATTTAAACCATTTTACCTCCTGTATATATGTATATTTATGAATACATGCATGCATGTGCGCATATGTATGTACACATGCATGTACATACATGTACATATGTGTACACACATACCAACCTGGCCTTGTTTCTCTTCCATATATGTGCTCGTCTGTCTCCATCTCTGTGCTGTTGTACTAAGTTGTTTGCTGAGCCTAGAATGCTTTCTCTCCTTCCCTCTGCCTCTTAGGATCCTTAGGTTCATTCAAGGTCCAGCTCAGGCATTGCCTTCTATGTGAGACCTTCCTGTACCATCCAGATGTTGTCTTCCCACAGGTTATTTTGTATCTTTGTTGTATCTATCTATGTAGCTGCATCTTGTTTCCCTGGGCAAGACTGTAAACTTTGTGTCACCAGGGGCTGCCTCATAGATGACTAATTGTATATATATAAATACTTAATAAGTGATTAGTACCTTGTAGTACCTTGCAGGATAATATTATTCGAATCAAATGAGATGTTTTATGTGAAGTGCTCTGTAGATTGTAAAGTTTCATATAAATATCAGCAGTTATTTTTGTAATTATTTTCGTAATAGTATCTGAGGATTTGCTTTTTTTGATTTTTTTCAATTAACAAAAATCTTTTTTCTCTCCTTCCTAACTTCTTCTTATTTCTTCCCAAATTGGGGGAAAAAAGAAAGCAAATGAAACCCTAATAACTAGTATGTATGGTCAGGCAAAATATATGTGTATATGTATAGGTATATGTATATATACATATATACACACAAACACACATACACATGCATACATATATACATGCATACATATATAGATATATGTGTAGGTGCATATATGTATATGTAATAGGAAGACGATATATACATACATGTAGTCAGGCAAAATACATACTTGTGTGTATATACATGTATACACACATATTTTTTGCCAGACTGTGCATGGTGCCTCTTCCACAGGAACTCAGTTCAGGGCTGTCTTTCCTTGCTTCAGCTGTTTTCTCTCAGGATTTCTTATCCAAGAGTCGATAAATAGCAATGCATTCTTTTTTTCTCTTCCCTTAGGTGATGCAGGCCCAGTGCATAAAGACAGAAACAGAGTTTTACCGGCGAAGCCAGAGTGAAATAGTACAAGGTGAAGGTCACACCATGGGGGCCCTTTATTGGCAGCTGAATGACATCTGGCAGGCCCCGTCCTGGGCTTCTCTAGGTGAGTATCTCACTTGATACCATTAGGAGAAATCTTGGGGCTCTATGTGTGTGATAAAGTGATATGTAAGAAGAGATGGAGACCTCAAAAGAAGGAGGTGGATTGAGAAAACAAAGTATCCGAGAGAGAGGGAGAAAATTAGCCTCACCAGAAATATGCCAAGATGAGACACTTCTGCAGATGGAATACTTGGATTCTCTCCAAAGCTCCTCTCTCAGAAGGAGGACACAGAGCACTCAGGGGCTCTCCTGTGTCAGTATGGTCCTTCCATCCAGTCACTGGCACATAGGAGGCAACTAAGGCATGTTGTAGCTAGCATTAAACTTTGATAAGTCTTGTCAACAGAAGGACAAGGGGAATCTATTTTAGTTTGAACATTTGCTTATCTCGTAATTGTTAGTGGGGATTTTGTTTTAGAGGACTCTGAGGGAAGAGAGATAGCCCTTCAGCCTGCCTATGTTTCAGAGCATTGAGTTTGGTGGGATGGTCATTTCAAGCAAGAATTCCTAAGCTTTCACGCCTGCCTCACATGTATTTCCTGAAGTCACCTTTGCCCTATTATCCTCCTGAAGACAAAGGGACACTAGTACCTGCATTCCAAATGGCTAGATCATAGATGTTGAACTGGAAGGAACCTCAGAGAACATCTAGTTCACCCTGTTCATTTTACAGATAAAATCTAGTTCCGAGGAGATCATCCAAAATTACATTGTTGTATTATTTCTTTTATATATATATATATATATATATATATATATATATACATGTAATTTTTTTTTTGCTTTTTTTTGGAGGGCAATTGGGGGTTAAGTGACTTGCCCAAGGTCACACGGCTAGTTTTTGTGTTAAGTGTCTGAGGCCGGATTTGAACTCAGGTCCTCCTGACTCCAGGGCCGGTGCTCTATTCACTGCGCCACCTAGCTGCCCCTGTTGGATTATTTCTTGAAACTTTAGGGATCACTACCAGAGTCACTTCCCAGACTCACTTTTGGAATATCTTCAGTGGTGGAGAATCTTTATCTTTTGATGAGGAATTTGAATTTTGGGAAAATCTGGTTATTCACAGAATCATATGCTATTAAATCAAGCCCGAGCCTTAAGGATCACTTATATTCCAACATCTTCATTTTATACATAAGAAAATGAGGCTCAGACAAAGTGATTTGGCTGAAATACACAGCTTAGTTAGGGATGGAGTTAGACTAGAAGCCTGGTCTCTTGAATTCCAGTGCGAGGCCCTTTACTATATCATTAGGAATCATAGATGATAATTTTCTGAAGATCTTCCCAACCCCTAGGCCCCTTGATAGGCTTAAATGGCTCTGAGAACTTTCCCTGATTTGAAAGTATACTCTGCCCCCTAATAGGCTGAATGTGGTCACATGGAGCCTGTGGCAGGAGGCTTGTTTTCCAGGAATGCCCATGCCTTATTACTCTTTGATTGAGCAGTGGGGTCAAGAGGGTTGTGACAGTCTCTGATCTAGGAGAAGGCTGTATATACACGCCCTGATGTGAGGTTTGCTTTGGGGCTCACTTTGGAAAGAGTTGTGTGAATTGGCCAGATGAGACTCTGGGAAGCCATTGAGCCCCCTGGCTTTGAAAAACCCAGATACTGATGCTTCCTTCTCTGGTAACTTACTAGGCATGGATGTAACGGTAGGTCAGAAGGCTGGAAGCCCACCTGCTGATATGTTTCTTTGTCTGCTTGTAACTTCTGTTTGCTTGTAACTGCCTGCTTGTAACTTCTTTCTGAAGTCCAGGTTTTTGACTTTTCCCCCTGAACTAGGTAAATTATATATGTTTTATTGATTAAAGTAGAATTGTTCACCCATTTTGAGTTGCTTTCCTTTAGAAAAGCAGATCTAAGAACCTGTGCTAGCAGCCACCCTGGGCATGCTAGGGTGCTTCTTTGAGACTGTCTCCTTCATTATTTCTTATAGGATAGTAGTATTCTATTGTACTTACATATCATAATTTGTTTAGCCATTTTCCAGTTGATGGGTCCCCCCACCTTCATCACCTGTCACCTGGGCTACTGCAGCAGTCTCTCTGTTTGTCACCTTGCCTCCAGTTTCTCTCCTCTTCCCATAGCTAATGTCATTAAAGAACAGGCCTGATTTTGTCACTCTTCTGATCAAGAAGCTTCAATGAATCTTTAAATAAAAATGCCTCCTCCATCTCTCTCCCCTGGCCCTGGAATATATCACAGTGATCTCTTTTAAGACAAATAAATAAGAATTAGTTGAAATTAAAGTTTTCACCAGTAAAACAACAAGTATAACTTTAAAAATGATTAGATAACACATTTATACAAAATACTTTGCAGTACATTTGGCAGAATAGTTTTAATTTTTTGTAGCACACATACATGAAAACTTCTATGGGTTATTCCTCTCAGTACATCCGTATCATGAAAAATATAATTCAGATTTATCTGTGAGAGGATATAGGTCCCCCCCTTTGCAAAAAAGGGAGGAGTGGTAGTGGGGAGATAGTTAAATACAGATGTGAACTATATAAGAGGACGAAATGGTATTCAACCACTAACTTTCTCTGAATCAGTTTAAACGTGAGTAAATGAAGAAAAGTAAAAGATCAAAGACTTTGAATGAAGTGACAAGCCTATTAACATGGATCATGTTACTAAATACCTTCCCTCTTCTTATTTTACTCCATTGGAGTGAAAACTTAAAAAAGAGTTTGCTTTATAAGTAGATTTTATTTTAATTGGTTTTACATTCCCTTAAAATCTCCCACTCTAGCATGAGATTGTATATATTAACATTGCTTATGTAGCATTATTTTCTTGTCTCTGTATTTGACAATTTATAAAACTTTTTAGGCTCCTGGAAACATCCCAACCCCTCCTGGTGGCAGGTTTGACCTTCCATTGAGGCAAATGGGTGAGAATAATAAAAGACCAAGCCATCTCTGCATGAATTTGTGGCATAAAACATCGAATCAGTTAGGAGAGTTAGCAAAACTTAGGTTTTAGAAATTGTCACTACAATCAAGACAAGAGTGTGGAAAGAAGGATGCTGCTGCCAGTTTACTTCATTAAAAGGTGATATTTTGGAGGCAGCTAGGTGGTACAGTGAATAGACCACCAGCCTTGGAGTCAGGAGGACCTGAGTTCAAATCCAGCCTCAGACACTTGACAATTAACTAGAAGTGTGACCTTGGGCAAGTCATTTAACCCCAATTGCCTTGCCTTCCTGCCCCCACCCCCAAATAAAAAAAGAAGTGCTATTTTGTTCTATCAGGTTTCTTTCATTATTCATCTTTATAACCAGTTTGGCTTAAATGCTTAACTATATCAACTCTGTTACAACCTTGTCGAAGTTGCTTTTTGTCATCTGGTTTGTCTCCTGGCTTCCATTCCTGGGTTTTTAAAAACAGGCTTTATGAAAATAATTTTCCCCCCTCTTACATTAGAGTAGAACTGTAGTAGGAGTTTCTACTGAAATAATATTGTTTATTGATGTCATAAAATTAACAGTTTGATGAGTCTACTTTAACTGTTCTTTATTGTCCTTGTCAAATTTAGACTCTGTGTGTGTGTGTGTGTGTGTGTGTGTGTTCTTAACATTTTCAAGATTAAGTCCAACTTTTTACAGTAGCTTAGCAGCTTTGCATCTGACTATTTAGTACTATTGAAAAAAAACGTGTCCACAGACCCTTGGAGGCACATCCCTGAGTTTAATCATGTATGATTGCTTGCTAATGTTCCTATATTCCTTATAATCTTAATAAAGGCATGGTTTTTTGAAATGCATAATTTATGATTGGGGTTTCTTATATAACTGTTTCTCTCCAAGAAACTTATATTAAGACTGGGGGAAATCACCATTTTCACCAATCCTATGTTGAAACAAAAGTTTTAGATATTTGAAGCATTTATGTTTTTCATTTATAGAATACAATAGCTCCAGCTCCATCTCTTGGTCCCCATGGGCACTCACCTCTCTGGCAAGTGAGTCTTCCTCACTCTAGAAGTTGTGGGTTGGGAGAGAGGAAGATGCAGAGGAGGTGGTGACAGGGGACATACTCTGCTTTATCTCTCACCTCACCTCAGTCACCTCACCTCTTTGCGTCCCAATATCCCATCCTACTCTATGGGATTCTACTGTATTGGTTCCCTACTGTACAAACCTCTTCCCTCTTTATTCTAACCTTCAATAGCTACCAAAATGATTTTTTGTAAAGCTTAGATCTGACCAATGTCCTCTATTACCTCTAAGATCAAATAGAAACTCATCTCTTTGGCATTTAAATCTCTTCACAACTTGGCCTCTTCTTATCTTTGAAATTATTTTTCCACATTACCTCTTTCCACATTATCTCTCTCTGCTCACTGTATTCCCACTATATTGGTGTCCACAGTGTTCCCAACACACATTGCCTTAAGTCTCATTTCTGTACTCTTGTACTGACTTTCCCATGCCTGAATGAATTTCTTCCTCACTTCAGCCCCTGGTTTCCTTATGACCCAGCTCAAACCCTTCCTTTTCCCAGCTTTCTGAGACTATCCCTTTCATTATTTCTTATAGCATAGTAGTATTCTATTTTACTTAAATTTGTTTAGCCATTCTCCAATTGATGGGCACTCCCTTATTCTTTACCCTCACAGAAAGAGATATTATAAATGTTTTTGTACATATGGGTCCTTTTCCTCATTCTTTGAGCTCTTTGAGGAATATACTTAGTAGTGATATTATTGCTGGGTCAAAAGGTATACACAGTTGAGTAAATTATAGGCATAGCTCCAGTTGTCCATGTTAGTTCACAGCCCCGCCAACAGTGTTTTAATGTACCTGTTTTTCCACAGCTTTCCCAGCACTTGTCATGTTCCTTTTTGGCCCGATTGGAATTCTGAATTTTCCTGTGAATATACTCTTGTCTGTAACAGTCACTATAGAGAAGAAGGGTAACTGAAAACTTTGTTACTCTTTGCGCAACCTTCCCATGAGAGAATCAGAGTTATATGATCTCCATAGTCCCTTCCAGGTCTAGTCCCATCATCTCATTGGCATAGAACTATATTTCTTTTATTAGCCTGGGAATCTAACCACCACATGTACCACGATTGCCATTAGAAATTGTATTTTAGGTTCCAAATATGTGATTTACAAACAGTCTTTGGTTAAGTGGAACATTGACTCTCAGTTTGGTCCCGTGTAAGGAATCTAGTGAAAACCTAAAGAACAAAAAATCTTTCTATTGCTTTGAGCTTCTCATTTGTATTAGGTCTCCCATGTGGTTGAGCAGTCCTCTAGCGCTTATTGCAGCCCCTTTTTTCTTACTCCTTTTCCTTTTTTCCTTTTCAGAGTATGGAGGCAAATGGAAAATGCTTCATTACTTTGCTCAGCATTTCTTCTCCCCACTGTTGCCAATTGGCTTTGAAGATTACGATGTATTTTATATCTATGGTGTCTCAGACCTCCACTTGGACTACGAGATGGTGCTTACTGTGAGTTCCTTAGCTTTTTGGTTAGAGAAAGGCAGAGGGACAGAAGGGAACAAGAAATCAGTGTCTGTCATCCTGTCTTAGGACCCTGCCTAGTTTATGTTCTTCCAAAAGGTCTTCAGAGGCCTCTGTCAGTAATACTGAGTTGGTCTGGCCAGAGAGTGGAGAAGGAAATGGCAAACCACAATGATATCTTTGCCAGGAAAACCCCAAATGGGATCATGAAGAGTTGGAAACAATTCAGCAGCAACAGTGGCAAGAGGGTCTCTGTGAAATGCCTCGTCTTTGATTATCTGTGCTTCCTGCTCTGATGGGATGGCACAAATTAAGCTTTGAATTTTTTTTCTTTTTTTTTTCTGAAGCTTAATATGAGAAAAAAATCTAGATGGAAAGGAATCTATATCTATAGTTTAGTATGAAATTTAATAGGCACAAATGTTAAAATCTTACACTTGGATCCAAAAAATAAAATTCAGGTGTTTGAGATTAAGAGGGGGTGTGGTTAGAAGGCAGTTCATCTGAAAAAAGATCTGAGGCTCTTAATGGTCTCAGTATGAGTCAGTGTGATGTAGCAGCCAAGAAATCAAATCTAGTTATAATAAGAAAAGTTTAGTGTCTGCAGGACAGCTGCTATTATCTTCCCTGTTTTACAGGTGAGGAAACTGAGGTAGACAGAAGTCTATGACTTAGCCAGTATCACACAGCTAGTAAGATATAAAAATGAATTCTTTTCAAAGACTTGTGAACTCTAATCAATACAGTGATCAGCTAAGATTCCAGAAGATCACTGGTGAAGCGTGCTCCATACTTTCTGGCAGAGAGGAGATCCCCTAATATTTTCCTCAGATGTGAACACCCTTATATTGATCTTAGGTTGTTTCACAGCTTTTCACAGACCTTCTCTGACTTTGAGGAAACCAAAAGAAAACTGTAGAATTTTTCACAGGAAAAAAAGATGCCCAAAATAAAGGGAACTTCATGTCTTTGGGGGAGTCTATCTTGGAGCCGTTATTGAAGACCAGATTGTTTTGAGAGGTGGGGTAGTAAAGGCAATGATAGACCCCTGTAATTGGAGAAGTCAGGTCAGTGCTAATGGCAGAAAGAAAAGGAGAAGTACAGATTGTTGATTTCTGACAGACAGGCTGGAAATATCAGTTTGCATTCCTTTTTGATCTATGGAATGTACATGTGCATGCTTTCAAAAAGTAGGAGAGGAAGAAATCCCCACCCATTTCAGCCTCGCTTCTGAGACATTCTGTGACGTCCGTCCTGTCTTCAAAAAGCAATAAAGCTTTGTTTGCTAGTAGCACAGCTTGAAAAAAAAGTAAAACAGAATTTTGCATTTTTATAAAACTTGATTTAAAAAATACTTCAAACTGAATAGTCATGAGAAGCCCACATTTATTAAAAATTCACATGATATCTCCAGCACCATTAGCTTTCCGTGTCTTTTCTGTTTTGGCATCTCTGTTTTCTGCAGGGTGTTTATATCCTTTACTAAAGTCAGCTTTCCCCTTTTTCCCCATTGGGTTACTTCTCTGCCTTTTTTTGTAGTTGGGTCCTGGCTTTGGAGAGACATGTTTAGCAGATAGCTATGCCGATCTCTGTTGTTCGTTTTTCATCTTGGCCTTATCTCTGTGAGAATCCCTCTCAGCCCTTCTCCTGGGTATGGTGGTAATGTTTCTGAGATGGAGGGCAGGAAACTTGGCAGCACCAGAGTCTGGGCATGGGATGTGGTAACTGGTCCAATTTCTCCTCCTTAGTTCTATTATGACTAAGGTCTCTTTTCCCCATGACATGGTTGGAATTTTTCAGAAGGAATTTTTTTTTCAGGAAAATAAATGGAAAAACATAGAAATGAATGAGTCTTACAATTAAGCACAGGTTTCTTTCTATCAGAAAGATTAGCAAAGCCTTGGGGGGTACTTTTACCCTGGTTCCTTTTCCTCTCTGGAATTGAATAAGGGACGCTAGATTTTGGAGCCCACACTAGTTTTGGGAAGGTGGTATTTCTCCCAGGTCTGGCTTTTTTTTTTTAAACCTTACTTTTTGGATATCAACTCCCAGGTCAGCACTGTTGACTTTGAGCTATGCTCTTCTGAGAGGAGGAAGCTACTTCCTTATCTGGTCCTAAAGAGTCCTTCCTCCATTAGCTTCAGGCCCTCTTGCATTGACCTTGCAGATATATTTCTTTACTTGTATTTATGTCACCAAAAGTTCTATGGGCCTGACCTTTTGCTCTTTCCAGGTAGATTGCCTGAGTCTTGTTTATTTTCCTGCTCCTTGAGGTTATTTCAACCCATCTGTAAGCCAGAGATTCTTAAAAAAACATTTTTTTAAATAGCTAGCATTTTTTTTACTCCTCATATTTCTCTACTCCCATAGGGAAAAAAGCCAACCAAAAACAAAATAAAAGAAAACCCTTATAACAAATAAGGATAACCAAGCAAAACATATTCCCACATTAGTTATATCCAAGAATGTGTTTTATCCTGCATTTAGCTCCATCTCCTCTGTCAGGAGGGGGTGAAGCATATTTTTTAAAATATATTTTTCTTTATTTCATTGACTATGTCCCAATTACATGTAAACAAATTTAATATTTGTTTTTTTTTAATTTTGAGTTCCAAATTCTCTCACTTTTACCTCTTCTCCATCTATTGAGAAGCAAAATGGTATCAGTTATACCTGTAAAGTCATGCAAAATGTGTTTCAACATTTTTCAGCTAATAAGCCATGCAATGTTCTCCTGATTCTGCTCACTTCACTGTGCATCAGTTCATATGAGACTTCACAAGTTTTTTCTGAAACTATCTTGCTCTTTGTGTTTTATAGCACAATAGTATTCTATCACAATCATACACTACAAACTTATTCAGCCATTGGTGGGCATTCCTTCAATTTCCAATTCTTTCCCACCACAAAAACAAATGCTATGAATATTTTTGTGCAAATAGGTCCTTTTCCACCTTTTATTTGATGTCTTTGTGATACAGACCTAGTAATAGTATTGCTGGACCAAAAGGTATACATAGTTTTATAGCCCCTTGGGCATAGTTCCAAATTGTTCTTCAGAATGGTTAGACCAGTTCACAACTCTACCAGCAGTGAATTAGCATCCCAATTTTCCCACATCACTTCTGAAATTTGTCATTTTTCTTTTCTGTCATGTTAACCAGCCTGGTAAGTGTGAAATGGTAACTCAGAGTTGTTTTAATTTACATTTCTCTAATTGGTAGTGGTTTAGAGCACTTTTTCATATGCCTGTTGATAGTTTTTTTTTCTTCTAAAATCTGCCTGTTCATATCCTTTGATAATTTATCAGTTGCCAAATTTGTAAAAAATTCTTTGTCTCCAGTTTCAAAATCTGCTCTTCATTTGGGGGTTTCCCATAGATCTCAGTGTCTTATTCGAGAGGGACTTCATTAGCTCAACTCATTTCCAGAAGAAACATGACTGACCCAGCCTAGAGACCTATGCCTCTCATGATTCAAGATTCCCAGCTCTGACTCTTCCCCAGATTTTCTTTGATTATTCTCTTAAGTGCCCTGAGAGTTCTCTTATAGTGCCTGATTGCTTTGACTTTATGATGTTAAAATTACTTAGCCTATTACCTACCTCTTGATAAGAGATGATGGACTTGGCACAGATTGAGATATAATTGTTTTGGACATGACCAATGCAGCAATTTGCTTTACTTGACTGTATTTGCAACAAGGATTTTGCTTTTCTTGCTTTCTCAGTGGGAGTGTGAAGGGTGGGAGAGGTAGGAAGAAGAGAATGCCTATCTGAATATTAAAAAGCAATTATTTAGCATCCTCAGTATAACAGTTATAATTTCTACCAAGGGAACAAGAGTCATTCCCTAGCAATTTGTTCCAAACTAGATGGTGAATGGATGCATGGAGGGGTGGGAAGTTCTTGCTATCTTACCTTTGGATCTAGGAGAATAATCACTAACTTTCAGTAATTTCAGACCTGATTTTCCAGTTTGAGGTTTGCCCAAGTCCTTTGTCTTTTCTTCTTGTCCCCTGCCTTTTGGGCATTTTTCCATGTAAAGAAGAGAGGAGCAAGGGAAAGGCAGCACCAGCCTCGTCTTCTGCCTTAGCATCTCTGACCTGAGAACAGGCTGGGGAAGTTCAAACTTGTGGCTAAAAATAAAGGCAGTCTGTTTCATCTGCCTGTGTATTCCCTGGACTCCCATTAGTATGGATAATTGGCAGTTTACAGTATTGTAAAAGCCAGCAAGAGGAGGCCATTGAGTATGGACAGCTGCTCTGGGCTCCTTCCTTTTCAGCAGGCATGCTATGGCCTTTGGGGGCCATAAGTACTGACTTGGCTGCTTGTTGACAAAATGCCCTTGCTGGGACTTTTTATTAGGTGGACACATTGTCTTCTGGGACAGACCTACCCTCATTAACATCCCTCTTGGTTCAGAGGTGGTACTGATGGTGTGGTTAACTTTCATTCTATCCTAACTCTTCCCTCATCCCTTGAATAAGCCAAAGTGTTCCTTAGGGAAAGATGTAGATGTCATCAGGAAACCAATTTATTTTAAATGTTAAATGTTAAGAGAAGCCACAAGGGGTAGTAGATGGAGAGCTGGCCTGGGAGTCAGGATGACCTGAGTTCAGACTTCCCTTTGACATTTTCTGCTTGGGTGGTCCTTTTTGCTTAATCTCCTTCAATGTCAGTTTCTCATCTTTAAATGAAGGCATTGGATACCTGTGAAACCCCTTTTAGCTCTGTATCCATGTCCTGTGCTGCCACCTTTCACCCATGCTGGCTGTATGACCCTCTTCTCAGTGCTCCAAGGTCACTTTCTTAAGACCTCACCATTCACAGAGCATTTTCAGGTTTCCATTGTTAAAGGGGATTTCCTTTTGGGATCTCCTTTCTCAAGGAGATCATGGATCTGTACCCCCGCCAAAACCCAACCAAACAAAATCCAGATAAAATGGCCTCAGTGTAACTTTTCACTTCTTCCCTTTTTTCTTTTCTACTTAGGTGGATTAAGGACTGTTAAGTTGCATGTTTCTCTCCTAAGAATCTTATGAGGACCATGACTATTATTTGTTTGAAATTTGAATATGCTTAAATATACCTGTTAGTTCCTTTTTTTTCAGTATCACAATTAAAATTCAATAGTTGTTACTCTCAAGGTAACTGCTTAAGGATTTTTTAAAAATTTCAATTTGGTCCTGATCCTCATTCCAGAAATGAGCCACAGAGAGAGGATGAGCCCCACAGAATAAAGAGACAGGAATTGAGAGGGCTCCAAGAATACTTTGGTTGGGCAAAATTGGAAAAATTTTGAACTTAAGGTTGTTGATGAATTCTGCCGAGATATGATGGTAATTGGAACGTTTCAGAGCCAACCAATTCCATGGGAACAGTTACATAAATGATGTCATGGGGAGATTTTTCAGTTTCACAATGAGATCTGATGTTCTCTTATATTGATGATGCAGTTGTGAAAACCCCTGGTTGGGGTAGCAGGATAGCTTCCCATCAGATCATGAGGCAGCATAGAGTGTAATAAGATTGCTGGACTTGGGGTCATGGAAAATCTTGGTTCACGTCCCACCTCTGACACTTAGACGTGACACTAGGAAAGTCCTCAGAACCTCAGTTTATTTTATTGAAAAACGAAGATGATTGTACAACAGAGTTGTTGTGAGTAAAAAATGTGAGAGTGTGTAAACCTTGAGAAGCTATAGAAACATTTGTCACTTAGCATATTATGGTCCTAAATATAGCTAATGACTGAAGGTATCTTTTTTTCAGGTGAAAGTACACCAGTGGAGCTCTCTGGAGCCTGTGTGCTCTCATAGGACTGAATATTTGCTAGTGAAGGCAGGACAGGCAGCCCCCCTCTACAAGGAGCCAGTGGAGGAACTGTTGAAAAGGTGTGGCCAGTGCACAAGACAAAGCTGCGTCATCTCCTTTGACCTGACAGCTGGTGGTGAGCTCTCAAGCCCCACTAACTACCATTTCCTGTCCTCCCTGAAGGATGCTGTGGGGCTGGAGAAGGCACAGATTACTGTGAGTACCCATCATTTGAAACTTCCTGAAGGGATACTGAGAAAGGTAGCCCCTCCTCCACAGCAGAACCATAACTGAGGGGTAGCAAGTAGGGTACCTCTGTGTGGAGTGTACTTCCTTGGCCCGGGGGAAGAAAAGAGAGGGAAGCTCCCTTGTGGGTCATTTTGGGGGTAAGGAACAGGTAGGGATGGGGTCCTCTGATGAAAAATGCTATTCCTAGAGAGCTTGGGGATGAGTTTGTGGGGCTCTTGGACCACTTTCTACCATTGAGACAGGGCCTTTGAGGGACCTTTTTAGGTGGTTAGTTGGCACAGTAGATAGAGCACCAGGCCTGGAGTCAGGAAGATTTAAGTCCAAATCTGTTCCTAGACACTAGTGTGACCCTGGGTGAGTCACTTAACCTCTGCTTCCATTTCTTCATCTGTAAATTGGGGATATTATTAGCACTTACTTCACAGGGTTGTTATAAGGATTTAATGAGATAATAATTTTAAAACATTTATCACATAGTAAACTCTATAAATGTTAGATATCATCATCATCATCATCATTAATATTGTTATTAGTACAAGAGGAGGTGTCCTCTGGACCCCTTTGTTCCTAGGAGAAAGGGCATGTCATGGACGTCACAACTTGTTCCTCCCTTGGAAAGGGGGCAGGCAGCACATTCCTCTGTAGCAGGGAAGGGACTCTTTAGGGTCCTAGTGTCATAGGAAAGGGAGCTGCTCCCTGGAGTGGGGAGTACTCTCCTAAACAAAGGAGTGCCCAGGAAGATGGGCACTAGAGCCCCATTTGTATATGTGATGGGAGAGTAAGCGTTTTAGGTTGTTTCCAATTTGCCAGTTATATACATCTAGAGCAGGGAGTGTCAGTGGGGTATGCTTGTTTTGCTCCTTAGGTTTTGGCTTCGTCAGTGGCTTAATCATAAAAACTCTCTCAAAATTTACTGCAAGGCAAAGATGGAATGGTCTATATTTTAAGTCTCTTGATGACAGTGAAAACAATGACAGTGACTCTGTGCAGAAATCCTAAACTGATAAGCCTGGTATGCAGCAATCACTTAAGAAATGCTTGATGCTTGATTTATAAGGTTAAAGTTATACGTAGGGATTAATTCTTGCTTAACCTTTGGAACAGATTTCATCTTTACTTACAAAGCTTACAGGCCTTAAAATCATTTGCTCCTTCCACATCAAAACCAAAATATAAGGGAAAGGTGGGGAGTGGCATCCATTTGGATCCATCCCAAAAGAGCAAAAAGAATTATGGTGTTAGAAAAGTATCTAGTCGTGGGATCCTCAGACCTTTGGATTGAAGAGAGAGTGAAAAGGGTGTCATGGGGAAGAAGAATATTTTTGAACCAGTTTCATTGTTGTCTTCTTTCATTTGGAATTAAAAGAAAAAAAACAACCTTTATCCTTCTCTTCACTAAACCATGATGCTTATTAAATTAAGTCCTTTTTGGGAGGGAACATTTTTTGTGGTGGTGTTTTTTGTTTTTCATAAACCTACCAATCTTTCTTCCTGTTGAAGAAATAGATGTGTCTTCTCCAAAGAGGCAACAAATGTGTCCTTTATGGTGTCACAAAGATCAGGCAAACTCTGGAGCCCCGGTCCTTTGTGCCCAATCCTCCCCTCAGCATCCTCAAGTCTTAAGTTTTGAGAAGAGAAAATCTCCAACCTGGAATGCTGTCAGCACACAACATGGGAGAGTTGGGTGCTTCCTGGGAATACTGGATATACCTGGTAGGGAGAGATTCAGATGGCTCTGATGACAGTCTGGTGTCTAGCTATAATTTTACTCAACTATATTCTATAACCCAAAATGGTCAAAGGGAGAGCATTGGTAAATTCATCAAGAAGTCAAATTGAGTCTTCATTCTTCCAAAGGCTTTGTCGTGTGACCTTACTGCAAGTCACTTAAACTTTCCAGGCTCTCTTCCACCTGATGCAAAGTACCACCCCTCCTAATGATGTTGTAGTGCTGGAATAACTTGTTAGTGAAAGTTGTGGGGTTCTCACAGAATAATCTCCGTATGAAGGACAGGCGGCTGAATTTTTTGTTTTAAGATCTAGCCAGCATTTTCCCAACCATTAATGAATCGTATCATAAGTTTCTCTAAATGTCTGTAGCAACAAGTGTATGAATGTATGACTAGTGATAATCCAGTGGTAATTACCCAGAAATCCTTTGACTTTGACCTGTAGTAGTACAGTAGTGATCACACCATAGGCACATGCATAGTCCAGGGTACCTCATTCTATTTATGTTCTTTCCTCCAGGCCAAGATAACCCAGCAAGGGAACATGTACAGTTTTGAACTCAGAACCACAGCTGTTGCTCCTTTTGTTTGGCTGGATGTAGGAAGTATACCGGGGAGATTTAGCGACAATGGTTTCCTCTTGACAGAGGAGAAAAAAACAGTATTATTCTACCCTTGGAAGTCCACCAGCATTACTGAACTTGAAAAATCTCTTCATTTGATTTCACTGGCAGACATTTACTGAAGAAATCTGTTTTTTTCAGAGTGACCATATAAAAAATCAAAACCAAAAATCACATGATTATATACATGCCAGAAAAAAAACTTTTGAAAACTACAAACCTTATTTTTATTGAAGGCACTTGAAAATATGAGAATAAATGGACCTTTCCTTGATATGATTGTGGTAAGAGTTGATACTTCCTAGGGCTCTATCCTGTAGACTGGGCTATTTTTTTCCCTAGGGCCCTACCCCATGCAGGCATTGAAAACCATCCTTGCTTACCTCACACTTGGAGCAAAAAATTTAGATGCAGATAGAGTTTTGTTGTCAATGAGGTACAGATGAACCAAGCTCAAAGTGTTATACTATAAGCTGTTCAGTTGGGTTGGCTTCTCTGATTGAGAACCGTCATAGATAACCATCATAGCTGGAAAGCTGCGCTCAGCTCAATCAGTGAGGGAGATGAAACTGTCTACCCAGGCCCTGAATATATATGGTGTGAGGAAATCCCTTAGAGGCCTCTAAAGATAGAGAGATTTGGGGGTTGGAGAGTCTTGGCCTATGAGCTAGGAAATACCAGGTGGTAGTATAGGATGATTTTTAGTATCAACCCTTGTACTGGGCCGGGATGCCCTGGAGAAAACAGTGACCTTTGGCTACTCTTTGACCCATGTTGAGAATTGGTGACTATAAGTATCGTCTTGTAGCCCCGATATTCCTGGTTTTGTTTATCTTCCTCATTACTTATTAAGTATTTGCCATGTAGGATAGTTTACTTAGAGAAGCCAAGAGTTTCAACTAAAAAATTAACTGAAATAATGACTTCAGTAAATGTGTTGCAAGTTAAATTTAACAAAAACAGTAAACTGAGGCATGTGTCTCCAAGCAAGATATCATTTATTAGCAAAGCTATGCTATTTGGAAATAAAAGGGTCAATGACTGCCTCAATGTTTAGCCAAAGGCCCATAATTGAAGTGTTTTTTTTTGCCCATTTTTATAAGCTCATTTTTGTTCATTTTTGCTCATTTTTATAAGCATAGAATAAAGACTAGTACAGGGTAGGTTATATCTTAGGGCAACATGACTGGTTACATAGCTGAGGTGTGGGAAATGACATAATTGGTTGGAAGCTTGGTAATGAGAAGCCAGTAACAACCCACTTCTTTTCTCTTGTGACTAAGAAGTCTTTATTGAGCCAGCTGCAAAGTTTAGAGACAATGGATCAGATTTTTTATTTTATTTTTTGATTTTTAAAAACTTTATTGACTTGTTTATTTACTTTTAGTTTACAAGATTCAGTTACAGAATCACTTGAGTTTCAGATTTTCTCCCCTCCCTTCTCCCCTCCCCCC